>CM061223.1:33079434-33103064 GCA_030844895.1 Ambrosia x helenae | reverse complement strand
GTGAGCAGCTGCAAAGGCGAGGAACGAGCCTCTGGGAACTCATCCGGATCACGATCATCATCCAATCCCATCAATTCGAGATTTTATGGTTTGATCTATTATGCTTTCATTTGATTCAAATCAGTTTGTTTAAGCTTGTTTGTGTTGTTTATGTAATACATTATAGTCTAGTAATCATGTTTTAGTAATCTTTAGTAGAAAAAACAATCGTTTAGCATGTAATCATGTTTTGTATAAAATTTGTGTTTTTCACGTTCTAGATCTTGATGATCATAGCGCAACCTTGTTTCGTTGTTGATGGATTTGTAGCTGTATTTGAATGACTTTAGCGATTGTCGAATGTGTTAGGCGGATACATGTTGAAAAACCGTCCGTTTAAGCGTCCGGTAGTAGACTAGTTAACTTGTTAAATAGTTTATGCCATGAAACTGTAACCGGGTATTGGTTTGGTTAAATTCGGATAGTCGAATAACGGTTAAAAATGCTTACCGGCACGTAAAAGGGTTTAAAAAGCCTAATGGTGCCGTTACTAGTCTTTGACACGGTTAATGATCTTTGGTAGTTATTTTGGTAAAAATAGCGATCTTAGTAGATCTGGGGTCAAAGTTGGTAAAAATGGAATAGGTTGTGAAATGCTCTACTTTATGCTAGTTTAGGTGGGCTTGTGTTGTGTATTCGGTATCGCTTCCCTAAATTAGTGAGGTTAGAATACTCTTAACGGATGACTAACTTATATTTAGAAGATCTGCGTGAGATCATATCAGCTGCTCGCTAATGAACGACTTGAAGCGGTTAAAGTGTGTATTCGTGTTAGCTTTCTGTATAGTTGTCATGTTAGGATGCCCGAAAGGGACACTAACTGTCGGAAAATGGGAATGTCGATCACGCGCCTATATTACTTATTATATTTAGATAACATGCTAGGATTGGCAAAAATATAGTTTTTATAGTTATATTTTCTATTTGGAGTCGTAGTTAAGTTATATACATGTTTTAGAATTAATTTAGTTTTAAACAAAACTCGAACTTATCTTTTCCTACTGGTAAATCGGGGACAGAGTTTTAGTACAATTGCTCCGCGCGCGTCCATGGATCGATACTTGGTTCTTATCTGTACTTACTCCATATATGACAGGGTACACTTGCCCTAGTGTGTGTGTTTTAATATGAAGGTCGAAACCATTTTTATAAATATTAAAGCAAAAACGTGTGTTAAAATCCATTGTAAAATATGTATAGTTACGCATACGTCAAGTTTTTGGCGCCGTTGCCGGGGACGCGACGAGCTTTAGGAACGAACCGAGTCAACTTTTTACCAGTGTACATGCTTGTGAATACTTGTTTATACTTCGTTGATTCTTTATTTCATTCATTTATTTGCATATATGATTATTTGATTGTTTATTTGATTTATCTGTCTGTTAATATATTGGATTGATTTTAGATTGGTTCATAGGTTTGCATATATATTTGTTCATTTTTTTATGCTTATTGGATTGAATTGATTATTATTCATTCATTAGGATGTTGATAGATTTAATTTATTAAATATTGGATTTATTGGTTTGTCTATGAATTTGATTGATTCATTATTTGATTTATTTGTCCGGATTCGGACTAATTCACTACTAGAAAAAAAACCCCTTCTTGACACGCATTGCGCGTCATAAAAGGGTGTTTATGACACACAAAAAAGTGTCAAGGAAGAACATGTCATTAAATTTTTATGACATGCAGCGCGGTGTCATCTTTTAATGACATGCATTAATGACACTCTTTTATGACACGTTTTTTTTTGACACGCATTTATGACACACTTTCATGACACTCTTTAATGACATACATTCTTGACACACCTTTATGACACTGATTTTGCGTGTCATGGTTTTTTTACCTAAAAAAATTTCTGCAAAATGACTAATATCCTTGATTTTTATTTATATTTATAATTACAAAATCAATAAATTTGATAATAAAACTACATATTATATATACCACCAAAAAACCCATTACAATCGTTTGTCGAATCCTACCACAAGTATTCATGGTTTAAAAAACGTTGTGTCAATACATTACGTTAGTCGATCGGTCGTGACATAACTTGACCATTCTTCACAGATAAAAATCAATATCCGCATCCGTGTAAACATCCACTCCTCCCCCAACCTGAAACACAATTAAATTAAAGGTTAAGGTTCAGCACTGTGTATCACACATCAGAATTCATGTTCTACAAACAGCCTAAATAAATCATCGTATAGTTCCATTTTTTGTTTAAATAGTTAGGATAATTAAGTGCTCACCTTAGTGTTGACCCCTTTCAGTTTATCATCCTACCAGCATATAGACCCCTCCAGGTTTAAGAACCCTACATATAAAATAATGTATGTTAATACACTAATGACAATCAATAATATATATGATATGATATTCTTCTTTTATGGTTAATAGAAACATAGCATATATGATTCTTTAAAAGATTCTATGAAGGATGCAAAGACAAACTATAACAGAAGTCTCATGTCAAAAAAATAGGTAGAACTTTAATGTTTAATACTAGAATAAGAGTGAATGAGATAAGTTTGTACCTTTATCAATTACACTATCAAATATATTGTCTAGAAAAAAACCCATATCCCGAACATCCATCTGCATGTCTTTCAAATATGATAAAGAAAAATTTAGTGACTGCAATGTAGAACAAGATGGTGAATATCTGAGATATCATATATCCTGACAAAATAAATGTAGGTAGTGTGTAGAAAGTGGTTTCCCTTATGAGCATTCTAATATCAGATATCACGATGTTACCCTTATGAGCATCCGTAGTTAGGCTGCAGAGGTGGCACCGTTGGTCATCGTCAGCAGTGGGATTAGGTTCCTGATGGGGTTCTCCAGGAGATCACAGATTAATTTCTAAATAACTACTCTTTTGAGTGATGCCTCAGCAGGCGGAAACCAGTCCACATTTAGCTGAAAATATGACAGTTAAAAAATATATATTTATAATGTACAGATAATTATAAGTGTGTAATGATAATGATGTTCAAAATCGCAACAATAATCACAACAACGATTTTGAGCGAAAAAAAAAGGCGGTTCAAATGGTCAAACCACTAAAACCGGCCAGATGGCCGACCCAAGCAATTCAGCAGGTTTAGTTTGTCGATTACCGAAACTGTAGTTAGTAGTTCCGCTCAGAAGAAAAAAAGTTCTAGAAAGTCCAAAAGGTTTCAAACAAACACATGCTATTGGGAAATACTAAAAACATTGAGGATAAAGTAACAACTTACAAAGTCGAAGCTCTTTGAGATTTTAAACTGTGTTTTAAAAAGCGCGCCTCGAGCGCGCTTAAGCGCGAGGCGCACTGAGGCGCTCAGGATTTGCGCCTCATGTAACCCAAGGCGCACCTTGTACAAGAAGCGCAGGAAAAAGCGTGATTTTTGCCAAAAAAATCCCCTGAGGCGCGCGCTTTTTGTATGGGTGGTGTTTTTATGCTTAAAATTGTTATATATGTAGCTAAAAGGGTGGTTAAATCATGTATAAACCTTATTTGTATCTATATTTTGGGTAAATGATGCTAAAAACCTATAGCATATAAAAAAAATTATATAATCATCTGCGCTTCGAGTACGAAATCCCACCGCTTTTGCGCTTTGCGCCTCGGTTTTGGACCTCGTCGCTTTAGTGCGCTTCGCGGCTTTTTAAAACCAAGATTTTAAAAAGATTAAAGTGTAGTGGAGCTTGTTTCAAGAAGAGTTCTACGTAGTGGATCAAGAACAGACCACATGTCTCAATACTTGCATGTTTCAGCAGTTTGATTATAAACTTTTCGCCACTGTTACCCTTAAGGCGAGGTTGTCATTTGTCAAATTCCGAAGTTCAACCGGTTTTTGAATTAAGCCTTTTCCTAATATTGAGGCACTGTTTTTTTTCCTGTAGTATGCTACTCTGATGCGATGGTGTTTAGCATCTCAATTCTGAAACTAAAAGTTCTATTAAATGCTATGGACTAGGTGAGTTGCTAAGAAGCAATAGAACTACTAAATCTCTGAATCTTATAGGTTATAGAATCTCTGAATCTTATCCATGTTGACACTACAAAGATTAATGTGGCTCCTAAAAGAAATAACCAGATATATAAAGTACTAAAGCTTGAAAACTTATATATACCTCTTCATTGAACTCGGATCGGCATCCCGGGTCTACTATCATTGCATCTCCCTGAGCAACAAAATTACTTTCATACTCGACATGATTATTTCCAGGTGTAAATACAATTAAATTTGTTGTACGATAAGGTTTTGTTGTTTTGCTTCCCATAGGTATGACGTTTACACAGGTGGGTACTCCTAAAAGGAAAAATAAACGTATGGCACAATCACATAACATGACTACAAATATGAGCACAATTGCAAGTATATGGAAAATTTAAACATAACACAAATAATATTATCAGCAGCAAATTCATGCAGATCAGCACCTAATTACACATCAAAAGGGTTTCCTATTTACATGTATATAAATATAATACTTACGAACCTGGCAACGCAAGGATGGAGGCAATTTTAATGAATCAGATTGCATCGAGTCTTTAAGTGGACCATTGACCACTAAAGGCCCAACACGATCGCTACCCGGCTTTACTTGCAGTAGCAAGCTGAAGCAGGCTTCATTGCTACTCCACTGACAACAGTCTGCACAAAAATTCCACCGTATATAGCTAACTAATTTACACATTAACAATGTTCATATTGAATGTTTACATTTACGAACCAAACACAACTGAAGCACAAACACGCTGGTTTCTTTTACATAACATGCCAATTACCTTTTAAATTGTCAACATTAGAAACAAAGTCTCCAGTAACATAAACAGTCTCAACAGGAAACCCTGGTCCAAAATTAGGCTCCTCCACAAACATCAAAAACTCCCACTACACATCACTAACTGATGATTCAAATCCCACTTGTCCCAAAACCCTACAATCAGGAAACCAACCAACCAACCTGAATATTATTAAATCAACATAAAACTTCATATGAAGTCATTTAAACATTAACAAATCATCACCAGGGGCTGAAACATGCAAGTATTAAAATCATATAAAATAAAGTAATCAGACATGGATTCCAATACTTATACATAACAGATTGTTTCATAAAGAAATAACGATAATAATATAAGAACATGATACAAAAACAACAGTGAATCAGTACAAGTCCAAAAATGATGTTAGGGCATTCATTTTGGTGAGTTTGATAATAATAATAATAATAATAATAACAACAACAACAACAACAATAATAATAATAATAATAATAGAAATAATGATAAAGTTTATAGACTGATGTATACCAGACACAAGTCAATAAAATGAGAAACAACTCCGTCTATGATGCTCACAAAGTAGGGCGATTGCAAGAGGTCATGGTTAGGGTTACGATTGAGAGACGATGAGGGTTTGATATTCGAGTTTGATTATGCGATGACGGTTAGGGACGCTGACGATGAAGGTTTGATATTCCGGGTTTGATTTGGGAGGTTGAGGGCGACGATGAGGGTTTGATATTCGGTGTGTGGAGTTTTTAGAGAGGGGAGGGAGGGGGGCGGGAATATATGGGAGGGAAATAGAATTTGGGAAATTTGTTATGACAGAAATTAATGACACCCAATATTTTATAATGTCGTTTTTTGATTTCTTGACATAATATCTTGACACACAACAATGTGTGTCATGAAATAATCAGATTTTAAAATTCATGACATTTTTTTAATGACACACGCTTTTGCATGTCATAAATACGTGGTGTGTCATAAAAAGTGTGTCATTAAAAGCCATTTTTCTAGTAGTGGTGTTTATTTTTAGATTTGAAAAGTTAAATTCTTTATTTATTGACCATGTGTTCATATGTTTATCTGTTTATATAATTTTAATTTTTGTGTATATATAGTTTTTATGTAAATATATAATGGAAGTCTGCGTATGTTACGTTTGAATTTGATAGTACGGATGCTTATATAAAAGGTTTTGGGTTAAGAAAAACTGGGAAATTTATTTAATATAGAAGTGGTTTTAATAAAAATAATTTTGTGAAAAATGCTCCCTTGCGATTCGCAAAGAAGCTGGGCTTATGGTTCCGCCTTTAGCGAGTTCCTAATTACCCCGGTTTTTTATCTTTTATTTTTTTTGCGATACGCGAACAGGATCACCAGAGTCCTTCGCGTAACGTGAATAGCCGCTATCTTCCGTTTTTAATCATTTCATTAGCATCCATCATGGTTTCTATCCATCAACTTCCGTTATATTATTTTTCGGTGAAAAAGGGTTGTTTTCGCGCAAGCAAAAAGACGGTCTTTATCTTGTTGCGACGCGCGAGTGCCTTGAGTCATTGTAGTCACTTGCGCCACGCGAGAAGCCGGTCTATACTTCTTCGCGATGCGCGAGCGACTCAGATTTCGCTGAAAATATTGTATATTTTCATATTTTATATATTATTATAATTTAAGTTTATTGTATAGTTTTTGGTATATTGATTTGTGTATATCTCTTCCATTTTTCTTAAATCGAGTCTGTAATTATTTCGTACATTGCGTCAGTTTAAGTGTGGGGATGGCCGATGTTTCATCATTACTCGATCGATCTTCTCGCCCGTACTCAATCTCCATTCGGGCGAAAGCGATCTTAAAGAAAGTCTTTTATGAAAACGACCATTCCAAGAAATTTAAAGTCCATATGGACGAGTCCATAAATCAAAATGGACTAAGTTTAAAAGTCAACGGTCATCGCTTAAAAGCTTACATTGATGGACCGGTTGACCCGACTGTGGAGGTACTTGAACTCCATGCTCCGCGCGCCTAGAGAAGCGTGGGGAAGTGAGTCTAGCTAGCGACTCGTTAATAAAATTAGCGCGGCGTGTATGGGCGCGCCAAAGGGTAAATATGTAAATAGTGTTAATATTTCTTTGTTTATTTTAAATTTCGTAGTTTAACGTTTTTTTCAAGTCTTGTGCAGGTTCGTACCGGTTTTGAGCGGAGCGGGAATGAGCAATGGAGCGAAAAGGGTCTACAAACAAGTTATATTTACTTAAAATGATGTTTTCAGACAAAAGAGGGCCGCTGCGCGGAAAAATGCAGCCGCAGGCTGCATTTCTGCAAGTCTGCAGGTTGTGCACGGCCGTGCGACCTTTGTGCACGGCCGTGCAGCCCGAGCTGATCAGCATGCCTGATCAGCACTGGGGTGCAAGGTGTAGTGCAAGGAGGTTGCACGGTCAAGCGCACTACCGTGCAGCTGACCGTGCGGGCCAAAAAAAAAAAAAAACTAGCCCAGAAATGGGCCTATATAAGCATTTTTAACTTCTAAAAACATAACCCTAACCCTTGCACACCCGGCTGCACCCTCATTCCACCTCTTTTTTGGCCGAGAACATCATCTTTTGGTCTAGATTCTTCACTCCTCACTTGCTAATCCTTCAAGGTATGATCCCCTTCATAATATTGCACATCTTTTACATATTTTTAGTTTTGAATCCGTATGTTTTCTGATTTCTAGGTCAAGATTTGGGGTTTTTCTTCATAAATCTTTAACAAACCCACAAATCTTATTGTTTTAGTTTTAAGTTTGTTACTTTCTTTTGATTTTTGTTGAAACCGTGCACTTCCCCACCTAAATCTGTTGTTTTATGAGTTTGAATGTAGATGATTTGGGTGATTGTTGTTGAAACATTTTGAAAATCTGCACGGAGTGCACGCCCGTGCACCTAACCCGCACGACCGTGCATGGTGAGGTGCACTGGCTCAGGCACTGACAGTGCAGCTCGGAATCACCGAGCTGAACTGACCTGCACAGTCGTGCGACCTTGGTGCACGACCGTGCGTGCCGAGAAAACCAGGCAGCACTGCCAGTGCACAAGGCAGTGCAGCCTCTGACCTACAAACCAAACAGACCTGCACGACCGTGCACCTCAGGTGCACGTCCGTGCAGGTTAACCAGAATCAGGTCAGAACTTACGCAGGTCCGTTTTGCGCAACCAGGACCTCATTTTTTGATATTACTAATAGCTGGAACTTTGTTTTTTTGTATGCAAATGGCCCACGACTTTGTTTTTGTACCTTTTTTCCGGCTTGGAGTCGGTTCATCCGGGTTCGTTCCGTAACCCGCCCTCGTTCCCATATGGAGCATCACCTGGCGACCAGCCAGGCAGCTCCGGTCACTACCACAGGGACGGGATGACCAGTAGCCGATTCCACTGCATTTCCAGCGATTGTTAGTAGTTTTTTTATCTGCTTTTAGTACTTTTGTTTTGAACATTTTGCTTTGTTATGTATTTTGAATTTAGTATTTACATTTTTAATTTTAGTTTGCTTATGTTTATGATGATGATGAGTGGGTTTGATGTGTGTGTTGTGTCAAGAATGTTGACTTTGCAGGTAACTGGCGAGCACCGTTGTCGATGCTCTCGCCGTTCATTTACTCGACAGTTTCTTCGACACTAGGGGAGTATTATTCTCCTTTTTCCCACAAATAGTTAGCTATTTCATAAATGCTATCTATTTTTCACATTGGGGACAATGTGACGTTTAAGTGTGGGGAGGGATTATATCTTGTTCTTCTTGTCCTCATGTGTATATATATATATATATATATATGTTAAAAAAAACTTTAAAAGTACATATATATGGATACATTTTCTTATAAACATCAAGCCTAACTAAATTTTTGATAAAAATAACTTGAGGCGCGACAAACAGACGAGATACGAGCATGTTAAATTCGTACACTTGCACCCATTTCCTTCCGGTTACGTGAGCATTTGAGCCTTAGAATAGATTTTCATTTCTTTGACATGCTTTCGAGTGAGCGGATGTTTTGTGTAATTTAGAACTTGTCATTAGCATACTTGTTTAGATCAGAAACGTGTGAGACTGTATGAATATGATTGAGGCATTTAGGATACCCTTTTGTTTTAGCCTTTTCTTTTCGTTTTATCTGTTTCCCGCACCCAAATGTTATCCACTAGTTAACCATGTTGAGCCTATATCCGTGTTTTTTCTTACTTAACCCACCATTTCACCAGTAAACCAAATTTAGCCTTTTTCTTTTAAACATTTTGTGTTCGAACTCGGTTTAGGTTATTGTTTGACTCGTTTTGTGTTATAGTTCATGTTCGGGCTTTTAGATCCCGTGTTTTGTGTATATTCTCGTTATAGTTTTCAGTTATATTCAGTATTGTAAGCTTGTTATTAAAAAAAAAAAGAAAAAAAAAGAAGAAGAGAAAGAAAAAAAACAGAAAAATCCAGAAAAATAGTTATACCCTAAAATAGGGTGAATTAGCAGTGTTCGAGCAGTTTTCAGGGCTATAAAGTTAGAAGTTATATATGTTTAGCTCGATTTAAATAAAAATCGCGTATATTCGCGTGTGTTTTGTATAGTTGTGTTTGTTTCTGTTTAGTTAGACTTAACCGCCGAGTTTTAGCCGTTTCGTCACTGTAAATATCCCTTTCGCACCCTTACCTTTTCCTAACATTACAACCCTTATAAGACCTCTTGATTTGTGCTTTTTCACACGTTAGTTGGTGAAGATTAGATCTTTTGACAAGCTTATGATATTGCACGATTCATTGTCTTGGCAGTGGAGCGATTTACACATACACATTACACGTATGTATCATAAATAAAACCGAGTGTGTGTGAACATTGTGAGTCGTGTACGGGTTTGCGTGCTTATAGATCGGAAGTGAGTCATTGCTTTTTAGTTATTTTATCACCTGTTTTTATATATCTTTGTTGGCTTGACTATTATCGTCTGTACAGGTTATATTTTGTCTTTGTTGCCACTTGGCGAGTTTTTCGTTTATTTCTGTTTAGTTGTTTGCTTGAGGACAAGCAAAGTTCAAGTGTGGGGATGTTTGATATACGTTAAATTATACATATATAAATCCCCGATTAAACTCCCAAATTACGCGTTTTCGACCATAATTGCACGAATTCGGTACTTAACCGCTTCATATACTAATTGCAGGTCATAAACGACGCCCCAAAGACAAAGTCGAAGAAATCAGACAAAATCTGGACTAAACGGACAGTTGCTGCACAATCAGGCAAATCTGGAAGATGTGCACGGCCGTGCACCCCCAAGCGCACGGCCGTGCGAGCTCATGTGGCACGGCAGTGCAGCTGCTAGTGCACATCAGATTCCCGGGCACCTTGATCAGCACTCCCGTGCACATGCCCGTGCGACCCAGTTCCTCGGCTGCACTGCCAGTGCACCAGCCAGTGCACACCTTGTACCCGGACACCACCAGACCCGCCGGCCGTGCACCCATGTTGCACGGCCGTGCGCAACCCAATATATTTTCAGGAACCAATTGCCCACTTGCCTGTCACATCAAAAGTTAAAGTGCACGGCCGTGCACAAAATCAAAACTTGTATAAAAACAGAGCAAAACTTACTGATCAGATATTGGGTGAAATTGGGTTTTGGAGAGGCGATTCTGGGCGATTTTCTGGACAAGTGAGCAGCTGCAAAGGCGAGGAACGAGCTCGGGAACTCATCCGGATCATCGATCATCATCCAATCCATCACATTCGAGTTTTATGGTTTGATCTATTATGCTTTCATTTGATTCAAATCAGTTTGTTTAAGCTTGTTTATGTTGTTTATGTAATACATTATAGTCTAGTAATCATGTTTAGTAATCTTTAGTAGAAAAAAACAATCGTTTAGCATGTAATCATGTTTTGTATAAATTTGGCATTTTTCACGTTCTAGATCTTGATGATCATAGCGCAACCTTGTTTCGTTGTTGATGGATTTGTAGCTGTATTTGAATGACTTTAGCGATTGTCGAATGTGTTAGGCGGATACATGTTGAAAAACCGTCCGTTTAATCGTCCGGTAGTAGACTAGTTAACTTGTTAAATAGTTTATGCCATGAAACTGTAACGGGTATTGGTTTGGTTAAAGTCAGTCGAATAACGGTTAAAAATGTTTACCGGCACGTAAAAGGGTTTAAAAAGCCTAATGGTGCCGTTACTAGTCTTTGACACGGTTAATGATCTTTGGTAGTTATTTTGGTAAAAATAGCGATCTTAGTAGATCTGGGGTCAAAGTTGGTAAAATGGAATAGGTTGTGAAATGCTCTACTTTATGCTAGTTTAGGTGGCTGTGTTGTGTATTCGGTATCGCTTCCCTAAATTAGTGAGGTTAGAATACTCTTAACGGATGACTAACTTATCGTTAGAAGATCTGCGTGAGATCATATCAGCTGCTCGCTAATGAACGACTTGAAGCGGTTAACGTGTGTATTCGTGTTAGCTTTTGTATAGTTGTCATGTTAGGATGCCCGAAAGGGACACTAACTGTCGGAAAATGGGAATGTCGATCACGCGCCTATATTACTTATTATATTTAGATAACATGCTAGGATTGGCAAAAATATAGTTTATATAGTTATATTTTCTATTTGGAGTCGTAGTTAAGTTATTTACATGTTTTAGAATTAATTTAGTTTTAAACAAAACTCAAACTTATCTTTTCCTACTGGTAAATCGGGGACAGAGTTTTAGTACAATTGCTCCGCGCGCGTCCATGGATCGATACTTGGTTCTTATCTGTACTTACTACATATATGACAGGGTACACTTGCCCTAGTGTGTGTGTTTTAATATGAAGGTCGAAACCATTTTTATAAATATTAAAGCAAAAACGTGTGTTAAAATCCATTGTAAAATATGTATAGTTACGCATACGTCAGACACCTAGATCATATCACTATCAAAATATCTCATGACAAAAATCCATGGATATCATTTTGAAGCGAGTTACATCCAATATCATTCACTAATGAATACCTATGAATTTTGTCCGTCAACACTTTAAGCTTTCATCTTCATGAACAACCAAACATTCACACAATAGTCTTAGCTCGAATTAGTTCCCATGAATTTGATCGACTATGGAGATTTAGAATATTTAATATTCATGGATACTTAGGGGTTGTTTGGGATTGATTATTCAAAACAGATTATGCGTTTTGGAAAAACAGAGGAGGAGCTGCTTATAGATTATTGCATTTTGGTTACCTAAAAACTGATTATTTGCATTTTCAAAACGCAATCTCAAACACTAAAAACTGATTATCTGCGTTTTCAAAACACAATAATCTAAAAATCAGATTCAAAACACAATCCCAAACACCTTCTTAAAGATGCCAAAAACAAACACAACAATCATATTTAAACATGCATTTAACCATTAAATCATAATAAATAATGTAGTATTTTATTTGCTTGAAGCACCAAATACTAATGAATCAAATCCACTCATTAGCATTCTTCAACCTTATCTTCTCCGCATGCATTCATGTTTAGCCATAGACAAAGGCTTTTTGAAAGGGTTTGCTAACTTTTGATTTGTATGAACTTCGTTCACAAGATGTCTACTATTTCCAATATCTCTCTAATATAATGGAATTTCCTGAGTATGTGCTTAGCTTTATGATGTGACCTAGTTCTTTTGCTTGAGCTATAACACCAGTGTTGTCACAAAGGATCTTTATGGGTTTTCCCTATACTAGGCACCACGTCGAGATCTGTGATGAACTTCTTCATCCATGCAGCTTCCTTTGCAGCATCGGATTCAGCAATATACTCTGACTCAGTGGTAGATTGAGCAACAACATCCTTTTGGAATTCTTCTAAGTGATTGCACCACCATTCAACATGTAAACAAATCATGTTTGTGATCGAGAATCATCTCGATCAGTTTGGAAGCTGCAATCAGTATAACACTTTACTATCAGCTCCTCATCAACTCCTCCATATACCAAGAACATTTTTTTTGGCCCTTCTCATGTATTTGAGAATATTCTTTACGGCTATCCAATGGTTCTTACCAGGGTTTTTTTGATACCTACTTGTCATGCTAAAAGCGAATGACACATCTGGTCTAGTACACAACATTGCATACATTATGGAACCTATAACAGATGCATATGGAACTTTTTCCATTTGTTTCTTTGTTGCATCTATTTTAGGGCACTGTTTCCTGTTTAGTATTGTTCCATGTACTATAAGTGTTGACCCTTTCTTAGAATCTTTCATATGAAAACGTTATCAATGTAAGTACTTTGACTAAGACCAATCAGTCTCTTATATCTATCCATATAGATCTTGATTCCATGTATATAAGCTACCTCTCCAAGATCCTTCATTGAGAAACATTTCCCAATCCATGACTTTACATCATTAAGCATAGGGATGTTATTCCCAATTATCAATATGACATCTACATATAGGATCAAGAAAGTGATTGGACTCCCACTTGTCTTCTTGTTCACACAGAGTTCATCTTCGTTCTTGATAAAACAAACTCTTTGATTTTCTGATTAAATTGAAGATTCCAACTATGGGATGCTTGTTTAAGTCCATAGATGGACTTGTTCAACATGCAAACTTTATTAGGATGCTTTTGACTCTTAAAACCTTCAGGTTGCAACTTATAGACATCTTCAGTACGATGTCCATTTAAGAATGCAGTTTTAACATCCATTTGCCATATTTCATAGTGATAATACACAGCTAAGGATGGTAATATCCTAATCGATTTAAGCATTGCAACTGGCAAAAAGGTTTCCTCATAATCAATTTCTTTAGTTTGAGTAAAGCCCTTTGCCACAAATGTTGCTTTGAAATTTTGCACTTTCCCATCCATGTATGTTTTCTTCTTGAAGACCCAGTTATTTTTGACTTTCCGACATTCGGGTGGAAAATCAACTAAGTCGCATACTTGGTTGTCATAAATGGATTGGATATCTGCTTTCATCGCTTCAAGTCATTTCTTAGATTTCGAATCTACCATAGCGGCTTGAAAAGTATTGGGTTCATCATGATCAACTATCAAGACATCATGAAACCCGATGTACTTGTTAGGTTCATGGCGATCCCTGAACTTCTGCGAAGTATTTGTGTGTTAGCCTCTTCGATAATCCTTTTAGATTCTGGATCAACAACTCTTTGTTGAATGGCTTAACTGCTTTTTGGATCAGTTACAGGTGATGTGCGATCTTCACTTAAGTCCATAATATTATCATTTGTCACACGTGCCATTAGTTCCTCCTCTAAGAACATGCCAGGCATTTCATGAAAACTCGATTTTCACTGGGATCATAGAAATAATAACCGACATGTTTGGGATGGCCGATGAAAACAACTTTATCGCCTTAAGGGTCAATCTTTTTTAATGAGCCAGTTATGATACAAGCATTCCATCCCCATACCCTAAGGTAACTAACCTTGGGCTTCTTCCTATGCCATATCTCATATGGTTTCATACTAACTTTCTTTGTTGGAACCATATTTACTAGACTGGCGGCCGTTTCAACAAAGAAGGTCCAAAAGAGTGAGGGAGGTTTATACGACACATCATCGATCGAACCATATCCAATAGAGTTCGATTCCTCCTTTCAAAAACACTATTCAACTATGGTGTTCCAAGTGGAGTAAGTTAAGAAATGATTCCACATTTCTTAAGATGTTTATCAAACTGTTGACTAAGATATTCACTCCTTGATCTAATCGAAGTATCTTAATCGTTTTGGTGAGCTGATTTTGTATTTTATTTTGGTATTCGCAAAACTTCTCAAAAGTTTCATATTTTAGCTTCATAAGATAAACCTATCCATATCTATAGTAATCATAAGTAAATGTTACAAAATACCTTTCACCATTCCTACCCATTGTTTGTAAGGGACCACACACATCAGTGCGTACCAATCCCAATAGATCCTTAGCTCTTTCTATGACACTTATAAACAGAGCTTTAGTTAACTTACCACTTCAACAACATTTTCACTTATCGAAATCATCCTTTTTGATGAATTCCAAGTTTCCATCAGAAATCATCCTTTTGACACTTATAAACAGAGCTTTAGGAGACCTTGAGAGAATCATCAACATGTTTCTCCCATGTCCTCCTCACTGGGCCTTGTGGTTGTTCAGGTTCATCAGGAATTGGTCCATCCAAAACATAAATTTTGGATTCGACCATGAGAAAAATTTTCAAGTTTCGATACCAATTAATGAAGTTGGAGTTGTTAAGCTTTTCATTTTCAGGAATTGATTTAGCAAAAAGGTGGAGTTGGGACCATTGTTTGCATTGTTGTTATTGTTATGAGCCATCTAAATAGTTAAAAAAAAGTTTTAGTATTTTCATACCCAATCCTAATAAATTTCTTTACCCAATAATTTTCATAAAATATCTATTAGGATATGAGATCACATTCCATAAACACATCATGAATGGCTAAGCAACTTTTCACTCTGTGTCTACTTTGTAGGTAGGTAACGATTACCAATTATGTCTCTACACAACTCTCGATTAGGGTTCCGTTGACATAAGTCAAGAACGGGTACGTTTAACCCCATCTATGCCCACTTAACTCCTTAAGTGATATTAGCCCCTAATTGAGAATGTGCCTCTGACCCAAATGAGTTAGTAACGCAAAGGGTCACCTCAGGTCCAAATGGTAGTCCAGGTGGAGGGTTTTGTTTGGTTTCGTTAGAGCCACCAAAACGAAAATCGAGTTGTCTATAAACTAAAAGGGTGAAGCAAAATAACAACAACAACAACAACAATAATCAGCCTAGGAGCCGAAAATATTAAAATCTTCGGCCCCCAACCTTTTTCTTTGTCTACAAGTTTGAATCTCCCATTAATATTCTCCTTTAATACTTTCCAAATCCGTCATCAATAACCATTAATGCAGATCCAGAATCTCTTTCTTCCAAATTTTGAATTCTTATTCAGGTTCATTGTATCTCCCAATTTTACAACAAAATTCAAAATACAAACACAAACCTAACTATTACAACGGGATCCAAAACACCTAAAAACATAATTCAAGATTAAAAAATGCAAACCACAAAAAACGCTAACATCATACAAACAGAAACACACGATGGGATCTAGGGCTTGATTTTTATATAATCACAATCACACCACAAAAACGATAAAGGCGCGATCTTTTGTCAAACAAAAGTTTTGACAAAATAAAACATCGATCGTAAATATTAATATTTACATACGTGCAAAAGTGGCTATGATACAACTGCGAGAAATCCTCATATCGGTTTTAATTTTATTTATAAAATCATATTTCATAAATACAAATAATAATATGATATATTATTTTAGTGTAAGCAAAAGATAAAACGATATATTTCCACCATAGAATCCAACTGCAAAAGATATGTAGATAATTAAAACACACCATAGGATGTTTAGTAACATTACCTCAACTAAACGCCAATTTGTAGCACGATGGATTGACAAACGGTTCCGCAAGAAAACCAAACACGAAGCCTCCCGAATCCTTGAAACCACACGTGCTCGTAAAACGAGACGAGGGGAGGTGGTGTAATGTGGTGGTGGTCGACGGCGGCTTCAAGGGCTTCCTTAGAAGCCTACAACCGTAAAACAAGATGAGAGGGGGAGATAGATAGATAGAGAGAGAGAGAGAGAGAGAGAGGAGTTTGTGTTTGCTGGCTAGGGTTTTGTTATATTTGCATTAGGTCATGATTTCTCAAAGATAATGTGTTTAAATGGTCAAACTATTTACACATTAAACCTCAATGTTTATTATTGTCCGTAAGAATATATCTTAATTATAACTAATTATAATTAACTCCCTCCATGTTAATATTCTCTAATAATAATAACTTTTTCTCTATATTATTCTCTGTGACATCTGTCCTTTTATTTTATTATATCACAACTTTAGTCCTTCTCGTATTTAAATGTTTATACAAATTTAAATCATATAATTTCTTATTATTTCAAAGAATTAAAGTTTAGACTTATATCAAAATTTTCGTATCTTTCATATCTATTAAAGTTTGGTGAACTACTTATGTTACCTATGAATGGATACACTCAAATTTTCAAAATTTCTTTAAAAGAATAGTTATGATAATATTTAAATAAGTTTCAAATTTTATACATTTAAACTAAACTTTTGTTAGATATTATAAAAGTTTGTATAAATACTATTTTATATATATATATATATATATATTTATATATAAAAAAAATCTAATAAAGGATTCCATGTCATGAGTATGTTAAACATTAAGGTTTTATAAATGTTTCAAAGTTATAAAACTTAAAGTCTATTAAGTGTTGACTTAGATTATTAAAGAGGTTTTAAAGGTATATCATAAATCCAGGGACCAATTTTGCCATCTAACCAAACTTTCAAAATTTGGCCTTCCCTCCTCACTGAACCGGTGTTCTTTTCCGGTCAGAGACCAAGTCGCTGGCGGCGACATTCCATCAACCTTAAAACCTCACTTTATTGCTTAGGAGTCGTTTCTTTTTTACCTGTAACAAGTTCTCCATCATTGTCCAACATTTACCAGTCATTTAATCGAGGTTTAAATGAGTTTTTAGTGGGTTTTGATCGTGTTTATGAGGCATAACGGCCAGAATATTGAAATGAGCCAAATAAGAATCATTCTCGAATCTTACTATAAATTGATATTGCGATTTCATTTACTGACATTCGAACCTTTCAAATCCACATAAGAATCATCTTAAACACGTATAGGAGCTCAGGAATCGGCTCCTTTGTTCTTGAAACTTTTCGGTTTAAATAATCTTGTAAGTTCATTTTTGATGTTGACGTTTTGTTCCGTCTACAGGTCCGAACATTAGCCCTATGGTTTGGTAGCCTAACCATGTTTAATTCAGATTATTGAAAAAACTTAGGGTTAGGGTTTATTGACTAGTGAATTGGGGAAGAAGATGAGTTTAAACATTATGTTAAACATTAATAATTTGCAAACATATCAATAATCATAGGTTGTGTTGTAGTGATTTTTGTGCGTGTTTGTGTGTTGGGGGAATGACCTGGGTTCGATCCTTACAACCCATGCTTTCTTTTTTTTTTTCTTCAGAATTCGTATATAATATTTTCAAACATATATATATATATATATATCATATAAAAGCTTATAATATTCATAATAAATTCATTTTGGCTCCAAAAATTATAAAAATTTAGGTGCAACATCTTGACACCATAAATTTATTTTTCACACTTTTATTTTCTGGAAAATATTTTCTTTTCGTATTTTGATTAATTTAATATTTTAGTCACAATTAATTAATAAAAAAATTCATTTTTAATGATTTAAGCCCAAAATTTTTTGGGAAATTATTTCTAAACATCAATATCTGAAATAAAAATTATTTTGCCAGAAAACATTTATTTTTATAGATTTTCCTATTTTTTAAATAATTTATATTGATCATTTTTCATCATAATGTATTTATTTTTAACAAAAAATATCATTTTTGAACCATATATTGTATTTTAGTTGTATTTATACTTATTTAAATACAATAAATCATTTATTAATTTATAATACTTAAAATTTGTTTTATAAATTTAATTTTTATAAAAATAGAAATTTTTTTTATGTTCCAAAGTCATAATCATAAGCATTTGACTTATTTGTGTAACTTATATTTATTTGTTCAAATTATTTCTATATATTGTAATTATTTATAATTATATTTTAAAGCAATTAATTTAATTCTTTTGTCCTAATTAATTGGAGTTGCTTTATAATTAAATATTCAATTGGTAATAATTATATTACATAATCTTGTCTATAGCCTTTAATCATATTATTTTGGGGATATACCCGTTTTATATTAATTCGATTTATCGCAAAAACTCTAATTCCCCAAATCGACTTAGCAAACCCTAATGTCTCAGACCCTAGATGTCTTAGACTTTTTAGACATTTCCCTTATTAGTATTCTTAAACGTTATAGGTAGAATTCTTCGGAATTCCCAGTTCTTTAACTCACGACAGCTTAAGTTGAATTTTGATCACTTTCGCAAACTGTGGGTATACTTATCCCCCTTTTTGTTTTCTTACATTTTTTAGGTGAAACATGTACACCTATGAAACTTACACTTGCACATATTTATAAACGTTTTTACATACAAGTCATATACGTGTTATGCTTTGAATTCTTGCGCTTTATGCTTAAACATAAACGTAGTATACTTGTAATCATTACATATTCATAACATATTCATAACATTATTCATAACATATACATGATGTAAACGTATTCATTTATCTTTTGGAGCCTAGTGGAAAGTACCTAAGCATGTGAGAATGAAAGTAGCTATGCGAGTGGGAAGTCCTAGGTCCTGCCTAATGGAAAGTACATATGTATGTGGGAAGGAAAGTATCTATGCGTGTGGAAGTCCTATAACATTGTTAATTCTTAGTCTTTGTCATCATAGAGGTTGGATTTTGATTCACATTTTGTACTTAAGTGTTTTCCATATTGCCTTGAATGAAACGTGACACGTGAATTGTAAATTAATAGAATAAAGTTAATTAGGTGTATTACATGTAATTTTATTGTAATTATTATGATTATGATTGAGCCAATATTGGAAAGGTCATTACACACAACCACTTTTCCTACCACTTTTGCTGCAATCACCTCCACCTTATGGCACCAACGCCTCGGACATCCTAGGCGTGCTCCCTTACATGCATTGAATAAAAATTGTTCTGTTTCATTTTCTAATTTTGATAATAAGCTTTGTCACTCGTGTGTGATTGGCAAAAGCATTAGACTACCGTTTGCGAGTTCTAACACTCGTATTTTTAATGCCTTTGATTTAATACATAGTGATTTGTGCACTTCCCCAATTTTAAATTCAAATGGCCATAGATATTATCTCTTATTCATTGATGATGTTACCATTTTTCTATGGACCTACCCCTTGTCAAATAAGTCACAAGTTTAGTCCATTTTTTGTCAATTTCATAAACAAATAACTACCCAATTTGAAAGACCAATAAAACTTTCCAATGTGATAATGGCACAAAGTACATCAACTCATCATTCCAAAATTTCTTCACCACTCATGGTATTCTTTTTCAACGACCGTGCCCACACACACATCGTCACAAAATGGCCAAGCGGAATGCACAATCCGCACAATAAATAACATGATTCGTACCATCCTTCACCATGCTTCCCTACCCAACACCTTTTGGAACCATGCCCTTGAAACCGTCACTTACATTCTAAACATCTTGCCCATCAAACACCTACAAAATCAGACTCCCACCGAGTCACTTTATTATCGCACCCCATCCTACGAACACCTTCGTGTGTTCGGGTGCCTTTGCTACCCACTTCACCCAGCCACCACAATCCACAAACTCGATCCGAGATCCACCCCATGTGTGTTCTTAGGATACCCGGCCGATCACCGCGGCTACAAATGCTTTAACCTCAAAACCAAACAACTCATAATTTCCCGACATGTGGCTTTCGACGAAACCACCTTTCCCTTCGCCAACACAATTACCCCACCACCCTTCTACGAGTTCCTCTCTGCCTTTCCACCCTCCCTGTGGCCCCAACGTCAACCCCACACCCCATTCTCACATCCCATCCGACGTTGACCCACAAACGGCCTCCCCCTTAGCCATCTCTCACTGGCCCAACAACCTAACTCACAACTTGTCCAACCAAGCCCAACTAATTCCAGCCCCACTACCTCACCTTCCTCCCTCACCTCTATGCCTAATCCGGCCCAAACATCAGCCCACTTATCTAATCAGTCTGGCCCGTCCCACCACATCCCCAATCCTACGCATTCTATACCCGAGCCCACTGAACCCACTACCAACTCTCACACCATGGACCCCCCATCCCATGAACCGCCACCACCGTCCGCACCATGCGCACACGCGCCATGGACGGCATCCACAAACCGCGAACTAAACTCAACCTTAGTGCCTCGACCATCGTTCCCATTCCGAAAAACCCCACAGATGCCTTGTCCATACCGGTTTGGTACAAGGCCATGACCGACGAATACCATGCTCTTATCAAGAATGAGACTGGGAATTACCACCGAGGTTGCTAGACATGAATGTTATTCGGAGCATGTGGCTATTCAAACATAAATTTAAATCTGATGGCACGTTAGAACGGTACAAGGCGCGTTTAGTTTGTGATGGTCGCCTTCAACAGGTGGGCGTTGACTGTGGAGAGACATTTAGCCCGGTTGTAAAACCGCAACCATACGTACTGTACTTTCTATTGCTTTGTCTCAATCTTGGCAGGTTAATCAGTTGGATGTCACTAATGCATTCCTACACGGTCACTTAAATGAAACTGTGTACATGTATCAACCTATGGGCTTTCGCAACAAAGACTACCCAGATCATGTGTGCCGTCTCAAGAAGTCTCTTTATGGATTAAAACAGGCACCACGGGCGTGGTATCAACGCTTTACAGACTTTGTTCTCACACTGGGGTTTACACAAAGCAAATGTGATGCTTCACTATTCACGTTCCATCATAATTCTCAAGTGGCATATCTTCTCCTCTATGTAGATGACATCATCTTGGTCACCTCTACCGACACTCTTCGGCCACCCTCATGTCACATCTATCCTCTGAATTTGCAATGAAGGACCTCGGCCCTCTAAGCTTCTTTCTTGGCCTCTTTGTCAAACACCAACCCACACCATGTTTCTTTCTCAACAAGCTTATGCACAGGAAATCATTGAACGTGCCGGCATGACACCCTGCAACCCGGTTCACACACCGGTTGACACTCACGCTAAGCTTAGTTCTACTGCAGGAACAGACTTTCATGACCCCTCTATGTATCGCTCCCTAGCCGAGGCTCTACAGTACCTCACCTTCACAAGGCCCGACATCAGCTATGCGGTTCAACAAATCTTCATTCATATGCATGCTCCGAAGACAGATCATTGGAATGCACTGAAACGAATCATCCGCTACATCAAGGGAACTATCGCCTACGACCTCACTCTAGGCCCCTGTCAAAACCCACGTCTCACAGCATACACGGCCGCCGACTGGGCAGGCTGTCCGGACACTAGGCGTTCCACCAGCGGTTTTTTTGCGTATATTATGGAGACAACCTTATTTCTTGGTCGTCCAAACGGCAACCTACCATCTCCCGTTACAGTGCCGAAGCCGAATACCGGGGCGTAGCAAACGTCGTTGCCGAAATATGTTGGTTACGAAACCTTTTACTTGAGCTACACCACCCCCTCTCCAGTGCCACTATAGTCTACTGCGACAATGTGAGTGCCATATATCTATCGGGAAATCCTGTTCAGCATCAACGCACCAAACATATCGAGTTAGACATCCGCTTTGTGCGCGAAAAAGTTCAAAAAGGTGAAATTTGTGTTCGTCATGTACCATCTCGTTACTAGCTGGCTGACATCTTCACCAAAGGCTTGCCTCGTGTGTTGTTTGAAGACTTCAGATCCAGTCTCAGCCTTCGGTTACCTCCGGCTTCGACTACGAGGGTGTAATAGAATGAAGTCAATTAGGTGTATTAAATGTAATTTAATTGTAATTATTATGATTGAGCCAATATTGGAAAGGTCATACACCTTCCATTTTGTAATAGGCTCCTTGCTGTATTTATTGATGAATGATTAATGAGATGGTCAAGGATTGATTCCCAATATAAATCATATTCTTTGACATATAATATATGTATACAAATTGAGTATGCTCACCAACATATTTAGGTTGACAAAATTATTTTCGTACATGTTTCAGGTTTAGCTTGATGATTCTTGTAGAACTGTGGACTTAGATGAAGTTGATTAAATGAGATTGTTGTATTATATGTAAATTTTGTTTCTTGTAAAACAATTCATGATTAATATTATATACACTTTAGTACCATGAGCTTTTAAACGGTCGAATGTGAGTGTTCATGTGACATTTTCACATTCGAACCCTTTTTCTACATTCGAACCTTTCAGTAGGGTCGAAGGTGGAAAAAGTTTCACATTCGGCCTAGTCAAACGGTCGAATGTGGAGCCTATATATACCATATCTGCACATTCGACCCTCACTTTCAAAAAATTTCAAAAATCTGAGATTAAGTGATCTTGTTGCCAGTGTTTTAATTTTCATATCATTGTGTTCGTCTTGAATCACTGATTCTTTTGCCATATCATTTGTAGGTTAATATCAACTGAATCGTTCTGAATCATTGATTTTGTGACTAAGACCTAACTGACTTCAAACTTGCATTTTTAAACTGATAATTGTTGTCATTTTTGTTGAGGATTCATTGATTATGTCTTTTAGGGGGAGAATAAACAAAAACTAGAGTTTATAACAAACAAGAATAACCAATTGATGTTTGAAAACATTCGAACCCTAGTTTTTAGTGGAAAACACATAATCAATGGTTGAAAATTGAAATTGTTCATTGAAATTGATTAATCGGTAATGTTAGAAAGTATTTGAATCAAAATGGCATGTTAAAATGACCAAATCAGAATTTGATGTTTAAGGAGATGAACAGTCCCCTTCGCCCAATTCAAACGGTCGAATGTGACTGTTTGGGCGAAGGTAAATGTTCAATCGGTCAAACCTGAAAACAAACGGTCGAATGTACACTTTTATAAAATGATTTTCACATTCGAACCATTGTTTTCACATTCGAACCAATGACTGGTCGAATGTAGAATCTGAAACCAAAAATTTTCAAGTTTTGTTATTTTTTGTCCGTT
>CM061223.1:32694434-33074434 GCA_030844895.1 Ambrosia x helenae | reverse complement strand
GACTGGGGAGGTTATTGAAAACAATCGTGAAATACTTAACCAACAATATGAAACATTCAGTCATGTCAAAGGAGAGTCATTAACTCAACAGTTTGAGAGATTTAATTGCTTAATTAGTGAACTAAAATTGGTTGGTCTTACTTACCCTCATTCAACCTTGAACCATAGGTTTTGGAGATCATTACCAGACAAATGGGACACTATTGCTATTGTGATGAGAAACTCAATAGGATTTAAAGACCTATCACTGACCCAGCTTCATGGTAAGCTCTTGACCTATGAGAGAGAGCTTAACCAGAAAAAGAAGCTCCAGGATTCTGGAAAAGTGTCTGATGACTATGTGTTTGGGAATACAGCACTTTTGGGTCATGATGAGGTGCCTGGAAACACAAAGGATCAGAGTTATGATCATTTTATTGACATAACTTCAGGTTTTAACTCAGGTTTTAACTCTGATTCTTATTCACCAAACTATGCTTTCACAGCAAGTGGTGGTGATATACAGGCATCTGACGATATATCCTTTGAGTATGATGACCTGAAATACTTTGACCCTGATGATTTGGAAGAAATGGACATTATGCACCAATTGGCCCTTCTCAGTGTAAGAACTAATAATTTTTACAAGAAAACTGGGAGAAGGTTTCCAGGGTTGACTGGCAGATCTAAGGTTGGGTTGGATAAATCAAAGATAAAGTGTTACAAATGTCATAGACTTGGTCATTTTGCTAGGGAATGTAGGGGTCAACATGGTGCACCTATAATAACCTATCCAAATCAAACACCACATACCAACACTTGTCAGAATTCCTATAATGCCCCTGGACCAAATGTGCAAAACACTGCTCATTTTGCACAGTCCTCGAACACTGTTCCTGTCCAGTATGTCCAAACCACTGTTCCTCAGATCCACTATGTGCAAACACCTGTTGCTCAAGCACCTGTGCAAACGACTGTTGCTCCATCCTCTGCTCCTGCAGAGACCAGTCAACAGAGCTTCTTTACACAAGGCTTTGTTGATTGGAGCAGTCTACCTGATGAGTTAACAGATGAGAATTTTGCACTAGCTGCCAAAGCTGAAAATGAACCAGAAAATTTCTGTTTCATGGCCATGGTGGATGAGATTGAATCTGAGGAGGTGGTAACTGAATCTGATGTTGGGACTGATGATGTTGTTAGTGAAGTTGTTACAGGTGAAAAACCTGAAGAAGAGGTTGTGAATCTCACAGATCCCTGGGGTGCATCTGATGACTGTGAGTGCAAGTGTGATTGTGCATTGATGGCTGCTGCTAAGGTATCTCCTCAAATTCTCAAAGAGTTGTGTTCTGACAAATGTGTAATAGCATTTGCTAACATCAAAGAGGTGAATGAAAACCTTAGAAAGAAAATTTTGGATGATGAAGTTAAATTTGAAAAACTTACAAAAGATTTAAAAACAAGTTTAACTGCAAAAGAGTCTGAAATAAGCAGCTTAAAACATGAAGCAACTATAACCAAAGACCAGCTCCAAACTATGATAGCAAAATATCAAAGTTGTAAAAGTGAGCTTGAGTCCACCCAAGTTGAATGTAAGAAATGGGTGGAATCATGTAGAGGATTTGAGATGCTACTCAACAAACAAACCAAAAGTCATGTGAAGTTTGGCTTTGGTTTTGCAACCACTGCTCCAGCTTTTGAAAACACTGACACAAAGAGTCAAAAGTCTGTTGAGATAGTACCAACAAACCTGCAGGGTCAAGAGATTAAAATCACTGAACCAAATGGTAAGAAAATTGTTCTTGAAAAACCAGAAGGTTCCTCATCTTTTGCTGAACTTGAAAAGTATGAATTTAAACCTACTTGGTCTGATGAGTGTGATACTCTTGAGAATTTCAAACCTGTTGATTTTAAAACACCTGAGGGAAAGACAGCTCCTCAGGCAAAGGTCATTCCATTGGCTAAAGTCATTCCCCTGAAAAATCTTCCAGCAGATGCTCAAACATCTGCTGAAAAGAAGGCTGAAAAGGGGAAGAAGAAAGAAAAGACTGTCAACTTGTTCTGTGATTTCTGTGAAAAGAAGAATCATGTCACCAAAAACTGTTTTCTTCTAAAAGCATATGACATTAACAAAGGAACAAGTGAATGTGATTCCAAAGCCACATGCTCAATATGTGGGAAAAAGAATCACAAGACCAAAGAGTGCTTGTATCTCAAAAATTTTGATGTTAAAATACAAGAATACAAAGCTAAAACTCTTGAAAACCCTGTGGTTAGTACTTCAAAAGGAAAGCACAAACAGACCTTCACCCCTGTCCAAACATCTGTTACAAAAAGGCTTGAAACATCTGCTTCCAGAGATGTCCAAGTAACATATGCTCCACCCACAAGCAAATACCCAAGAGGTTATGGTCAACCTCCATGTCACAGTCTGCCACATGTTTATGAGGAGCCAAAAAGACCCTCTAAACCAAGAGTGAACAGAAATCCATATGGGTATTATCATCTGTCAGGAAGTGATCAAACAACTGCTGCCCCAAGTGTTGACATCCAAGCACTGGCAAATGGTCAGCAGCAGTTGTTGACCTTAATTCAGAAATTGGTCCAAACCACTGATCACCTTCCAAAGCTTGAGTCTGAAAGGTCTGAGGACCCATCCAAAGCCAACTTGGCTTTGGACACTCTCCAAAACTAATCATTTACTGATGTGCAGGGAGCTTCTGCTTGTTTAGATAGTCTTTGGTATGTAGATAGTGGAGGCTCCAGGCACATGACAGGATGTAGAGCCCTTCTTCTGGACTTCTTGGCTCATGGAGGGGGTGATATATCCTTTGGTAATGATTCTAAAGGTAAGGTGTTGGGTTCAGGGACTGTACAGGCTGGAAAACTCAAGTTTGAAAATGTCAATCTTATTGATAATCTCAAGTTTAATCTTCTGAGTGTTTCACAAATGAGTGACAAAGGTTATGGCTCATTTTTTACAAAGAAAACTTGTAAGATTATTGGGCCAGAAGTGGTGAAAAAGATTGATACCATTATTGCTGAGAGCAAAGCACAACTTGTTGCTCATAGAAGTGGCAATGTGTATGTTGTTGATATGTTAAAGGACAATCCTATGGCAAATGTCTGTCTGTTTTCTGCTGCCTCCACTAAGGAGACAGAATTGTGGCATAGGAGATTGGGTCACACCAACCTTAATACTATCAACACACTCTCCAAACAAAGCCTTGTCAGAGGCTTACCATCAAAAGAATTTAAATGTGATGAGCATTGTGTTTCTTGCTTAAAAGGGAAACAACATAAAAGCTCTTACAAATCCATTGATGAGTCCAAAACTAGTCAGTGTCTACAACTGTTGCACATGGACTTGTTTGGCCCTGTTAAAATCATGAGTCTAAGAAGAAAGAGATTTTGTCTTGTCATAGTTGATGATTTTTCTAGGTTTACATGGACTTACTTTTTACATTCTAAGGATGAGACTGCAGGTATATTGAAGGACTTTGTCACCAAAGTTAAAAAGCAATATGACTTGCCAGTAAAAGTCTTCAGGAGTGACAATGGAACGGAGTTTAAAAATAAGGAGTTGGATGACTTCTGTGTGTCAAAAGGGATTGTGAGGCAGTTCAGCATCCCAAGAACACCAGAACAAAATGGGGTGGTTGAGAGGAAAAATAGAACTCTTATAGAAGCTGCAAGAACCATGCTAGCAGATTCTGGCTTGCCACTGTCCTTTTGGGCAGAAGCTGTAAACACTGCTTGCTATGTTCAAAACAGAGTTTTGATCAACCCCAGACATCAAAAAACTGCTTATGAAATTTTGTTCAAAATCAAACCATTAATCTCATTTTTCAAAATCTTTGGCTGCCCATGTTTCATTTTAAATCTCAAAAATTCCATTTCAAAATTTGCAGCCAAAGTAGACTGTGGTTATTTTCTGGGATATTCTTCTACTGCTAAGGCCTACAAAGTGTTTAACACAAGAACTAAGACAATAGAAGAAACTCTGAATGTAAAGTTCAATGGACTTTCATCTCTAAAAATCCCTGCAAACCCTGCTGAACTATTTGATTTAGATAAATTCAAATTTGAAGATATCAATGTTAAAGCTAACAATGCAGGTATTCCACAGTCTCCACAGCAAGATTACAGAATAGATGTTGTGATCCCCAGTCACTACAAAGTCTATTCTGCCTCAGAGGAAGCAGCTATTCAAAACAATTGTCAAAACTCTGCCATAGCTGTGTCAACCACTGTTGGCCAGTCTTATCCTCAAACCACTGCCTCACCCCTCACAACCACTGACCTATCATCTGTTGACAAAAGTCAATCATCTGTTGACAAAAGTCAATCATCTGTTGACAAAAGTCAGTCAAGTTTCACACCACTTGGACCCATTCCTCCATTACCATTCCAAACATCTGATGGCACTACAAAAGTACCAACAGATGTTACACCAACAGAGTCACCAAACCTCTGTCCATCACCTCAAAATGCCATTGTTCCATATCAAGGAGATCTTATTTACTTAAGAGCTCATCCACCAGACCAGATCATTGGCAACATCAGAGAGGGTGTGCTCACAAGAAGCCAATCCTCAAATATCTGTCTTTTTGCAGGTTTCTTATCCCTCACACAACCTGTCAAGTACCAAGAGGCACTGAAAGACAACAGTTGGGTAGAGGCCATGCAGGAAGAACTCCTTCAATTCAAAAGACAACAAGTATGGGAGCTTGTACCACTTCCTAAGGATGTTTGTCCTATAGGAACAAAGTGGGTCTTCAAAAACAAGACTGATGGAAGGGGTATTGTTGTCAAGAATAAAGCCAGGCTTGTGGTTCAAGGCTTCAGACAAGAAGAAGGAATAGATTATGATGAGACTTTTGCTCCTGTAGCAAGACTAGAAGCCATCAGACTCTTTTTAGCCTTTGCTGTCAACCACAACATAAAGGTGTATCAGATGGACATCAAATGTGCTTTCCTTTATGGCAAAATTCAGGAGGAGGTCTATGTATGTCAGCCACCTGGTTTTGAAGACACATTCCATCCTGACTATGTCTACAAGCTCAACAAAGCTTTGTATGGACTTAAACAAGCACCAAGGGCCTGGTATGAAACTCTCTCCACATTTCTCTTATCCATTGGTTTCACAAGAGGTAAAATTGACAAAACCTTATTTCTTAAATGGAAAGGGAAACACTTAATGATTGTTCAAATATATGTGGATGACATCATTTTTGGATCCACATGTAACCAAATGTGTGAAGAGTTCAGAAAACTCATGACAGCAGAGTTTGAGATGAGTGCCATTGGTGAGCTTCAGTGTTTCCTTGGTCTTCAAGTGAAACAACTGCAAAATGGCACATTCATTCACCAAAACAAATATGTAAAGAACTTATTAACCAGATTTGAAATGAATGATTGTAAGCCATGTAGCACACCCATGAGTACAGTCAAGCTGCTCACTATTGATGACAAGGATGAACTGGTTGATCAAACACATTATAGATGTATGATTGGGTCTTTATTGTACCTAACTGCATCTAGGCCAGACATTATGTTTGCTACCTGTGTCTGTGCCAGATCCCAGGCTTCACCCAGAAAGTCAAACCTTATTGCTGTGAAAAGGATATTCAGATACCTCAAAGGAGCTCCCACACTTGGTATCTGGTATCCTGCTAATGGAAACATTGAGCTTTCAGGTTATTCAGATAGTGACTTTGCTGGCTGTCACACCACAAGAAAATCCACTTCAGGAGGGTGCCAATTTCTAGGGAATGCCTTAGTTTCATGGCAAAGCAAAAAGCAGGCAGCTGTTTCAACTTCAACAGCTGAAGCTCTGAAGCTGAATACATTGCTGCTGCAAGCTGTACAGCCTAACTTATGTGGCTTCAAAATCAACTACTGGATTTTGGGATAACTGCACTTAGGACTCCACTCATGTTGGACAGCCAAGCTGCTGAAAATATCATCAAGAATCCAGTCTCTCATTCCACTACCAAACACATTGACATAAGACATCATTTTGTCAGAGACAGCTATGAAAAAGGTTTGATTTCCTTACACCATGTTCCAACAGAGGATCAGTTGGCAGATGTGTTAACAAAAGCTTTAGACACATCTACCTTTACAAACCTGATTTCCAGATTTGGTATGTTAAACATGGATTAAACAAATAAATTTTCAATAAATCTTAATAAAATGTTTCAGCAAATCAAATTTTTAAATAGCTGTTTGGTTGAAAATCTGTTTATAACATCTGATCAGATAAAACAACCACTGTTTCATTCATATCCACTGTTGGTTGAAAAGTCTGTTTCAAAACATCTGATCAGATAAAACAACTGTTAGTTGAAAAATCTGTTTTAGAACATCTGTTCAGATAAAACAACTGTCTCCTTATATATATACTATATTTAAATAAAAAAAAACTGTCTGTATCAGCTGTTTGCCAAAACAGCTGTTTGTATCAGTTGTTTGCCAAAAACAGCTGTTCTCCACCAGATGTTTCATCCATCAGATGATTGCCACGTCTGCTCATATAAGCAGAGGTTTGGCCACATCAGCGGTTTCATTGAGCCTATAAAAACCCTGTTTTACCACAACAAACGTTACACTGTCTCATTGTATTCAAAATACTGAAAACCGCCTTCTTCATTCTCAAACCCTCCATCAATATTCAATCATCTTCACCTTCGAAATCCATTACAATGGATCTTCAAGCCAAAGCTACACACAATTGTCTCCCCTATCTGATTAAAACAGATGACAACACTCCATTTCATTCCACCATCGACATTTTCCTTAACTCCAAATACTTACCCATCTTAACCGCTAACGCCCCCATTTATCTTGATACACTCCAAGAATTTTGGTTGAATGCTGAGTTTCTACTACAAGACAAAAAGCCTACTTCCATTATTTCCAAAATTGGAGAAACCAGTATCGTCATTACCCCTGAAACCATATCCACAACCTTCACACTGAATGACCTGGCAGGTAAGGATTCCTTTACTAAAACAGAGCTTCACACTGAGTTACAAGAAAGAGGGTATGATGGTCAGATGACTGGATCAACTCTTTTCAAAAAGTTTTTCCCTCCAGTCATGAAATTTTTCTTCCATACTCTTCTTCTTTGTGTCTCTGCTAAGTCCACATCCTTTAATGAAATCCCATTAAGGATGTAATATCTGGGTTATGCCATGTTGTCAAAGTCTGGGTCAAACAATGCTTTTCTTATTTACCCAAGAATTCTTAGTGTAATCTTACAAAAAGTTTTACCTAAAAAAGTTTTCAAAAAGGGTGATGCTATGCAAATGAAAAGATTAACTGATGAAACTTTCACAAGAATGCTGGGTGGAAGCACCCAAGAAAAGGTGTCTAAAGTGTCAAAAGTTTCTAAAACACAAACAAAGAGGACAAAGGCAACAACTGTTGTCAAAACCTCTGTTGTTGAGCCCACTGCTCCTGGTGATCATGGCACTACATCCAGTGCTGTGAAACCCACACCAGCCACTTCCAAAAAGAAACATCCATCCACAAAAACCACCACTCAACCACAAATGAGGCTTCTGGATGTTGAGGTACCAGAAGAAACCTCTATTGCACAACAAAAGCAACCTGAAACCACTGTTGTTACTTCCTCACAACAGTTGGACATACCTCCACCTGACCAAACTCTTCATGAATCCTCTCAAAAGGATCATGTTGTAAGCCAAGGGGACACACATCATGATACATTTGAGTCACTTGACCAAATGTTCACAAGCCCCTCTCCCAGGGCTAATTCTCTTGTTACTCCTCCACCCTCACCATCACATCATGTTCCACAAACAATGCAACCTCTGTTTGAAGCAATTGACAAATCTCAGGAAGATCCCAGTTCCTCTCTTCCACCTGTCACTGAGAGTATACTCCAACAAGTGACTGGTCCTGAGAATATACAATCTGCTATCCCACAAACAGAAGAGGAGGTTACACCACCTGAGTTCAATGAAACTCTAGGTGAGTTTTCAAGTGGAGCAGCCACTACTGATGTAGAGACCACTGTCTCACATCAGGACAGTGATTACATAGCTAAGACTCCCTTGAAGGCAACAACTGTTGAAGCCACTATAGTGTCTCCAAAAACAGTTGGAAGTCCCCAGTACCAAGAAAAAGGGGCATCTGATTCACCTATTAGGACTGAATCAGGTAGAACTACCACTGGTAGGGACTCAGATGATCCTATTAATTTAGGAGATGGGTCAAAATACCAAGAATTGACGGACAGAGTTTCTGTCATTGAAACCTCTGTTGCTAACATCAAATCTGATGTCAAGCTTATACTGAGCTCAATTGCAGACCTTTCCAAGAGTCAACCATCCACAGCTGATATAGCCAGTGAGTTATGGAAATCAGTTTCCCCCATCATCATAGCTCACAGAAAACTGGCTGATCAGACACATGAAACTTACATGGCTGAGATCAGGAATATGGTAGATGCAAGGTACAAAGATACCCATGCTGATATCAAAGCCATCAAGGACCACCTGCTGAAGACTACTGGCTCTGCCCCTACCACCATCCTCAGGGATGAAAATGATGATGCTTTCACGGCTGATGATGCCAAAAAGGGGGAGAGTGGCAGAGATAGGCTACCAAAGTTGGATCCCTTTGGTTGTCCTCCTTCTCAAAAAGGCCAAGCCAAGTCTGCCAACAAACCAGAGTCTACCAAATCAGCTCCACAACAACAACAGCAACAAACAACACCAACAGCACCACAACAAAACACTGAGAAGAATAAAGCAGTAGATGACTCTGCAAATATAGAAGCTGAAAAGGCTGCTCAAGAAAAACAGAAAAGAGCTGACACCTTGGAAGTTAAAGCAGAAGCATTAGTTGAACTCAAGAAGAAACAACAAAGGGAAAGTGAAGATGTGGGATCCTCTAAAAGGATGAAAAGGCCTGCTAAGCATGTCAGAAAACCACCATCTAAGTTGAACACCTCTGTTGATAAAACCACTGCTACTGAAACCACTGCCACCCAAAACACTGAAACTACCCAAAACACTGAAACTACCTAAACCACTGCACCCAAACCAACAAACATACCCAAACCAACAAACACACCTGAACATACAACCACCAAACATACATCACCAGCTAAATCCCAAACATCTGCTGGACCTACTAAAAGGCCAACAGATGTTAATCCAACCACTGCTACCAAATCACCATCACCTAAAATCATGTACACAAGGAAGAGAAAATCAACCTTTGTTGTACATGATGAAAACATACACACATCACCAAACACCATCTCAACTGCACAATCCACTCCTCCCATCACAGCTATTCCAATCACATCATTCTCACCACACACATCCAAGTTCAGATCCCATAGACCACCACCAACCATTACACCATTGGTTGTTCAGTATCCCCTTGAACTTGATCTACTCAAGGGGGAAATACAATCCTTCTACAATACTGAACAGCCATCAGAAAGATCCTTCCCATCTCTCCCAAACTTCCCTGTTCCCCTCAACCTTGATAAATATCTGAAATACAAGGGTGAACAGGTGGATGCCATCATTAAGGAGAAGTGCAAAGGGAAGGATGACAGGACTGCTCAGGGCATCCATTCAGCAGAGCTTAGCAAACTCAGAAGGATTGAAGATTTTGCTAAGACCCTGAGCAATTCCATGTCCTCCATGCCTCTCAGTGTAGACTTGGAAAAGGAGGTAAGGGAATCTCTTCTTGAACAGATTATGGCAACCAAGCCTTACAAAGCAAACAAAAAGCAGTTCAATGGTTGGACTACACATGCTTTGAGAGAAGAACTACTCAGAATTGAAGAAATGGCCAAAGACCCCAAGGCTAAAGTCTCTACTCCCAACTTTGGCAAAGGCAGAGACCCAGTCAGAGCCTTGAAGTTCAAAAGAATGAGGCAAGATATTGTAGCTGCCAATTATGGGGAGATGAGGTCAGTTTCCAGATGGTCTGACTTAAGGTTGGTTGAAACTTATAAAAGTCTGGAAGAAAATAGGAAGAAGGATCCCAGCCTGCCAAGGAAACCAATTTACACTGATGAACCAATGATGAAGAGACCCCAACAGACCTTTAACTTGGACAGCTTACTTGAAACCTCTGATCTAACAACTGCTGCAAGAAGACAGTTCAAGAAGCAGAAGGAGATGTCAGAGGAAGATCAAAAGAAGTTTGCTGATACATTCATCAAGGAAGGGCTCTTCAATCAAATACACTATTTCTCTGATCCTACAACAGAGAAACTCAGAGAACTCATTGGAAGACCTCCTTCACCCAACTCATCAAGAATAAAAGTTCATCTCAGCAAATCCACTGACTCAAAAATTCTAAAGTGGAAAGTCAACAAAGACAACCACGAATTGACATTGCTCAGGTCAGATGGAAGGGTTCAGAAGATCAGCATGGATGATGCTTACAGCCTATGTGCAGAAGATCACAAAACATTGCTAAATCTGGACCTAGAAAGAGATGAAGAAGACTTATTTGCTCTGAACTTTGAATTACAATTCAAAGGTCAAATCAGAGAAAGTCTGATGAGGAATAAAGATCAATAAATAAAGCTGAGTTTTGGCATCATCTGTTCTAGGGAGAGATTGTTGGGTCTGCTGACCTGGAGAAGAATAGATGATTAGAAAGCCAAAACATGCTATCAGTTTGATCCTTGAATAAACAGTCTTTACAACTTACTTCTCCCAAAAGACTGCTGACCCTAACTACTGTTCTATCCAAACAACTGCTCAACAACTGCTGATACAAAGAACTGCTGAGTAAACAACTGATGAAGAACAACTGCTGACCAAAGGTCTGATGAAGAACAACTGCTGATACAAGTACTGAAGACCAAAGCACTGCTGGAACCAACAACACTTAGGCTCCAGCAGTGGATACAAGACCATCAGAGTTTATCTACAACAGCTGTTTAATATCAGTGCTTTCAATGTAACAGTAGTTTGTAATAGGCAGATGTTTATGTTTGTTATTCTGTTAGAGGTCACTGTCTTAGGTGACGTCAGCCTAGGTCATCAGTGCTTTGAGTCTGTCTATAAATAGAACAGTGCTTGTACTGTTCTATTGCATCACACACACAAACATTCTCTCAGACAAACAATCACTGTGTGATCAGGCTGAGGAGGAGTATTTGTACGATTGTAATCTTTTAGATAAATGAAAGCATTCGATCTGAAAACATTTACTCTCTTGTTTTGATTAACAGTTTATTATTCCGCTGCACTTTCCATCTATAATTCATTTCATTCATTGTTCTTATTACTTAAACAATCAAAACAATCAAACTCAGATCCTAACAGGGAGAGGTTTTCTGATTGCTGAGAACATTAGAGATCCCGTCGTAGAGCTCCGTGAAACCTGCCAAACATTGAGTAACAAGACGATCATTGTCGACAGGTGAACCTATTCCGGCAAGTTGATCTGAAAGTAGTTTCACATGTTGACAATAAGCCGCCATAGAAGAAAAATTAGCGAGATTAAGATTGGCGAACTCTTGGGTCAGAAATATTAAGCGAGCATGCTTGTTATCATTAAAGTGATGTTCCAGAGCAACCCAAGCGGCATAAGCATTCTGACCCGGCTTCATGATGGTATGAACGAGTGCCTGAGATATAGTTCCGTATATCCACTGGAGTACTATCGCATCCAGACGGGACCACAGGGCATCAGCAGCAGATTGAGCGGTTTGTTTACCGTCTGCGGATGTAGAGGAGGCTGCAGCAGTGGCTGGCCGTGGTTGAAGATGGTCATAGACCTCGTAAGCACGACAATGGATCTGAAAAAGTTCAGACCATGTTATGTAATGGGAGCTTTCATCTTCTAATGTGATAGGAATGAAGTTTCTTATGTTAGAAACTGTCATCGCCGGATGGAGCTTTGCGTCCATGAGATCCAGGAAAAAGGGATAGGAGAAATGGAGAGGGAGGATTAGAGTAGTAGCAGCAGCAGAAGGTTTGAAGGGGGGTTGGATCGGCGGTGAGAATGTGGCAAAATTAGGGTTAGGACCGGTATGTAGAGGATGATACCATGATAGAGATTATAATTGCTTGACTATTTCATTAACAATCTTTACATTATATATGTATTCCAACCGAATCTCCTATAATTCGGGGTATATTCTCTAGATGCCTGTTGCTACAACAAATAACTGCCTAACGATGGTTCTGAGTCACAAGGGAGGTCCAGGGGTTCAAGGGTTCCACTCTGCCTAACGCAGGTCGTGGTGTCCTTCTACGTTGCAAACATAGAAGGAGGTTCAAGGTTATTTTTATTGTTTTTAGATGCTTTAAGATTCTGGTCTGAGATGTACTCGAAACCAGAAGAAGAAGTTCTTGAGATCCGAGTGAAGAGAATTGTTCTCCCCACGTGCAAGACCAAAAGAATAAGAAGAGTGAAGTGTAAGTGATTGTGATGGTGTAATCAGAGCTGAGGAATCAGCTTCTGATTTATAGAGAAAGGAGAACTCCATAAGGAGAAAGCATCTTGCCTTGAGCCTTGTTGCAACTAAAGGACATCCCACAAATGGTAAGTGGCTGCTATGGACCTGCGGTCTGTTGGCTGATGTTACTCCATCAGCTTGTTTGTTTTGCTCGATGAAAAAGATGACGGGACACGTCATCTTTTTGACTTAGGATGCTCCTGGTTGTTGAACCTTTGTAGGCTCCAACCCTTTAAGCATTGTTCAGTAATGTTGTTTATTTATTTTTGCTTTAGGCTACCCACGTCATCAGCCCCCAAGTCAGAAGGTTTGATGCGATAGCTTGAAAGCTTCTGACGGTTTTCTTAGCTTATCCTTTGCTTGAAAGGTTCGAGGGTTCGCTATGATTTGGGCGGTTATTACTCAGCAGTTTAATTTTGATTGGACTGTTGATGTGACATGTGGCAGTTCGCTCAGAGGTAATTACTGCATGCCATAATTACAGTTTTTTTTAAATTAAAATAACCGTTTCTTTTTTCTTTTTTAATCCTTCTTTATTTCATTTTTCACTTTACTCTTTTCCTTTCTTCATCTTCATCCTCTCAAACGTTTGATCCATCTTAGGGTTTCGTGATTTTCACCACAGCAGGTTAGTCTTTTCTTCTTGTTGTTTTGTTTACTGATCATCCTTTTAAGCACAATGGGCGCTAAAAAGGACATGGCCGTTACTTTTTCCACTCTTTCTCAGAAAGAGGTGGAATCGTTTTGTGCCGAGTGGGAAATAGATTTGTCATTCAATCCCGTGGCTCCTGGTAAAAAACTTTCTGTTTCTGAGTGTCCATCTGGTTCTATTGCTTTGTACTGTCGTCATTTTGAATTTGCAAACCTTCGTCATCCTTTTTCTGTATTTTTGTTGAATGTTCTCGAGTATTATAGGGTTTCCCTTGGTCAAATCCATCCACATGGTGTTGGCCGTGTTTTACACTTTGAATGTCTTTGTAGAGCCCTAGGGTATGATCCCACTCTGTTGATGTTCAGGCGATTCTTTCGCCTTGCCAAGAATGGTGACTGGTTCACCTTCGAGGGGTCATCAGTGGAGACTAACCTTCTTTCTTCCCATGTTACAACGGTTGGGCAGTGGAAGAATAGGTTCTTTTGGGTGTCTGATTCTATTTTCCCTTTTAAGCCTGTGTGGAGGCATCCTGAGGCTGTTCTTAACGAAGGGGAACCTTTAGAGTCCGAACTAGATGATAACTTTCTAACGACTCTTAGAGCATGTCCTTCGAGGCTTCGTCCATTTGCTGAACCTTTCTTAGTATTATCCGGTGTTAGCACTCGTTGGGACAAGCCGGGTAGAGATCCTGTTGTGATGAAGGATGGTCAGGGTATGAATTTTGTTTGTTGTTGATTTCATTCACTTTCTTTGTTTTTTCCTTATGTGTTGTATTTTTGCAGTTATGTCAGCTCTTGACTTTATCAAAGGTGATGATGCTTCGGGCGTTGTTTTTGCTGATGCTGAAGCAGCAGATGGGGAGGATGCATTGACCAAGTATCAGAAAGGGAGATATGACGGGACCAATTATGTTGTTGTCCCTAATGTGAAGGGTTTTGCTAAAGCTAGTTCTTCTAAGGCTTCAACAAGGAGGTCTAGCAGACGGCTTTTGAAGGCTGCCAAGTCTGCTGATCCTTCTGAAGCGGTGACGGTCAGTGATGATATTGAAGAGTCTGATGATGAGAAGGATCAGACTGTGGATGATGCTCTGGTGGATGTTGTTGTTAAGAAAGGCAAGGGCAAGAAGGTGAAGGTTGGGGTGGTGAAAGAAACGGATGTGTCAGCTAGTTTTGATGAGGAAGGTCTGTATGTTCCTGGGTGGAATGTGAAGTCTAGTGATAACTTCAAGTCTTCGGTTGTTTGTGAGGAGGTTCTTGCACACTTTGCCACTCCTGGTGCCAAGGCTTGTTTTGAAGGTTTAGATGATGATGCTCTTTTGGCAAAGATGATGGTGGGTACCTGCAACCTTGCTGCTATGCTGCCAGAGGGGATTAACAGGTTTAGGAAGGTTATGGGTAAGTATAGTGAGTTTGCTAAGAAGAAGAGAGAGATGAAACAGTCCATTGCTGACATGAAGAGGGATGCTTAGGAGTATGCTCAGAAGGAGGTTACTTTGATTGCCCTGATTGATGAACTGAAAAGAGGGCATGAGTCTGAGATGGCGAGGCATGAAGCTGCTAGGCTTAAGGTGGAGGCAGATCAGTTGGCCTTGGAAGCAGAGAAAAAGGCTTTTGAAAGTGAAAAGAAGGGGTTGGAGGTTTCTCTTGCTGCTGCTCATAGTGATAACAAATGGTTAATTGAAGAGGGCTTTCAGCAAGTCGTTACCTACCTCCTTCACTCTGCCGAATTCAATTCTGCCCTTGGGGAGGTGTACACCAAGCTTTTGACCCATGGTAAGCATGCTGGTTTTATTGCAGGGTTCAAAGCTCACGAGTCCGGCCAAGTCTTTGAAGAATCTCCCTTCTATCAGCCTAACTCCTTGGATGTATTCAAGGAGACTGTCCTCAAGATGGAACACTCCAGATATCCTTATGTTGCACAAGTTTCTTCTTTTTATGGGAAACCCTTGAAGGATCTAAAAGAATTGAAGCCTGCTGGTTTAAACGAAGTTGTATCTGCTAAGGTGCTTCAATCTGTTTCAAGGAAGAGGGCACATTCTGGCGATAGTGAAGAGACTTTGGATGTGGCTGAAACATTTTCCAAGGATGCTAGCGTTGAAGCCTCTGAAGCTGGTCTTGTGGAGAAGCTACCAAAGAAGGGGAAGAAGGCAAAGACGGCAAAGGTGATCAAGGCTGGGAATGAGGATGAAGCCTCTAAGCCTTCAGGGTCTGGTGACGATGCCTGAACTTCCTATTCGTAGCTTTCTTAGCATCTTGGTTTGTTAAAACAATTAACTTTGTGTTTGTGTCTCAAAACGCTTTTATCTTTTGTTGGAACCTTTAGTGGTTCCTTGATGGTTATGGGTTGTTGCCCTTTGAAAAATTATGCTACTCGTTGGCTTTGTTAAAAGCCCTTAAATGTTAAGCCTTTATGGCTGCTGTTTAAGTTTTATCGTTGTTCATCTTTTGTTCATTTTTTGTTGTTATGTGTGTTTGTCTTTGTTGTTGTTTGGGAATGTTTATCCGGTAGCACCTTCAAAGGTTGAATGCTGCAGTCATTCATCCTTAAGGTAGTCTAGGCAAACATGTCACCATCTATCCTATATACACTTATACAAGTGTTCTCAATGTATTTTCGTAAGTTTGTTTTCTAAACTTAAGGAACGATTGGTGTAGGTTGTTCAAGCCTGTCTATGAGATTTATAAAAGTGTTTTTTGTTTATCTCATGGAGTAGGATTGATTTAGGAACTCACCCCTTATATAGGTCCGTTTATCCTTCGAACCTATTGGGCGAAATGGCCTGGGAGCTCATCCCCTTACATGGTCCCTACCATGGAGTTTCTTGCAAGGTTCTCAACCTGAACTTAGGATAGAAAGACAAAGTTTTTAAAAGAGGATCAAGTGATCCTTTCATTCATTAGATGGATTAACATTACATCGTTTGAAAGAGAACAACATTTTCTTATAACTTAAACAAAGAACCTTTTGAGGTTCTTGTCGTTCCAGTGACGGGGGAGTTTTTTGCCTTCCATGCTTGCCAGTTTGTAGGACCCCCCTTCCTGGGATTCTAGGATTGTGTATGGGCCTTCCCACTTAGGTCCTAGTTTCCCTTGACTTTCCTTCTTGCTTGCTTCGTTGTTTCTTAAGACTAGGTCACCGGGCTTGAATCGTTCATGCTTAACCCTGGCGTTGTAGTAGGACTCCATCTTTTGTTTGTATTGAGCTTCACGGATGGCTGCTGAGTCCCTTGCTTCTTCTAGGAGATCAAGATTAAGCAATGTTTCTTGTTCATTTGCCTGGACGTCGACATGAAAGGTTCTTGCTGTGGTGATTCCGATTTCGGCAGGTATTACTGCTTCAGATCCAAAGGTAAGGCTGTAAGGGGTTTTCTTATTGCTTGTCTTTTCGGTGGTTCGAATTTCCCAAAGAACGCTTGGCAATTCTTCCAACCAGTTTCTTCCTTGTCGGCCTAGTTTAGCCTTGATCCCTTCAACCACACTCCTATTCATTCTTTCAACTTGGCCGTTTGACTGGGGGTATGCCACAGAGCTAAAGACTTGAGTTATCCAGTACTCCTTGCACCAAGCACTGAATGGTTTCTCTGCAAATTGCTTGCTGTTATCCATAACGAGCACCCCAGGTAGGCTGTACCGGCAAATGATGTATTCCCAAACAAAGTCAATTATCTTTTTTCCTGATATTTTCCCTAAGGGCTTCACTTCTGGCCATTTTGTGAAGTAATCAACTGCCACCAATAAGAATTTGACCCCTCCTTTTGCTGGTGGGAAGGGTCCAACGATGTCCATCCCCCATTTGTAAAACGGCCAGGCTGAATTAACAGGCACCAAGTCATGCTTGGGACTTTTGGGGATGGGGGCGTGAATTTGGCAGGCTTCACATCTTTTCAGCTGTTCTGATGCATCACGATGCATGGAGGGCCAGAAATATCCCAGGTTCATAAGCTTTGCCACAACTGACCTTGGACCGCAGTGGGCTCCGCAGATTCCTTCATGAACTTCCTTAATTAGGTACCTGCTCTGTTCGGGTCCTACACATCGGAGCAGTGGGGCTAAGTACCCTTTTTTGTAGAGCATTTCATCTTGTATGGTATACTGCTTGGACTTGTTTCGGATCCTTTCAGCTTCAACAGGGTCCTGTGGTAGTTCTCTTTTTTGTAGGAACCTTATAAACGGAGTCATCCAGTTTGGTTCGTTTTCAGTGATGACATCTTGGACTTCCAACTCTGATATGGCAAGATGCTTGATCACCTCAACCAATACTTTCTTAGTGAGGTGGGCAAAAGTTAACGAGGCAAGCTTGCTTAGGGCGTCAGCCTTTTTGTTGTGGGACCTTGGAACCTGTTTGATCTTGCATTGTTGGAAAGTGTTCATGATTTCCTTGGCTTTTTCTTTGTATTTTTTCATGTTGGGTTCTTTGGCAATGTAGCTATCGTTCACTTGGCTAGAGACCAGTAGTGAATCGGTGAACACTTGAAGCATGTGAACCATCATCTTTTTTGCAAGCTTGAGTCCTGCAATCAGGGCTTCATATTCGGCTTCATTGTTTGTTGTCTGAAATTCCAAACGAAGGGCATATGTGAATTCTAACCCTTCAGGGTTGATTAATATAAGACCAGCTCCCGAGCCTTCAACGCTGGAAGCTCCATCTGTGTAAAGCTTCCAGGCTTCAGGATCAAGAGGTTCGTCTATGGTCATGTTAACCTCAGCAGTTTCTACCCTTGGAATTTCAACAATGAAATCAGCACGTATTTGTGCTTTTATTGCTTTTCTCGGGACGTAGGTGATTTTGTGTTCACCTACATCAACAGCCCATTTGGCTAGTCGTCCCGAGGTTTCAGGCCTTTCAAGCACATTCTTGATTGGTTGGTCAGTGATTACTTGTATGGGATGTGCTTGAAAGTACCTCCGAAGCCTTCTGGCTGTTTGTACCAGGGCTAAGGCCAACTTTTCCAAAGGAGGGTACTTGACCTCTGCTAACTTTAAGGTTTTACTGAAGAAATAAACGGGTACCTGAGCTTTCTCTCTTTCGATAGTGAGAACAGCGCTGAAGGCTTCCTCAGTGACTGAAAGATAGACAGAGATCATTTCCCCTGCTTCGGGTGCTGCAATGGTGGGAAGGGAAGCCAAGTAATGTTTCATGGTGTTGAAGGCTTCCTCTGCTTCTTCTGTCCACCTGAAGTTTTTCTTGTCAGTGCAACCTTTGAGGGTTTTGAAGAAAGGTATGGATTTTTCAGCTAGTTTCGACACGAAACGTTTCAAGGCGGCAAGTTTGCCGTTCAAGCTTTCCACCTCCTTCTTGGTTTGTGGTGACTTCATATTGAGGATGGCTTGAACCTTGTTCGGGTTAGCTTTTATGCTTTGTTTCCCTACGACATGACCCAAGAATTTCCCTTCTTCGAAACCGAAGGAACACTTGATAGGATTTAGTTTCATGTTGATCTTCTTGAGATTGTTGAAGGTTTCTTGTATGTCTGCGAGCATTTCGTCCTCAGTCTTGCTTTTGATGACTAAATCATCCACATATGCTTCCATGTTTCTGCCAATTTGTTTGGCAAAGGCTTTGTCGACCAACCTTTGATAGGTGGCACCTGCATTTTTTAAACCGAAGGGCATCTTTTTATAACAAAAGATACCCTTGTCAGTATGGAAGGCAGTCTTCTCTTCATCCTCCTCCTTCATTTGTATCTGGTGATAACCTTTATAGGCATCCAAAAAGCACTTGAAGGGGAAACCTGTTGAAGGGTTAACTTGTAAGCATGCATTATGTGAAAGAAAACAACTTTGGAGGTGTTGGATAACTTAAAAGTTGTTCTTAGGTTCAAAGGTAACCTGTCAACGAGTCAACTTTCAAGTCCACCTCTGGTAAAGGATAGCAATCCTTTGGACAAGCTTTATTGAGGTCTTTGAAGTCTATGCACATTCTCCATGAATCATCAGGTTTCTTAACCATTACTGGGTTTGCAACCTAGGATTGGTATTTGACTTCTCGGAGGATTCCTGCTTCAACCAGTTTGTCAACCTCCTGGCAAGCTGCTTTGCTTCGTTCTGGAGCAAGGCTTCTTTTCTTTTGCACTATTGGTTTGATGTTTTGGGGAACCTTGAGTTCATGCTCAGTGATCTCACGAGGGATCCCTGTCAAGTCACTAGGACACCAAGCGAAAACATCGACATTGTTTTTTAGCAATGCTTCAAGATTTAAAAGAATTTCCCTGGGAAGGGCTGTGTTTACCCGTATCCTTTGATCAGGGTATTTTTTATTGATGCTAAGACCGAGTTTGCTCTGTTCTTCAACAACCGTTAACACAGAGGTTGATGGTTGGAGGGTTCCTACTTCTTCTTTGGTGGGGAACTTGGCACTCTTCCGACTGATGGAAACGGTCATATCGAAGGCTACTACACCAGGTCTACCAATGATGACATCGTAACTGGACGGTAGGTCCAAGACAACGAAAGTCAATGGTTCGGTTCTTCGCATTTGTCCATCAGAGAAAGTCACATCGAGCACTATTTCGCCCAAGGGCTTGATGGGAATGTCAGCTATGCCTTTGATGGCAGCTTCGGCTGGCTTGAGCATGGAGCGTTCTTCGAGGCTTAGAAGGTTGAAGTATTTTGCAAACATGATTTCAGTAGCAGCTCCGGTGTCTATGTAGGCTTTTTGTGTTTGACATGAACCCACGAAGGCTTTAAGGACTAGTGGATCACAATGTTTTTCTTCGTTGGTACAAGGGAAGTAGATGCCTTGACGTTCCCAATCCTCCAACCTCTGTCGTTTGCTTGGTGTTTCACTTTCAACAAACACCATGGCAACGTCTTTCTCTTGCCATCAGCTATGTTTTCTTTGACACCTTTGACCAAGTGGGCTAGTTCCCCAGATCTAACTGCTTCTTCAATCCTCTTCTTAATCTGGAAGCAGTCGTTGGTGTGGTGTCCCTTCTCTTCGTGAAACTCACAATACTGGTTGGAGTTTTCGTTTCTTTTGCTTTTAGGTAAGGGACGAGGTGGTCTAAAGGTGTGTTTGACTTCTTCCGTTGCTAGAATTTCTTGAGGAGTTTTGGAGAGGGCTGTAAAGTTTACATTTCTGTCCTTGCTTGGAGGGTTCCTTCTTTCAGACCTCTGAGACTCAGATCTCCTGGACTACTGTCATAGGTACCGTAGTTTCCTCTTTTTCGAGTAGGGCCGTTGCTTCTCCAGTTGGAAGCCCTTTTTCTTTGTTCCTTTATGTCTACAGCCTCTTCTCCTCGGATATGGGCTTCGGCTCTTTCTAAAGCCTCTTCAAGGGTTTTGGGAGACTTTTGTTAAACTCCCTGGTGAGGTATTTTGAGTTGATGGCATTCATGAACCCTGCAACCTTCATCTTTTCATCAGCACCAACGTAAGTAAGACCTTCTTTCTTGTATCTTTCAATGAAGCTCTTCAGGCTTTCATCATCCTTTTGCTTTATCTGGAAGATGACGGTTGCATCCTTGACACACCGTCTCTGTTGCGAGAAGTTGGCTAGGAATCCTTTACCAAGTTCATCAAAGGTTCGGATGCTTCCAGCTGTCAAGCCATTGAACCAGATTCGTGCAGATCCAACAAGGGTTTGCATGAACATCAAGCAACACTCGGGATCACCCCACTTCTCGATCCGAGCGGCCCCTGAGAAGATCTGAAGGTGATCTTCTGGATCGTCAGTGCCATCATACGTTCTTATATGAGCTGGCATCTTTAGCTTGTTAGGAAAGACATAATTTGCTATTTCTGGTGAGAAGCAAGATAGGCTGTTTGGCTTGTAGGGTTGGTTGACAGGGTGTTCCGTCCTGTTGTTGGTCATTCCAACCGGATTTCCCTGTTGAGCAGCGATGGCCTGACTGATGAGCTGCTGCCATGGGAAGTTAGCCATCATTTGTGATATCATGTAGGGCATGAGGTTAAAACCTTGGAGGTTTTCGGTTGTGGCTATATTGCCGGTCACCATGGGGATGCTCATGGAAGCGTTCCTTGCCATGGGGAGTGAAGCCATGGCTTGCTCCCATGAAGTGGCTGCCGGTGGTGGGATACTGGATATCGGTGATTGTAGAAGTTGATCCAAGGTGACTTCGTGCCCAAGTGGTGCACCGGTGGTGGCGGCTTGGGTGGTAAACAGTGGGAAGGCAGTAGGACTGGACCTTGCTTCATGCCGAGAGGTGGGGAATGTGTTGCTGGGACCAGCATTACTGCTTCCGAGTTGTGGTCTATGACTGTAGGTGGCATTTAGAGGAGGAGGAGGTCCCGGTGAGAGTGACACTTCCTCTTCCTCGCCATAATCTAGACGGAGACGGACTCCTTTATCCCTTTCCCTCATGACATATTGGTTTAAAAGGGATCTAAGCTGCAGAAAGTTTCTCTCCACTCCTTCAGGGGTGAGATCTATACGTTGGGGAGTTTGTGCAAGATCAGGGAGAGGGGAAAACACCCCTGAACGAGTGGGAGGTGGAGTTTGTAAGCTTGTCGTCCTATGATGTGCAGGTGGGGACTGAGTTCTGGATGGAGTGCCTCCCGGAGTGGAGAAAGACACAGATCTGGCTGGAGAAGTCTGATCTGTGCTTGGAGAGATCTGGTTGACCTCTTCTTGGGACTCAGGGTCAGACATGGAGAGAGTCGGAGCTACACAACTGATTTTTGTAAAGACAATGGCGTAGCCCCACGGTGGGCGCCAACTTGTTGCTACAACAAATAACTGCCTAATGATGGTTCTGAGTCACAAGGGAGGTCCAGGGGTTCAAGGGTTCCACTCTGCCTAACGCAGGTCGTGGTGTCCTTCTACGTTGCAAACGTAGAAGGAGGTTCAAGGTTATTTTTATTGTTTTTAGATGCTTTAAGATTCTGGTCTGAGATGTACTCGAAACTAGAAGAAGAAGTTCTTGAGATCCGAGTGAAGAGAATTGTTCTCCCCACGTGCAAGACCAAAAGAATAAGAAGAGTGAAGTGTAAGTGATTGTGATGGTGTAATCAGAGCTGAGGAATCAGCTTCTGATTTATAGAGAAAGGAGAACTCCATAAGGAGAAAGCATCTTGCCTTGAGGCTTGTTGCAACTAAAGGACATCCCACAAATGGTAAGTGGCTGCTATGGACCTGCGGTCTGTTGGCTGATGTTACTCCATCAGCTTATTTGTTTTGCTCGATGAAAAAGATGACGGGACAAGTCATCTTTTTGACTTAGGATGCTCCTGGTTGTTGAACCTTTGTAGGCTCCAACCCTTTAAGCATTGTTCAGTAATGTTGTTTATTTATTTTTGCTTTAGGCTACCCATGTCATCAATGCCAATTTACAATAGTTTCCTAATATACATAATCTATTAGTTACACTTGCAAGAATTTGAACACGTACTTGTTTTGTAGAGAGCAAATACCATACTACTATATCATGAGTAATTCTTCTTTCACATCCGCACATTGTCAGTAAGAACACAAGGAACTGAGGAACGGCTTATAACATAGGCATAAATTTAGTATTCTATTATATACATGTCAGAATTAAGATTGAACCAGGCCCAAGATCCCTATATAACAAAATTGGTTACCAACAGAACCTAACCTTGTCCACGAACTGAGAGGCCCAAGAAGAAATGAGCCTGGTAAGTGATGACTAAAGCATCTCTAATTCTTTAAAGTTTTCCCACAAAACTATTAACTAGTAGTCTAGTACACTAAATCTTACGGCTTATGATGTTTTTTTTTAATGCAAATGCTACTTGTTTATATAAATAATTCGAAACTATTCTCCCTTACTCAAGTTTAAACATATGACCTCTTCTCTAGATAACCCATTAATTATACTAGTACGAACCCGCGCGTTGCGGCGGGGCTAAACGATTGTTGACTATATACAATTGGCATATATGTAATTGATATGTTTAGTTACATCTTCTTCAACCGTCCACGGGCCTTTCTTGATATATGATTATCACAACACGAAGGTCGTCTTCCCATCATTAATTGTAAAATTACAAACACTACACATAGTAGATAGGATGGGAATGGTGGTGGTGATGCAAGTTTTAGAAGAATTCATATGATGAGGGAGTGTGAGGGGCATTTAGCAATGCCCATGCAACAAAAGCATGTAGAATTGGCTTCCTGTTGTGCATATTGCATGCATGATCACCTCATGCATTACTTTATGTATGCTCCATAGATCAAATGCAAAAACAAAACAATAATGTCTAAAATAATATCGTTACGTGGTAAGTTTTTTTTTTTACTAATGACGTTAAACTAATCATTGAGTACAAGATGTGTTCGACTTACGACATTTCATAAAGTGATAACCAAACCATGAAAATTGAATAGGGGTAGACTCCAATACATATGCATCCAATTGTGCTCCGTCAGTTGACCTAAATAAAAGGATTTGGAATAGTGCTCATGTAGACCTAAACTTAGGAATGTCAAGGAAAATTAATGGTTCCTAGTAAGTTTGAGAGTTAAAAATGCACAACAACGTAAACAATAAAAGGGCTTCGAAGATATTATGGCGCATTTCGATGAAATTGGACTGCCGCACTACAATAACAAACTAACATTAATCAAACATTCTTGATTCATTCAATCAAAGACTCATGTATAAACCCACAAATCAAAATATAATTATAAATAGTTATCCACAATCACCGGTGACATGCCGATCGTAGAATGAAAGATGAGCAACAAACATAAATTAGAACATATTAGGGTTTGATTGGAAGTTTTTTTATGGGGCCAGCATGAGTAAAAGGAACATACAAATGTATTCCAAGAACCGTTGGTTTCTAAGGTATGGATTAACTAATTCCATGAATGAAATTAAGAACACTATCATTAATGCTTGGAATCATGGATCTGGATCTATAACGATGCGATGGCATCTTAAAGAATTTAAACAAGTGCATCTCTGTTGGGAGAGTGGATGCGTGAAGCACATGTTCTACATTTAGCTTTAAGACTTGTTTTATAGGCAAATCGTAGAGATAACCATAGGAGATATATTTATATAGATATAGATTTTTCAGCAAAGTGGTAGCATAAATTTTAAAGAAAGTATAAAATTGACTTATAGTTTTAAGTAATATTTGTGTGATTTCATAACAATGCTTCTTGATGTCATCTTCTACTATGAATTCTCTAAGATCTTTTATGCCATAATGTTAAACTTTTCAAATGCTTCAATATGGTTTTAATACCATTATTAATTACTTTTAATAGGTTAAACAAGTTGATTTAATAGTTGTATTAAATTTTTCTTGATAACTAAATGAAATTACATTTTTACCCATTTAAATGAATATGAAATGACAATCTTACCCATCCAGAACCCACCATATAGTAGTATAGATATGTGATATTAACTACATTAAATGGGCCATGAATTTGGATTAACTAATCACCCAACACAGGTTTAGAGCATTGCTATTTGCTACTTTATAATTTTGTGAGAGAAAACCCTATATTTTTTTTATAGGGATGGAAGTGGTTGTGATTGAAGAAAAATGAGGAATCTACTATTTATCGGTATATTGGGGGTTATTTGGGAATCTTTTAGGGAAAGAGAAAACTGTATTTATTTTTTAATATTTGTTGAAAGTGGTTGTGAGTGAAGGAGAGAGAAACTGTAATGATTTTTGATGTAATATATGGTTGTGAGGGAATGAGGGATGTGAAAGCTACTGTAAATGCTCTTATAAATTGTGAAAAGATAATGTACAAAGATCCTTAACTTATAAAGGATAGGAATGGGTCAAAGTGCGACACATGGCACTAGCCAAAAGGGAATTCTTGTCCAGTACTAAAACTAAATAATTACGCAAGTTATATCTTATAATGACGCAAGTTCTACTTGATAATTACGTAAGTTATTTCTTTTTTAAGAATATTGTAGAAAACAATTTGTGGTTTTGTTTCCTTTTTTTTAAGAATATTGTAGAAAACAATTTTGTTCTATGAATAACAAAAAGAAAAAAAAACAAAACACAATCATTTATTTCAAAAAAAAAAATGCAACCTTGATACTTTTTTTTTAACGGCAAATTTTATCACACCTTAATTCCACCTTACCTTGCATTTGCAAGGATTTGAACTCACAATTTTACATTTGTAAAGGGAGACACCATACCACTAGACCAAGAGGTCATGGGTATGCAACCTTGATACCTAGTTTAATTTATTATCTGTAGAGACATATCGTATCACATTTGTACCCATACTTGTATTGTTACTGAATTTGAATAAAATTGGGTATTGAATATATTGGTAAGATACCTGTACTGATATTACGGTTAGGTATCCGCAATGTTACCCCCTTTGTCATTTTCTTGTGTACTCGTACGGGTATCAAGTAGGTAAAATTGTTACAATTATCAATACTGTACGGATACCAAATAGGTAAAATCGATATGAGTACCACAAATATCATAATACAAAGTAAAGCATAATAGCAATTCATTCATATATAAAATTCAATACGAGTACCATTTTTTACCCATACCGATACCGAAAGTACCGAGTACCGAATACCGAAATCAATAAAACTTTGTTTAGATAGCTATACTGAATACCCAAAATCAATACGAATGTGAGTATAGTACGTTATGAGTACGGTATGAGTGTGAGTATAAGTATTTGAGGAAAAAAAAAAGCCTATCCCTAATTATCTATATTCCTTTTTGCCATTTTGAATAGTAATAACCAATCTAAGAAGGCAAAAAAAATGGTTAATTATCTGAATTCAATAAAAAAAATCACATTTACTAAAATAACAAGTAAAGTTTACTCAAGAACCTTTTGATTGAAAAAAAAGGGTTCTAATTTAGGAGCAGAGATTGCTATTAGAGAACCTATTTGTTGGTAGTTGTTGAAAAGTTATATTTTCTTTTTTTTATCGGCTAAGGACATCACCTCGGTACTCTGTTTCAACGTCAAGGGATATATTTTTGCTGACCCTGAGATTCGAACCGTGCACCTCCCCTGGGCGAGAACCTCCCTAAGGAGTAAACCGTCCCACCTCTCCCCAACAGTGTAGTAGTAGAGATATTGGTGTGTAATGATAGAAGACCGGGGGATTCTGTGTTCGATTCTTGAACCTGACGTGTATTACCGGTAATTTCATCGTCGTGTGTACGGGCGAGTGGGTTACCGGGTTTTCCCCGAAATTGGTGTTTGATAACTCAGGTACTCTCAGAGTACTTGAATTTGTCGAAAGGGTGCCAGAAAGTACTCAGGTTTAATTTGTTGGCTGTTAAAAAAAATGTTGTTTTTGTTTGAGGTGTTTGGGCTTGTTTAGGGCTTGACGCCGAACATCTTGTTGCTGGGCTATAGAAGATAGCTGGGCGTTATGAAGAATGGGCTCAGGGTGCAGCTAGGTTTTTGGCAATTCTTTTTTTGAACGGCTAACGGTACCACCCATAACGAAGCCCCGCACCCTTCAGGTCCGGTCCCCGGGCCCCCCCTAAGGTCCAGCCCCTCATTTTAGAATAACCCTACTCTGAGTGGGATTCGAACCTTTGACCTCCCAGGACAGAAACCCCACAAGGTTTTTGGCAATTCAATAAAAGGAATCGAGAGTTCTGGATGCCTCATGTAGACAATAATTTTCTCATATATTTTTTGAGTTATAAGAAAAAAAGCACACACGTCTTATTCGTGAGATTATGATTCTTCATCTTTGTTAGTTAACGGTCTAATTTAGTTTAGTTTCTGCTGAAATATCATTATAAATGTCTTTGTAATATGTTACAAACTTCTTTGCATCTTTGATTTTTGGGTTAGATAATATGATTTGGGTCATCCTTAAGTTTATGACAGTGGTAATGTCCAAGTAATAGAAGCGATTTTTATGGTATTCGGTATACTTTCTACTAAACAGTGTTGTAGTCGCAATAGAGTAATTTGTTATGTTGTAAGCTATATCAAGTGTTGATACCGTACCGATACCATGGCGAACCAAGTTGATACCTTCAAGCAATATCGGTATCACATCAATTTCGACCGAACATCGTATGGTATTATCAAAGTCGTTTCATTGCACATACATCCTTTTCTCCATATCACCATTTTATCGATCGGGTTTTATCTTTAAATTGTTATAATGACTGTCGGTATTGTACCAATACCCTAATGAACCAATCCAATAACGTTGTATTCGCGCCGCAACGCTCGGGGGAATTCCACTAGTAAGACACAAGAGGTTTATATGTAAGTATTAATGTGGAAGAGACAAATTTGGAAGATTTAAATGTGTCTGGAGACAAGTCTTCTGGAAACAAGAGGTATTATTTTAATCTTTCAAAAAAGAATAAGAGAAAAAAAGGTAAAAAATGTCTTAAAGATGGGTTGGGCCTAGATAAATCTGGGAGTAGTTTGGAGAAGCCCAAGGGTAAAAAACAAAGGAGGAAGGCTAGTGACATTTTTGGGCTGAATGAATTGATTGGTATAGTTGAGTCTTCCACTACTAATGGGCTTACGGATAATGGATCAGTTGGGCCAGAAGTTAATGGACCTGAAAGGAATAGTGGGCCTATGGTTGGGGAAGAGGTTCGATGTCACGAAATAGGAGAACAGGTTCAAATTCGGGTAGATGACCAGGTTGAAACAAGTACTAATTCTTTTTCTGGGGTAAATATAAGGCTTGATGAGGTAGCTAAAACTATCTCATGGAGTCGTAAACTTGGAGCGGAATTACATGACTTTCAAGATTTGATTAATGACACTATTAATGTGGAAGGAGTACAAGATGGGTTTAAATGAATTGTCTTAGCATAAACGTTAGAGGAATGGGAGTGACGGGCAAAGACGAATGGGTTAGGGAGTTAAAAAAGGCGAACGACATCATGTTTGTGGCTTTACAAGAGACCAAAACGCATGGTTTGACTAAGGCTGATTTGGGTAGGTTTTGGGGTAGTGGTAATTTTGACTACGAGTATGTTGATCCTACTGGGTTGTCTGGAGGTATGGTTAGCTTGTGGAACCCGAGTATTTTTGAAAAAGAAGCGGTTGTAAAAGATAGGAATTTTCTTGCTGTTACGGGTTGGTTAAAAGATTTTCAGGTTCAAATAAACATGGTGAACGTTTATGGCCCTCAAAACGATGTCAATAAACGAGCACTATGGATTCGTTTGCGAAGTTTAATGGCTGATCAAGATGGTATGTGGATTTTAGCCGGTGACTTTAATACGGTTAGAAGCGAGGATGAAAGGAAGAATACAAGGTTTAATGCTACAAGTGCGAAAGACTTTAATGATTTTATTGCGGAAACGGGGCTGTGTGAATATGGTGTGAAAGGTAGGAAGTTTACGTTTCTAGCTGGGAAAGGTAAAGGCAATAAGCAAAGTAAGATTGATCGGGTGTTGGTGAGCTCTAGTGTGTTTAACAAATGGCCGGAAGCGTCTCTTCGTGCTCTTGCGAAAGGCCTTTCGGATCATAGTCCTTTGATTTTATCTATGACGGATAAAAATTCCGGTTTTTTCCACAGAACGATAAATGGTAGACGGGCCTCCAACTGTATTCCAGGTATTGATGTTGACGGGGTCTGGAAAACGGAACCAACGGTAGTCAAACGTGAAGTCCTAAGTTTTATCGGGAACATTTTCAAGAGAAGGTTCGTAATCGGCCGATGCTTGTATGTGACGGTTTAAAGACGGTTCCAGTAGCAAAACAAGAAGGGTTGGTTCGAAGTTTTTCTAAAGAAGAGATTAAATGTGCGGTTTTCGATTATGGCGCAGATAAGGCCCCGGGTCCGGATGGCTTTAATTTTAATTTCGTTCAAACTTTCTGGGAGGTTCTCGAGGATGATTTATGTTCTATTTTGGACGAGTTCTACGATTCGGGTGTTATTAGCCCGGAGTGTAGTTCTTCGTTTATTGCTTTAGTGCCGAAATGTAATAACCCGGTGACTATGAAAGACTACAGGCCGATCAATCTGATTGGCATGATTAGCAAGGTTATTTCGAAGATATTGGCTAATAGAATTAAGGAGGTTATGGGGGATTTGATTTCGGAGTCCCAGTCGGCATTCTTAAAAGGTAGATATATTTTGGATGGTCCGCTTGTGTTAAATGAGGTGGTAGAGTGGATGAAGAGACGAAAAAGAAAGGCGTTTATTCTTAAAATAGATTTTGAGAAGGCATATGATAACGTTAATTGGAATTTCTTGATATCTATGCTAGAACAAATGCAGTTTCCAGGGAGATGGTGTAATTGGGTTATGGGTATTCTGAAGTCTGCAAGATCGGCGGTCCTAGTCAACGGTTCTCCCACATTTGAGTTTGTGTGCCATAAAGGCCTACGTCAAGGAGATCCGTTGTCTCCTTTCCTTTTTCTGATTGTTATGGAGGCGCTATCTTTTGTCATTGACAAGGCGATTAGGATTGGTGAGTATAAAGGCATACAAATAGGCAAAGATGAGGTTATCTTATCGCACCTATTATATGCCGATGATGCTCTTATTGTTGGGGAATGGATGGATGATAATGTGCTAAACATGGCGCGTATTTTGAGATGCTTTCATATTGTCTCGGGGCTGAAAATTAATATAAATAAGTCTAATCTTATTGGGATAGGGGTGGACCAGGAGGAGATAAATGAGACGGCCTTGTTGTTGGGTTGTCGCCGTGGTAGTATTCCGTTAGAATATTTGGGTATAAAAGTTGGTGCGAATATGAACAAATGTTGTAATTGGAAGAAGGTTGTGGAAGTTTTTGAAGCTAGGCTTGCAATGTGGAAAGCTAAAACGTTGTCGATAGGAGGTAGAGTCACTCTTATTAATTCGGTTCTTGGAAGCCTTCCAATTTATTACTTCTCTTTGTACAAAGCTCCCGGTAAGATTATTGATAAGCTCGAGAAAATCATGAAGCGGTTTTTGTGGTCCGGTTCTAGTGACAACAATAAAGTCCATTGGGTGAATTGGGAAAAGGTTACAATGTCGAAAAAACAAGGTGGGTTGGGTATTAAACGTTTGAAAGATGTCAATGATGCACTCTTGTTTAAATGGGCTTGGAGGTATCGTTTGAACTCGAACGCTCTTTGGAGAAGAATTATTGATGGGTGCCATAACACTAAGAAGGAATGGGAGTTCTTACCGGTTAATAGATATGCGGCTGGGAATTGGAAGAGTATAGTTAAATCGGTGGGAATGGTAAAGGTTGGGAATAATAATCTCTGTTCTCTCTTTCGTCCAGAGGTTGGAAATGGGAAGGTGGTTAGATTCTGGGTAGATGTATGGCTGGATGGTATGGCTCTAAAACAGAGATGGCCTCTCCTTTTCAGTTTAGAACAAGAGAAAAACTGTTACATTGCTGATCGATTCAAGTTTGTCAATGCTCGGCCAGTATTCACTGCAGATTGGACGGTCAATATTCATTTGGTAGAGGCTTTCCAGCAGTGGGTAGATCTATTAGTTTGTATGGAAAAGGTGGTGCTCTATGATACAAATGACAAGTGGAAATGGGATGGGAGTAAAGACGGCAACTTTTCAGTTAAATCGGTTAGAGATTTACTTCAAAAGGGGGCTATGAATGAGGTGAATTTCGTTCTAAAGTGGTGCTCTTGGGTCCCGTTAAAATGTAATATTATGGCTTGGAGGGCGGAATTGAATAGATTACCGACAAAGACGGAGCTAGTTAAGAGGCAAGTGGCTTTACCGGATATGATGTGTGTGTGGTGTGATGATGATCAAGAATCGGTGTTCCATGCTTTGGTCGGGTGTTTTATTGCTGCTGCAGTTTGGGATTGCATTGGTCGATGGCTCCGGGTTCCGCCTATTTTTGCTTTTGACATACAGGATCTTTTGGTTTTCTATAAAACAATCCAAGGAGACAAGGTGAAGAAGAATATTGCCCACTGTATTATGATGGTGACGCTATGGACCCTTTGGAGTGCGAGAAATGAATTAATTTTTAATGGGAAGAGAACATCGGTGCCGGATATTATAGCTAGTATAAAATCTAGGGCCTTCCTTTGGATTAAGAGTAGGAATAAACGTTTTAAAGTGGCTTGGAAGGATTGGTGTAGATGTCCTTTGTAATTGTTGTATAGTGGTTTTGTGCGGCCGGTCTTTGTTTTGAGGTCCGTGTTAGCGTTTTGTTAATGAAAGTTTATTTTCAAAAAAAAATAAATAAATAAAATAAAATAAATAGTAAAGTATTATAAGTGCTAAACGTGTTAAAACTTATTATTTTAAGAATTATAGCATGAAGACAACACTATTTTTTATTTTATTATTTTTTTTGCGTGTCAATTTGGCAATACATAGACTAAAAACAAACGCCGTATTCAAATATCTATAACTTATAATAAAAGAATTATAATAAAAGAATTGAAAATTGATAAGTTGTCATTCAATAAACGCCTAAGAAAGCCATTTTAATGACATGACATTCAAGAAGACATTCTCCTCATTGAGTGTGCTATGTGTCATGTCATGTGGCAAATAAAAACGTAAATAATAATATAAAACATAATCTACTAAATTTAAATTTTGTTATTTTAGAAAAAAAGAACTTAAAAACAAATTTAAAATTTTCTCTCTTATGTTTCATTTCATAATTTTTAAACGTTAATATCTTTTATATACGAGAATTTTTAAAGAAAAAAAATTACACCAAATTAACGAGCGTTTTATTATCTTTCCAACGAGTACCATGGTGCTATATAAAAAACGGAGAAAAAAAACGACTATTTTTTGTGGGGTTTCGTTCATACAGGAAAAAAAAACACAAAGTGTTCAGGTTATTCATTAATAATGTTTTTTCTTTTAAACCAGGTTCTTATCTACGATGTTGAAATTCAGCCCAATCGCCATGCTTTCATTGGAATTTTACTCTTTTAAAGATGCATAGGTATATTTCATCAAGAGAAGCTAGGAGAAAGAATCGCGCAACACTGCAACACATGGCGTCACCTTATAGCAAGGTTATTTTTTTTATTTAATTACAAGAGTAATAATTATTACTATTAGTATTAGTATTATTAGAATTGTTATATTTTTCAACCCGGGACGCTCCGGGATAAAAGCTAGTTTTGTATATGCTAATGATAGTCGGAGATTTGAGGGTTTATACGCTTGCGTGGTTCTCGCCGGGAAGTTTTCAAGTTCGATAGCCACTGTCATAGAAAATATACCCATTAGCGTTGAAAGGGACAAGCGTGTGAAATAATTCGATCATGGGCATGAGGGGTGCTATATAGCCATTAGGTTTACCATTGATCCACACCTTTAAAAATATATTTTGTATATATATATATATTTCAATATTTTTTATCATTTAAAGTCTTAGATGATATGATGTTTTTAACACTTATAGTTTTGTTTAATGGGTTACTAGCTTAGAACCCCATGTATTAAACGAGTTGAATATGTGCAATTTTATGCATTTAGTAATATAGAAGACGTTATATCTATAAAAAAAATTTGTGTAGTGCTCGTGTTGAATAAACATGTGTATTACTCAGGTAGAATAGTTATAATGTAATCGGTTAATCCATACAGTCTTAAACATATGTATTTAAAGCCTAAACTTCGATATATTATTTACTTATTATATCATTTTACTGTATAGTGGTCATTATAGTGCTTTAGGGCTATTGACTGCCTGTAATAATCATTACCTTGAAACTCGAATTTTAAAGTAACATGATATTTTTTACATATATTTATTTATCAAAAATGAATTTATACATATTTCTATTGATTAAAAAATAATAATAAATTAAGTTAAATATAAGGATTTTAAAAGTTATCAGTTTTTGTTTATAATATGTGTTCTGTCAAATAAATGTTTTCATCATTTATTGAATTTCATTTTGATTTGATCTATGTTTTTGTAAAATGCGATATAATTTAAAAAGGATAATATATGTTTATGTTTATGTTTATATTTATATATATAAGATTTACATTTTTCAAGGATTTTTACTCCAAAATTACATTTTTTTTGCCAAATTACAGTTACTATAAAGATGTAATAAACATTAGGAGTTATTAGTTTATTCACCGTATAAAAAGTTGAGGAATTCAGAATATTCATTTTCTATGTTTAGATATTCGTTCAACTATTTTCACTTTAGAACTCTCCATGATATATACATAATGATATTAATATTATTTTTATTATTATTGTTGTGTTGAATTGTCTTTCATTGTATCAAAAATAAATAAAAAATATCAAAAGTAACTTCCAACTTTAGGTTTACTTGAAATCTAACTGATAAAGTTGAAAACCAACTTTACGAATAATTAGTATATTTATTCTATAAAAGGGGAGGAACTCCCAACATTTCATTTTTCATGTTTATACATCCGTCCATCCAATATCCATAATGATATTTACTGTCAAATGTATTTCCACAAATTTTCGAAAGATTCTTACAATCAAAGGAAAATAGATTACCAACAATCCGTTGGTAAAAAAGTTGGAATTCATGTTTTTCATCATTCATACAATCAAAGGAAGCCATCATGAGGAATTTTCTTGCACTTCCTTGAGTGACTAACAAAGAAATTTTCTTCTTGTAGTTTATTGGTTTCAATATTTCCATTGGAACAAGGACATCATAAGTTCGAGGTTGGTATCTTGCTGACGAAGAAGAAAACAGAGATGTCTTTTTAATCTTTAGGGCTTTTAGAACTGGATCATATTTAAATAGTAGGTGTTGTCGTGTAATTCTTTTCAATGTTTTTGTTTATGCTTTTGTTCCGATGATGCTGGGAAGAAATGTCATTCTCTAGGGTTTGGTTGCTAGAAGGATTTTTTTATGTTTCCTTGTATTTTTTATGTACTTTTTGGTAAACTCACATATTGTAATTCTGTTGTCATTAAAGTAGTTTTTCAAAGATATTTGAATTTCTTCTTTTATAAATCTTCCATTTTATGTTTATTTTTGTTAAAATTAAATATTTAACTCAAATTATTGAACTGTAATAATATGATTGAATCGTATAACAGCTGTTTTAAAGAAACTTTGTTAAAGAGAAGAAAAAAGATTTTACGAACTGTTTAAAAACCGCAAATTAATTATTGAAATGTATTTGATATTATTATTGGTCTAAATTAAAATTTCAGTATAATAAAACTGATTAAATAGTCTACTGTTAAAATCAACAGGTGATTGGTGTTTCGTAAACAAATATTAAAAAATGTATATGTGTTATAGTTGTATAACCTGAACTTAGAGTAGGTTTCTTTACCAAAATTATTATTAGGACATTGAACGTAATTATAATATTTATATTAATAATTTAAACAGATGGTTATAATAACATAATTGACTTATATGTAAATATTCATTTTACATATATTAAAATATTAGTTATAGTGAGTATATTTCATGTCATTTCTTAAAAAAGTTTGTTATTGAAATATTATTTATTTAAAACATAATAAGTCGTCAATAAAAACTATAATTTCACGTTTTATAGATGGTGATATTTTTGTAGAATTTTTTAATGATATAAAATATATGTTCATTTTTTAAAGAGATTGGAACAATAAAAGACTTCAAATCATTTGTAAGAACAATAGTTTTAATTGTTTAATTAATATAAAGTAATAATGTTTTAATTTATGGTATCTTTCCATCTAGATCCTTCGTTTGTACAGTACTCATCAAAGACTTTTAGGGCTGTGGCGACCTTTTGTAATTATGAATTTGAAAAGACTGATCTAATTTAAATTTATAGTTATTTTGTTAGATATTGATTACAACATAAGTTTAGAAAGTCTGTTTTTAAACTCTGGTTACATCATCCTTTAGTTGAAAATTGTAATGTATCACAGTTGTTTGCAACATCCGTTGACAAGTCATTAAATACTGTATACCTTGAATTTATAATAGGTTTCTATTCAAAAGTTATTGTTAGGACATTGAAGATAATCATAATATTCATACTATTAATTTAAATAGATGGTTATAATAACTTAAGTTATTGTTATCTTCACATGATTTATGATTGTACCTGAAGAGCACTTAGAATAAATTTGTTAGTTGGTATTAGTTCGCTTTTGCTTTATCATTTATTACACATATCAAGATTAAACAGTGGTTCTTCGTAGCAGACATTGTCTTTGAAAATTTGTATTAGTGACACTAATAGTAAACTATTTCTAACATTATTTTATTAGTTGTTTTCCTAATTGTTTTACTATTGATGCAATGAGTAAAAAATCTTATTATAATATGTAAGACATTTTATCCCTCTATAAAAGCTAAGCAATTCGTCATTTCATTTTCCAACTTTATTTCTCTTCATTTATTATCATAAATAAATAAAGCTATCATCGATGAAAAATATTATTTTTTTCCTATGAAAAACGAATGTATAAGAGTAAAGCCTTTGGTAATCAAGTTGAAATTGGTATTCTCGGAAGATTCTTACAATCAAAGAAAAATATTATTCTTATCACGATCTCCTTTACAGTCTGTCTAATTAGAGATGGGTGTATAGTGAAATAATATGTCTCTGATTCTTGAGGAGTTAGAGCTATTATGTGTAATTATTTTTGTTTTTGTTTTTGTCTTCTTCAGTTTTTTGGTCGTTTTCTGCCTGTATTTGTATGTATTTTATATTCTAATGGAAGAAATGTCTTAGTTAGCATTACTTCAGTTTTGTATTGAATGTCATAGTTAGCATTACTTCAGTTTTGGATACGCAATCGGCAAAATAGTGCAACTACAGGCATGCACAATTGTGCGGGTAACACAACACGATTACACAACAACATGATGACGCACAACATGGAAAATCCACAATTCACAACAAAATAAAACTCCGTTATGGTGAGAACGCATCACGGTGCGTCTCAGCTCACTTGTGGGGGCGGAATTCGCATCCGCATCTCCGACCTCAAACCTATCCTCCATAGGCTCAATGGTAGGAACGGTTGGATTGGTCAGCGCATCCGTCATCATAACATATGTGGGAACGATGGGTTCCACATAATTTGGCTGACTTCTGAAGCCGATATTGTTCATAGAGAGAACGACCGTAGGCTCGGTATAAGTCACTCGAACGATAGCAACAGCAGCATCGATAGACTCAACCGAAACCTGAGAACCATCAGCAATATTAGGCTTGGCAGGAGCCCAAGGAATGATAACGAGGGGTTCAATGAAAGCCTTAAAGAAAATGGGGTTAGCAACAACGAACTCCACTGAGACACAGATAGGGTCATAGCGGCTTGCAAGGGTCATAGAAACAACAACATTGACATACTTAGCAAGAGCTACACACTTAGCAATGACAGCAGGATTCTCTTAGGCCATAGAACAATAACAGCAACAGCAACAACAGGCTCGGCGGGAGCCTTAGGCTCGTCGTACTTATTAGATGTGTGGTAAATAGTATCCATAGGACCTAGAAACCAACCAACGTCTATTCCAATATCAAAGATAGTGGTCACAACGAGTAGAGGTAGAAAGATCATGATTTATCCAGACACCATGATAAAATGGAAATGATACCGGGATCAGCCGAGCCATCCTTCTTACTAGGGTCCTCTTCCAGGTTCTCATGGTGCAAGCATTGACAGTCATCTGGTTGAGTGTCTTTCCGTCATCCAAGCGAAGCTGATGGACTTACTTCCTGATAGGCCACGCAGTGAGAGTATCGAGACATGACAAGACAAGTCACGTTGTCCATAACGCATGGACCTCACAACCTTAGTTTACAAACCACCGAGACGAGGGGACACAACGTCTCAATATCGATGGGGACTGATGGAAAACAATTCGCATCAATTTTCGCCCAAATAGATAACTACTCTCATTGCCGCGATGATGGTGGCTAACATTCAACATTGCAACAGGAGCAATGGAATAGTCATTCATTGGAGAAATTCAATTAAACCGAATCACGTGACTGCTCCCATTGGTCAGTCATTTGAGCTTCGAGGGGATTTCAAATATATTTAAAAAACTACTTCAATGACAATAGAATTACAATATGTGACTTTACAAACTACATAAAAATACAAGGAAACAAAAAAATAAATATTTATAACAACTTAATAATAGAGAATGATATTTCTTGCCAGCATCATCGGAATATATTTAAATGTCATCCAGTTCTAAAAGCCCTAACGAATAAAAGGATCATCTCTTTTTTAGTGACGACCAAAGGGAAATACGAGTCACACACTTATGCGTGGATCAAGAAGATTCATGAAGATATTCATCAAGACCGTTGCAAATTTATATTACAAGATCCAGGATAATAAATCTAAAAGCCCTAAAGATTGACAATAGGGAATGGGTGCAGCATATATATAAAATAAAAATTGATTGATGTTTTCCTTTGACTGTATGAATCATCAAAAAACATCAATTCCAACTTTTTTACCAACGAAATGTTGGTAATCAATTTTCCTTTGATTGTAAGAATCTTTCGCAAATTTGTGGAAACACATTTGAAAGTAATATCGTTATGCATATGGGATGGAGAGATGTATGTGAGAATAGTTAAACGAATATATAAAGATGGAAAATGATTATTGGGAATTCGCTCCCTTTTATAGTGTGAATACACTAACTATTCGTAAAGTTGGTTTTCAACTTTATCAGTTACATTTCAAGTAAATATAAATTTTGAAATTACTTTTGTGACTTTTTTCTTACTTTTGTGTAATACGTGGAAGGAAAAACCCCGCCATAAATGATGATACAAAACCAACAAAGCATTGGAAATTATTAATTAGAAGTTTTATATATATATATATATATATATATATATATATATATATATATATATATATAAAAACTTAACATTAAACTAATATTCATACTTGAAATTCAAGTATATAAAAACCATTAAATTTGATATGAACATATATGTTTTACTTTTAATTATTTACGTTCAGTAAATAACAAAGTTGAATGGTGGTGAATGTATGGGGGCCATGAGTTTTGGCAAGGGAAATGAGGATGGTAGGTTATAAAAAGCATGTATTGTACCTTAGATTAGACAAGGTATTAGCATGCCTTTAAACACAATCATTTTTCCACAACAAAGAAGCAAACATAGGGTGGCATGGTGCATGCTTTTGGCTGGCCTAAAAAGGCGTTTGTGGGTCCCATATTCTTTTCTTAATCACTTTATAATATTATGGTTAGTTCCTAACTAATTCGGTTAGGTTTTCGGGGTTTTATCGCGTGTTTATTACGAGCTATTTCACACATATATGTGACTCCCAATTAGCCTTAAACATTAATTATTTTAGGCATTGGTAAGTTATTTAAGCTTTAATTGGGTGAACTTATAAGTTACGCGCGTATCGGTGTGATAGGCGAACTTTATTCGTTACCAGGAGATTTTTATTTGGAGTTTCCATTTATGGTTTTGGGATTCCAAAACACATAATATTTCATGAAAATACCCTTTATTTTATATCCTGGGTGTTCGGGATAGTTTTCGGTTAATTAATTGTTACCGGGTAATCACCAACGTCCGTTCTGGACAAGTTTTTTTCGCACGCGATTTCGCCGTGCTTTTAATTAAACAAATGCATTCATGTGCATCGTATGGGGAATCGCTATTATCTAAAGGATAAATTAATGCAATTAATTTAGGATTGCACTTAATTACCGTTAATTATACATACTAATTACGTATGGAAACGCATCGATTTTTGCCGGATGTCACAAACTGTTTGTTGTAACAGTTGTATCATTAATTATCAGAGATTACTTATAGCAGACGTATAACCATCAATTACCACCCATATCAATAGCCCAAAAATAATGATTACGGTTTTGAAGTAACTTTATTTTATTATTATTGTTGTGTTGCAGTTGTCTTTCATTCTATAAAAAATAAATTAAAATTTCAAAAACTAACTTCCAACTTTATAGTTACTTGAAATCCAACTAATAAAGTTAAAAACCAACTTTACGATTACAAATAGTTATTATATTTCAGTCTATAAAAAGGGATGAATTCCCAATATTCATTTTCAGTATTCTCACTTTACATATCTCCATTCAATATGCATTATGATATTACTTTTAAATCTGTTTCCACAAATTTTTCGAAAGATTCTTTCAATCAAAGGAAAATAGATTACCAACAGTTTGTTGGTAAACTACTCCAAATTAATGTTTTCCATTGATTCTTCGAATCAAAGGAAAACATCAATTTATTATTACATATATACATCCACTTCCTATTTTCAATGGTTAGGGTTTTTGGATCGGGATGATATTTAGATACGAGCTGCTGTCGTGTACTGGTTTTCATTGTTTTGGTTTGTGATTTGGTTCAATGATGCTGTGAAGAAAGATCAATGACTAGGGTTTCGTTGTTAGTAGAGTTTTTTTTTTATATTTCCTTGTATTTTATTTAGTTTGTAAAATTACATATTGTAATTCTGTTATAATTAAAGTAGTTTTTTTAGAGATATTTTGTATTTGTTCTTTTATAAGTGTTCAATTTTTATTTATTTCTGTTAATTTCAATGTTTAACTCAAATTATGGAATTGTAATTATGGAAATTTGATTGACGGTTATTTGGTAAGAATTTTTAGATTACCATTGTTATTGACAATGTCTTTTTAGCAAACCAAGTTAAACAAGCTTTTCATGTTCAATTACAATAGACAGAATTTAAACAGTTATTTATAATAAGAAAAACGTAAAACATCACATGTTCATATTTCTCAAATACTTGTAAATACATTTTGTGTTTGTCTGGAAATTTGTATTTAAAAAAAAAAGAAAAGAATTTAAAGAGTTGTTTAAGTGGGAAAATTTGACCATCCTCTTTTTTGTGTTGATATGTGTTATTTCAACAGAGCTTTAATTTGTCTGTACATTTAACTGGTATTGTGAATGTAACAGAACTTACAAAATACAGTTTTTATTTTAACAGTAGGTTGACTCTTTAATTTGGTTTTTACCAAACAGAGCATAACAGTTGCTGTGTCTATTTTTTTATATATTTATTAGTAATTATTTTAAAGAAAGAAACAGATGTTACAAAACAGGTTTACTTTACAACAGACAATTGGCTTCATACTGTTGGTATAAGTAAACAGATGTTGTCATACAACAGACGATGGGGTTCATAATTTCGTTTTTACTAAACAGAGCTTAGCATTTAAAATTAAACCGTACATAATAAAAATCGTATCTACTTTCAAACTACTTAATTAAAATTTAAAAATCCTTTGTTTCTTTTTCAGAATCTCCCTTGAAAGATCCTTTTTTAATTCTGTCAATCCTTCATGGACGTTGATGTCGATTCGTAGTTGTTGAGTCAAATAGTCTTCTATCTTGTCTCTTAAACCACTTGCTGGTTGATGCAACACCATATCTAGCAGGGCAATGTTTGCCCATGATTGTTCGTTAACTGTTTCTTCGATCCTCTCAACTTCATTGCAAATATCTTCATCTTTTCTGTTTTATTTTAGCGACCAAGCGCTGGATAAAGACTTAACATCTGATGTATTAGCAAAATGATAGTATGATCTATTTGCCATTTTTGTAGATGAAGTTTAGAATATGTACTGTGTGTAATTTATAGATAAATTTTAGGTTAGATGTTAACATATTTATAGTAATAATTTCGAAATATAATTAATTTCACGCGATATTTGGTGTAATTATTTCAGCGGGTTCATTTGTTAAATTCATATTTGATTATTTCGTCTATTCGTTTTCCAAAGCATTCGTTCATTTATGTTTCACAACTTGTATCGACTTTTTAGATAATATAAACCTTTTGAAATTAAATAATCATTATAAGAAAACCTTTTGTTTAACACGTTAACCCAAGTATAATAACTATTCTACCGTATGACCTTTCATTTTTAACGCGTTATCAGTGTATAAAATAGTAAAGACATCCGGAAGTTCATCATAAACCATTTTAATATTAACATTTGAATTTCATTCTTCACCAATTACATCAATGGCAGCCCCAAGTGATAACCGTCAAGATGAAATGAAGGAATTTGTTCTTAATCAAATTACAGCACAATATTATCAAGATCTGAAGACTACGAGAGACTTGAAGATTTGTTTTGACCGTTTGCACTTGGGCACCTTTGACCGAGACGATGTGCAACGTACTTTGAATTCAATGCCTTCGACCGCTGTACGTGACTTGTCCGTGCTGTGCAATTCAGAGTCCGGGATTAAGGACATAGAATTTTTGGCAAGATTGAAAGATCTGCATGCACAGGTTGAAGCTTCAATGGAATTGAAGCTTAAGTTTATTAATTCCTTTAACTAGCTATGTATATTGATGTTCAAAATTGATTATGTTTGTTTTGTTTAACGTTCATTATATATATTTTTTTATATATCACTGCATATTGACTACAACTTTTTAATCCGTCTGTAGACTTTTTATTCCTTGGTTGTAACATTTCAGTTATTAAACATATGATTCATGGTATTAATTGTTATCGTGGAAAGAACAGCAGTTAACAGTGGTCTGCTTATGCTTTTTATGTATATAATAATGATTATTATAAAAGATATAAACAGTCGTTGCGAAACAGCGGTTCCTCTCAGCAGACATTTGGTCTGTTGACGTGTCGGTGGTTACCGTGCCACGTGGCATAATGAGGTGAAATATTTTTTTTAATTATTAAAATCTAATAAAATTAAAAGATTTTTGTCTCTCATGTTTTCTTTCATAATTTTTAAACGTTAATATCTTTTATATACAAGATTTTTTAAAGAAAAAAAATTACACCAAATTAACAGGCGTTTTATTATCTTTCTAACGAGTAGCATAGTGCTATATAAAAAACTGAGAAAAAACGACTATTTTTTGTGGGGTTTTGTTCATACATGAAAAAAACACAAAGTGCTCAGGTTATTTATTAATCTGTGACAACCGGCAACTTCCGATCTACACTGACGTGATTTTTATGATTAAAAAATAAATATTTATTATAAATATTGTTAATTATTAAGTTTCGGAAGTTAACTGATCGTTTTAACAATGGAAACTGCGACCGATTTAATTAACGTGATGTAAACGCGTGCATCACACGCACGTGCCAGGCGACGAAAATAATTATATTTTTGCTCGGTTTAGTTGTGTTCTACATTTCGAACAAAACCGACTACTTTTTACAATTAATTATCGGGCCTAGAATAAAACCGGACGTTTTACGTTTAAAACGGCTTCGATACGCGGTATCTACCTACTCCAAACCCTAGCTATAAAGCCCTACCAAACCCTCATTCCCTTTATTCTTTCTACTGCCGCTATACCTCTCATTTTCTTTATGAAACCTTAAATCTCTCCCTCTTACCTCTATCTCTCTCGTCTCTCTCTGGTCATGGGTCGGCCGACCACCACCCACATTATGGTGGTGGCGGCGTCTGGTTCTAAGCACGGAAGGGGCAGTGATGGTTGTGTGGGTGATTTCAGGCCACGATTGAGACTCTGTGGAGGTGATTCTTGGCGACGGAGGAGCCGGTCTTGTCAGGCTACGGTTGGGTTGCATAGTGAGTGAGGGTTGTCTTGTTTAGAGGTAGGGTTACAGTAGTACGTACATGTATGGTGCTTGTGGTTTTGCTTCGTCTCAGTTCAGTCACAGGTCTCGGGCTCGGGTCTAGTTCCAGCTCGGGTTATGGTGAGGTCAAGGTGGTGATGGCCGATGGTTAATCGGTGGTTATGGTCTTAGTTGACAGAGTTGTAGGCTGTGGTTATGGTCGTGGTTGTTGATGATGGTAGCCGACGGCGGCTGTGGTGGTTATTATTGTTCAAGATGGAGCGATGGCTGTGGTCTCGAGTTTGGGTTTTGAGTGATGGCCTGGTCTGGTCCGGTCCGGTCCGGTGTGTTCATGTCCGGGCCGTGTTTGGAAACAAATCCAGTACGATTTTCTGTTTGGCTCCGGTTTTACTCTGATTCGGGTCTCAGTTCAAGATGGGTTTGGTTTGGGTTCAAGTCGGGTCCGTATTTGGTTTGGTTCTGGTTAAGTTGTTTCAGGTGGTGGTAGTCGCGTCCGGTAGTTGGTTGGTTGGTTTGGGTCCGGTTTAGTCGGGTTGATTTTGGTTAGATTCGGTCCGTTATGAGTCGGATCTGGTGCGGTTCAAGTCAGTTGGTTCACGGTCAACCGAGTCAATAGATGGTCAAGTTCGGGTCAACACGTAGATTGAGACGCGTGCGTACGATTCGGTATACTTGAGTTCATATTCATTATTATTTGTAGATGTTATATATTTATAAATATTGTATATTTGTAAATATTATATATTTATGAATATTATATATTTATAAATATATTGATATGGATAGAATAGTTTTAACTCGCGAACGGACCGAATAATAATAATAATAATAATAAACGGTAACTATATTATATATATCGAACGATTTGGTAAATGGTTAACTTAACGTGACTTATGATATTGAACATCGGACTAAATAACATTGGACTATATTGTCGGACTATATTTTATATATATATATATTGCTATATATATATACAAGTATACATAGGTGACGAAACGTATAGTCTCGTGAATCGAAAATGTGGATAAAAGGACTTGACGAATTGTGTTTGAAAGTTGATCATGGGGAAAATTGTAGACAACGGGCGTTGTCTGGTTCGTACAAAAAACAGAGGAAACTCTGCCCAAATTTTTATAAAATCAAAGCATAACGAACTACTATTTTTATAAATAAATTCCCCTAAGTGTTTTGGACAAACAAATTGAAATGCTTTCAAGGTCTGTTAATTCGTAACGATAAAGATGATTTTCAAACAACATTTGGGAAAAAGCAACCAATGTTATTGATTGATTTTAATAACTAAACTTATACTTTTCCTTAAAAGAGTATCTTCTATAATTACACAAAATAAATGTACTTATACGATTTACGAGACGAGCTACGATTCAGGATAATTATACGTTTTGGGGTACTAGTCCAACATGGGTTATACACAAATAGTAACAAGTGTGCAACTTAGGGTGTTATGTAATACGAGAATTAAGATAAGTCACGATCGGTTCGTCGAGTTGAAACGTATTAAGACCCGTGTTGGTACACACGAGTCTAGACAGTCGGATAGACTATTTTTGAGCGGTTAATAAGTTAGGCTTATGTGTGATAGACTGTTAAGGTGTCCTTTGTTGGTAATTAGGGCACGAGGAAGTCGGTCGAGGTTTCAGGCTTGTTTGCTAGCTTAGCATGGAAATTAAGGTGAGTTTCACGGCCCCACTCTTTTACTGGTTTTACATTTTCGGGGGAGAAAACATGCTGTGTCCTTTAAACGTGTGTCAACTGTGTTTTCATAAAAGGCGTTTCAACTATGTTTTCATAAAAGGCGTTTCAACTAAGTTTTCAGGAAAGATGTGTCAACTACGTTTTGGTATTCATGAATTCATTGGGTTTGGAGTATTCATTATGTTTTAGAGTATTCATTATATTACTATGCGATCTTTGGAAGTCCCGGGGGAAACCATGAATGTGCGGGGATGCACAACGGGGGAAATGTGGATAGCGCTATTTGGGCTTGACCCGCCACACTCGTCGACTGGAGGTCGGGCGGGTGCATATTGTCTCTTAGGTATTCAGTATTCAGTATTCAGTATGCAGTATTCAGTATTCAGTATTCATTCGGGCACGTATTCAGTATTCACAGTATTCGAGTCCAGTAATGGTTTTCCAATCGCAGTAGTAAGGTATTCATATGTTTTGCATGCATGTGGTCTGGATTGACCATGGGTATTCATTTGTAGTCGATTTTCACTCGGAGTTGGTATACATTTGGAGTCGGTATTCACTAAAAACCTGTGAACTCACCGGCATTATTTGCTGACGTTTTTTAGCATGTTTGTCTCAGGTCGCTAAGGTAGCAGCTGTCGATAGGCGCACGGAGTCTCACGGCGTCTAGGAATCATAAACATGTTTTGATTAAACATTTCAAACTTTAAATTTCATTTTGAGTTGTAATACATATTATGTTTCCGCTGTGTTGAACTAATCATATAGTGTCGTTTATTGTGACCGTTGACTTGGATCCTGGTGTGTCACACGCCTCGCGGTAAAACCCCGCACGTGGAAATTTGAGGGTGTGACATAATCACATATAAGCAAGTCATTAATTATGTTCAAACCAGTAAATATGAATTCTATTTACAATATGGGTTAGCATTGGAGTTGTACATTGTTTTTTGTTAGGTTTTAATATTAGAGTTATACATTGTTTAAGGTTAGGCGTTAACATTAGAGATACATTGTTAATTGTTTTAGGTTAGGTGCTACCCGAAGCTTTCCTGCATGGAACTGTAAAGTGCATCATATTAAACCGAACCAATTAAGTTAAGACATTCCAATTCCTATTTCCAAAACAAGTAACAAAGCATGTCAAGATCATCCTACACATCACCACCAAATTGTTTTATATGCCTGGCTTAGCAAATGCATGAGCAGTCATGACACTTGGAATTTAATCAAACTTGCATATGTTTTTATCAAGAAATGGGGTCTAACTTCGGATTGTTGATAACTTACTACTCATTTAGCTACATTTGAGCTGTTAGGATTTTCTATATTTCTAGACTATCATTGAATGATCGACTGATAAAACAGTAGTCATATCTTATACCCTCTTGCATAAACTGTTGACTAAAATAAATGATTTGTAAGTTATTATCATTTTACTTTAATAATAAACATATCTTCATTACTCATTCTATTACAATAAAAGTATTAATTGTTGTTTGTTTAAATTTTCCCTTGCCCGTGGAATACGCAATGAGGCTTAGAGTTGGCAGCTTCATGTTGTTGGAGATGAAGATGAAACGAACTGAATTGATTGCTGAATTGATCTAAAAATTATTGTTTTGTTATCGAATATGACAACTTGAAGAAGTTGTGTTCACCTTAATTCTAAATAGTGCTACATGTTATAGGTTCTTATTTCTTTCTCCCTTCATTAGCGATAGTTTATTTGCAATTTTTATTATATATGTATGTGTGTGAGTTTATATATTATCTATATAGTGTATAGGATGAAGGACTTGTGTCTGAAACTATTGCAGCAAAAAAGGAGATCACCGGATGAAAAGTGGCAGTCTAACAAGAAGCTGCAGCAAGTGAAGTAATGGAACAATATTATGTAGGAAAGATGATCATTGTTAAATTTCATTTATTGTGTGTGTATATTTTATATAAAAAAAATATTAAAACTCAGTAACTAGCTTTTGGATTTGTATTATGTCAGATGTATGTTGACACGTGGATTTTTTTATGTTCATTCTTATAATGTAAAATGACATTGGGTTACTACTTGGTGATAAGTTTTTTTTTCTAGAACGTCGGTTTTTTGGATCGCTTGATTCGGGTTTAAATTTCTTCTATGTGATTACAGAACTTTGGGGAAGTGCAGTGGCTATAGTTTTGTTTTGAGGATTTGCTAATAAGGTATAATGGGTTTATTGTGTTTTAAATTTATGTTGATATTATATGCGCAACTTATACAAGAGATCTGTTTTATTGTGGACGAAGTGTGACTTTTATTGACTTTGGTGTTCCATATGGCTTTCCATCTCATCTATACAAGGTATTTTGTAGAGCTAAAGAATATGTTCCATAAGTTTAGTTATGACCTTAGCAAGTTTGATAAATGTGATATTAAACATCTTTGATAGTTGGTATAAAAGCTAGATTACTTAGTTATTGTCTATGATTTCTAAATTCATTTTTTGATTGATGATGCTAGACGAAGTGGATTAACTTAACCCTCACGTCATGAATCTCAAGACAAACTGGTTCGATCATTTTCGGCAAAGTAAATGACTATTGGTAAAGGGTAAGTTCAGTTTTGGTTCCTAATGGTTTGAATTAGAACTTTTTATAGTTTGTTGGTAGGGCTGTAAACAAACCAAACGTTTGGCGAACAGTTTGTGAACTGTTTGGTGGGAAGTTCGTTTGTGTTAGTTCGTTTAATAAATGAACGAACACAAACAAAAAAATTTGTTCGTTTAACTAAACAAACGAACATGAACAGAGGCCGCGTTCGTTCGTTTATGTTCGTGAACGTTCGGTAACGTGTTCGTGTATGTTTGTTTTTGTTCGATAGTTCATTAGGGTTTTTAATTTTTTATATTTAATTTAAGTATTTCAAATTTCCCAGTGGTAGATTATTTAAGATATATTAGTGTATCACATGTTAGTATTACTTTAACTATTTCGATTAATTGTTATTTTTGGTGGATTAAACGTGGATTTCAAGTTTAATATGGTACCTCTGTGTTTTTATAAGACATTATGTGATCAAGATTATGTCACGTATATTTGGGTAATTGGATTAGTATATTCTGGGTAGACAATGTTAGTGATGAAAAATGCGAATTTTCAGAATTTAAGGTGATAGTTTGTGCTCGATTTTGTTCAGTGATTCCTATTTGTGTTCATTTACATTCATATGTGTTTGTTTGTGTCCGTTTTTGTCCGACACCTAAATTTAGCAAATAAATACAAACAAACACGAACAAAAATCTCGTTCGGTAAGTGTTCATGAACAGTTCGTGAACACGTTATTTTCTTAACAAACGAACACGAACAAAAAATCTTGTTCGATAAGTGTTCATGAACAGTTCGCGAACACGTTAATTCCTTAACAAACGAACACGAACAAGGCCTTGTTCGTGTTCGTTTGGTTCATTTACAGCCCTATTTGTTGGTTGTTGAGGGTTGGCAGTAAGTGTAGAAAAGTATTGAGTGGAAAGCGACAATCGTTGTGGTGCTCCGCTGTCCAACCGATCAAGTGTTAAGGAAACGTAGTGTGATGAAAGGTATGTTTTCAAAATTAAAAAATGGCTGATGTTTGTGATGTATATGCTTCATTTTTTGAAAGCAATATATGAACATTAGGGATTCTGAATCGACCTATGAATGGTCTTCCTGTGGTTGAATGCTGATCTGTATGACCGAGTTTACGTTTGGTATGTTTTCTTTTTTTTATTATTTTTTATTAAGTCATATTAGATTTTTCAACCCCGGGACCTTCCCGGGTAATCAGCTAGTATATATATATATAGGAATTGGTTTAAATGATAACCTTTGGCCAAATTAAGAACTGAAAGAACTATCAGTACAAGAAATTTGGGTATTTACCCACACATAGTATGTATAGGAAAAACCATATAATGTGTTAGTAGTTACGTTTACCTACATATAAATTAAGTGTCATGATGTGTAGACTCGGCACTGTGGATATAGATCATTACCTACACATTTATTATGTGTAGGTATATAGCAAGTTATACCTACACATACATGTGTAGCTAAAACTAATATACATGTGTTGGTAGAAGTATAGCAACTTGTTAGAATGGCATATGACGTGGTATCTGACGTGTCATACAATGTGGTAGCTAATTATGTGCAAGTAAATGTAAGATGTGTAGGTATTAATCTTAACATATGTAAAAATAATATATATTGATGTGTTGGTAAAAATATTTAAATGTGTAGATAACAACCACAATTTATTTAAATAATAATTTTTAAATGTATACAAATAAATACAAAAAACAGTTATAGAAAGAAACGCGATCAAATTAATATTCTTAATCAAAACATAAGTGTTCAAACAACCAAACAAATAAATCAAATATTGACCAAAAGTTACTAACGGGTTATATAAAATTCCTAAAGGAAATCACTCATCGATAGTTTCGTCACCCTCTAGACTATCACCTCGAGATTGTCCAGATGGAGGAGGCATGATATTATTCTCAATCAATGCTTGTTTCATAATTGCACATTTACTTGTCACTGTTTGAAGTGTATGGACCAACTCATCATAAGTAGGACGCTTTGCTTTTTTAGTTGTACTCATTGTGTTATTAACAATAATTGGATCACGTCCCCACCCATGCAAACGAATAGAGCTTCGTCTAAGTACATTCTCAATAATCGACTTGTCGCTCATTGATTCCACGGTTTGCTGGTTTCTCAACTTCATCATTTCTTCCTTTTAGGAAAAAACAAGAAAACAAATACAATAAATTAACTTTTTACCAAATAATCAATACTTAACGGTAGAAAAGAAAAAGTAAACTTACATACATTGCAGCCGCATTTTTAGATATCCAACCTTTTTCTGCATCCCAATGTGTAAGCCACCAAGTCTCAAGTTGATCGGATGAAGAATCCAAATCCAAGCCACGCTCAATGTGATAGCATATTTTACTCTTCGAACCATTTCTACTATCAAGTTTCGGTTTTGCACGTGCGATAACTTTCTTTTTTTGCAATTTCCTTCAAGGACATACAACCAAATAATACATAACTAGGTGTCTTTTGATCTGTTAACAGTTTAACATTCTATGTTTGTAGAAAATATTAAATATGCATAACCACAAATCATTATTCTCTGATAAACAAAATCTTTGATGAAGTGAGTAAATATTAAAGATTATTAAGAATAAATTGACCTCAAACCTACATATGGTTATTCAATTAGTTATTATTGTTTTTCAACTTTGGAATAAAGAATTAAGAGGTGGTGAAAACACATCCCATCCTCCTATAATGTCAACAAAATAAATATACCTATACATTATTAACTAATTTCCTGCAAAAACAAACTTACAAAGCATATAAATTAAAAATTGTAAACTCATGCCATAAGGAACTGAATTTGAAGTGAGGCAGCCAAAGTAGTGTTCCTTCTAAGTTCTAAAATGCAAGCATCTGATATTCTTTGTAGTGTTCCTGCTAATGATGTCCAGCCCAGCTGGTCGGAGGTGGGAGGGTTTACTCCTTAGAGAGGTTCCCGCCCGGGCTTGGTCTCAGGTTCGAGTCCCCCCACTCGCACTAAGGGATGAGAAATTCAACACCCGCGTTTGGCCTGGATTTGAACTGGGGTTGAGGGGTTGTGCGTCGTTTGGATTCTCCGCTGAAACACACCTTCCAAAAAAAATTAGGGGAAGGGGCAAATCATGCACCATTGTTTTTATATGGGTATCAGATGTCAAAGGAGGACGCTCTCATGTGGTTCAATTCGACGACTAATAAAAACCCCATCATAGAACATTGATTTCGAGCGACATCATATAACCATGCTGTTCCACAAATGGGTATCCCTGAAATATTTACTTAGCAATTAGAATGTGTTTAGCAGACGCGGGTTACCGACACGCTCAACAAATAGGAAAACCAACAAATATGAATAACAACATGTGGTCTAACAGAAAGTAATAGAGAACAGAATACCTCAAGCGCAATTGGTGCCGTCAAGTTATAGTTAGAATATATCACAATCGGAGCTGTTCGAAAAAAAAAATTATCAATCTGTATGTGACTTGCTAACGATGCTTGATCCGGGAGTGTCCAGTAAAAAGAGATCGCGTGGTGGCCGGCCTGAGGTTCAGAACAACACCCAGACCCGTCGTCTCTCTCTTTACGATCTAAAGCGCTCTCTGTCTGTCTGTCTCTCTCTCTCTCTCTCTCTCTCTCTCTCTCTCTCTCTCTCTCTCTCTCTCTCTCTCTCTCTCTCTCTCTCTCTCTCTCTCTCTCTGTATGTGTGATTAGAATGGGAAAGAAATGAAATTAAGGTGAGAAGGCCACTGTACGCTGGACTTGAGAAGTGAGAGGGAAAGAGGAATTGGGGAAGAGAAATTTTGGAGATGATGGGTAAAGATTAAACTAGGGAAGCAATCTAGGGTTAGAAGTTGAGAATGTGAAATTTTAGGGAGGGAAATGTGAGGTATTGACTTTTTTGTTGCTATTAAAATTTGGGAAAATCACGGAAATAACCATTGACCGGGTCAATTTAAGAAAATTGCCAGCGGAAGCGTCTCGGGTGAGACGCTTCCCACTTCCCGAGGCCCTGAGCCGACTCCAAAGACGTCTGTCAAAAAGAACCGTTGAATGGTTGCCATGTGTCCGATACTCTTCTGAAACGTCTTTTGAGACGACATGACCACTCCGAAGTCGTGGGAGACGGTTCCAGCTCTTCCCGGCTCATTGCATCCCGCCCCATGAGAGAAGGTTTCAAGATGGGTTGGAGAGATCACAACTTATCTCAGATTTGTGTGTTAGTTTCGCGCTCCAGATGGCTTCCATCGACGCTCTCATGCGTCGTGATATTCAACTGCAACGCGACGCTGATGAGGTAGAGCGGGCCAAGCGCTTCATTGCGAAGGAGCGACAACGTCTCCATGAAGCGGAGAACAAGTTGAAATCTGACGTTGACAGCTATTTGAACCGTGCGGAGAAGGCTGCGGATGAGGTAAAGCAGTTGAAGGTGGAGCTTGCCGAAAAACAAAAGGGATGGAAAGAGACGTGGAACCGCGTCAATAATGAACGTATGAAAGAGCGTGAGCACATGCAGGTTTTGAATAATGAAAATGCCAAATTGGTTGCTGCTGCTGAAAACCACGCGAAAGTTGTTGAAGAACTTAAATCCAAGGTTGCGGATATATGCTCTGAGCTCCAAGAAAAAGACAACAATCTGATGGCTGTTACGTCCCAGCTGTCCAATGCCGAACAGAAAAACCTTGCCTTGGTCAAAGAGAGAGATCAGCTTGTCCAGGAGAAGGTCGCCGCAGAAGAAGCATATTCTTCTGCTGTAACTGAAGCGGAGAGTGCTAAGAAGCTGCTTGAGGAGGCGCACAGTGCGCAAGCTAGGTTGAGAGATGATGCTTAGTGGATGATGACCGAAGGTGTTTCTGGGGTGGGTCTCTTTACTCTTTTTCCATCTTTACTTATTATTCTTTCTTGTGAATTAACACATATCTTTGCAGTTTTTCAAGCGCATTTGGAACAAGCCGATGCTGGGTGATCAGGTTGCGTCAATTGTTTCAGCTGCCCGCGCTGCTGGTGAAGCGGAGGGGTTTGTTACTGGGTTCCACCACGCCATTAACCAAGGGAAACTTACGGAAGGCGAACATTATGGGAAGCCTCGGGAGGATGAGTGATGTGTGTAAATGTATATATATAAATAGGGTTGGGTTATTCTACAAAGGCTACAAAAAATGAGAAGGGTGAGAAGCCACTAGAAAATGACATGTGTCCAAAGGATTAACAAGTGGAAGGGGTAATTTTGTCAAAAACATATGCACATGCAAGTCACATGCCATTTCCACCTTCATTTTTAAATGCCCGTAATTTTTTTATACGTCATCCGTTTAAAAAAAAATTATACCATAAAATTGAACGTCTTTTTATCTTTAATATGAGTACCATATTGCTATACTTTTGAAAAAAAAAATTCAAAACCCACTTGTGTAAGACACAATGGAATGTAAAACACAATGGAATGTGAAACACAATGAACACCAATCAAATATAGGGTATAAAACACAATCAAGAGTCTAGTAAAACACAATTGTGACAACCGGCAAATTTCGTACAACGATTAACGTGAAGCTAATCATGTTTTAGAAATAATTAACATGGTTTAAGGTTAATTATGGTTAGTTGAGCTAATATGAGTCCTACGATGTCCTTTTGAAAGTTCGTTGAAGTCTTGATGCCTTTAAAGAAAGACTTCGCGTGTTTAACGTAACGAACTGACATCAGCAAAAATTTGTCAAACTGGAATAACATAAGCTTATTCTATGAAAATACGACACGTATTTACTATCGATGCGAACGGATGTGAAATCGGCGTGGTAAACGGCCAAAAACGCAGCGTTTTGGAGAACGCGGAGAGGAACTGACGTGGGATTCGAACGTCGAAACGCGTGGCTTTAACCGTTACCAAACTTCCGGAATAATTATTTATTACAAATAATGTTATCGGTTGAATTTCGAAAGTTATCGGATCATTTAAATGAAGGATAACACAACCGAACCGATTAACGCGATTTTAACGCGTGTGCCGTCTTCACGCGTCGGGTGACGAAAATAATTATTGAATTGCTCGGTCTGGTGTTATTTATGACTACGAACAAAAACCGAGTCCAGAAGCGATAACGGGCTAAAACGGAGCAGTTGGTACGCGACGTTGGGCTTGAAGCCCAATCCAAAAGCCCACCTATATAAGCCCATAACCCTCACAATCTTCCTCATTTTCCACATTCCTTTCTCTCTCTAAACACCAAAATCTCTCAACTCTCTCTCTCTCTAGAATTCCGGCGGCCGGCCGGCATCATTCCGGCGGCTGTCCGGCGGCTTCCGGCGACTTTCCGGCGACCCTCCGGCGACTTTTTCCGGCGCGTGACACCCCCACCCCCACTAATTTCGACGCCCCGAACGCGATGGTGAAGGCCGTTTTCCCTAAAACGAAGCGGTTTGAACGTTGGTACCATTCCGACGACTTTTCCGGTAAGCTCGTTTTTGAGTTTTCTTTGTACAAACGTTTAGATCGGGTCTTTGGGGGACTCCTCACAAGTTTTCACGGAATTTCGTTCTCCGGCCATATTCCGGCGAGCTGTTTCCGGTGGGTTGCGAGTTCAGGCGGGGGCCGGAGTGGGTTTGGTTGGGCTCCGATGGCGCGCAAGTGGTCAGAACGGGAGTTTTGGTGGCGTGGGATGGCGGTGGTGGTCCGGCCACGGTGGTGGTGGTCCGGCCACGGCAGTGGCGGTCCGGCCACGGCACCGGTGGTCCGGCCACGGTGGTGGCGTCCGGCGGTTCGGGTCCGGTCAGTTTTGGGTTCGGGACTCGGGGCTCGGGTCAAGATTATGCTTCCGGGTCAGATTCAGATCTGGCTCGGTTTGCGTGCCGTCTTCAAGTTCTAGTCGTGGGTCAAGTATGGTGCTCTCGGGTAGATCCGGTCAGATTCGGGTTGGTCAACCCGGTCAACTCAGTAAACTTCGGTCAAGCGTTACGGTATAATTAACTAGCAATTATTTCGTTATATTATTATTTACACACATATTTATAAAATATATAAATATGAACGACTAACTCGCTAACGAACCGATAAAAATATTAACGAAAAGCATTATGAGCTAATATTTGTGTATTAGTCGTGACTTGCATTGTTGTTGGACTAAATTGATGGACTATACGTATATATTTATATAAATAGTATGATTTATATAATAGTCACAACGTATAAAGTCTCGTGGATTAGAAATGCGGATAAATATAATGTCGTCTTTGTTTAGGTGTTGATTTTGGGAATTTGTAGACAACTTGTGTTGTCTGGTTTATACCAAAAACAGAGGAAACTCTGCCGAAATTTTTATAAATCCGAAGCGCGACAAGTGTGACATTATTGTTCGTTCTTATAAATAACTTTCCAAACGTTTGACAAGTGTGGTCATATACAAAATCACGACGTTATGACAAATATTATTTGTAACAATAATAGTCTATTCCGAGAAATATTTCAAACAAATATATAGTCTTTTGTTACCAAGCGTCAAGTATGACGAGTTTTTAAAGGTTACTTGGTAACTAAAATATGTTTGTTGTCGGATTAAAAGATGTATAAACGTTCGGCTTTAATTGGAAAACCTGTTCATAAAAAGCAAAGTCTTGAGATTTGTGAGATACTCGGATTCGGGAAAAGAAATAACAAATGTTATTAAAAAGGATTTTAATAACTATATTATATTTCAGCAAGGTATATTTTCCGAAAATAACTATACAAGACGATTACATTATCTGGTTTACGAGACAAGCTATGGCTCGGGATGAGTTATACATCTCGTGATATTAGTCCAACATAGTTTGCACACGAATAGTAACAAGTGTGCGACTTGGGTACTATTTCGTATGTGAACACATGAACTATGATAAGTCACGATCGGTTCGTCGAGTTAAAACACTTAAGGACTCGGGTTAGTACACACGAGTCAAGATAGTTGAATAAACTATCTTTTAACCGGAAATTAAGCTAGGTTTATATATGATAGACTTTAAGGTGTCCTTTATTGGTAATTAGGGCACGAGGAAGTCGGTCAAAGCTTTGGGTTTTATTTGCTAGCTAAGCATGGAATTTAAGGTGAGTTTCACGGCCCCATTTTACTGTTTTAACTGGGGGAAAGATATGTTTGTCAAAAGTTATCACATATTGAAATGTTTTCAAAGGTTAAAATGTGGTAAGTGGCATGATGAGTACTTGAGTTTTTGGTCGCCACTCGGGGTTGGGTCCTCGCTACTGTAACCATTAATTCAGGTAAATGAAACCAAAGGAATATTTGGATAGTACTATTGGTGCCTGACAAGGCCCACCCCTAATCGATAGCGTCGATTATGCATCGGCGTATGCCTGGGGTGCACGTATTCTGAACTTAAGTCGTTGGGTTCCGAGAAACGACTTGGAGCGGGGCATATTTATTAGTCTTGGTTTGGTTATGGGACTCAGGGGATTGCTTATCATCATAATTTGTAGGAGCTAGCTACTCCATACAAAGGCCACAAAATGTGCTGGATTTGCACAGGATATAAAAATGTGCTGGATTTGCATAGGATATAAAAATGTGCTGGATTTGCACAGGATGTAAAAATGTGCTGGATTTGCACAGGATGTAAAAATGTCGTATTTACGAAACTAAAACCTGTGAACTCACCAATATTTTATATATTGACGTCGTTTTAAACATATCTTTCAGGTAACTAAGTGCTGAACAGGTATGCGGCTAGTACGGTGGAATTTGGGACGTCGGACACTGGTTGGGGGTTTCATCTATTGTTACCTTCGGGTTGGGACATAAACGGAAACACCCCACTTTAAAACTTAATGTTTGTGGTTTTAAGTAATGTTTGAAACCAGGTACTCCTTCCCGACATCTTAATATAATGATCTTTTCTAATTAAATATAGTTTGTGTTAATCTTGACTTTGATATGCTTTCGAGCGTCGCGCCACGTGTTTCCGCCATTGGCGTGGTGTGACAACAATGGACGACATACTAAAGACACAATGAATAGAAGACTAAAACACAATGAATACTTTTGAAAAAAAAAAAGTTGAAAACCAAGTTGCGTAAGACACAATGGATGACATACGAAAGACACGATGAACAGAAGACTAAAATACAATGAATACTTTTGAAAAAAAAAAGTTAAAAACCCAAATGTGTAAAACACAATGGACGACATATAAAAGACACAATGAACAAAAGGCTTAAACACAATGAATAATAGACTCTACACAATGAACAACATAATAAAACACAACGTACATCTAAATACAAAACTCATTTGCGTAAAACACAATTAAAAGCATACTAAAAACACAATGGACAAAGTTAAATCATGTGTAGACTAAAAAAACATAAATAACATATTTATAAAGGACACATGCATACTATAACACAATGAACGAGCAGAAAGACACAACGGAGAAGAAAACCCATTTAGCACAAAAAAAAAATTCAATTTTAATGTAGCAATGTGGTACTCATATTAAAGATAAAAAAAACGCTCGTTAATATGGTGAATTTTTTTTGAAAAAAAATGTCGTATGAAAAAGTTATAGACGTTTTAAAATGATGGGGGGGGGGGGGGGGGAATTGACATGTGCATTGCATGTGGAGAGAGAAAATCAACAAATGTGGTTTTCCTTTTATGCCCTTCCTCTAATTTATTATTTATTCTTTTCAAACAAACTAATCTCAACCCTTCAAATATATGATCAATGGATCACAATCCTTCTCACCCTTCCTAGAAAAAGTGTTTTGTGTATTTGATCCTAACCCTATATAAATAACACAAGTTCTAATTAAAACGACTCACCTAAAAACTACACACGCACGGCAAGTGTACCGGTCGCAAAGCAGTAAATAGATAAGACCGAGTATCGAACCCAAAGACGCGAATGCAACTCTAGATCACAACCTATACCGAATACTAGCCTAAATAAATTTATACTTATGTGGGGGGTTAAACTAATGATTAAAAACTTAGAAGAAACTAAATATAAATAAAATAACCTCAACTGCTTATACGAAACTTGGAGAAATCAGATAGGAAGAAGGTTGGTTACTTAGGTAAAATCCCTAGACACTAACAATAAATCCTGAATCTGGTAATTAACTTGAGACCCTATTCTTATCTAATAAACCTCCTGTCAAAGATAGCTCACTAGACTTAAGGCGGGACAAGTGTAGAAATGCTAAGATAGATCCGGATCGCCCTAGCGTACCAAAATCCCACAAAAATCAGATTAATACCTCTCCTGGATTAAAACCCTCAAACTATGAAGCAGACTTAAACTCTACTGAAGAAAACCTAGGAAAACTCTAAACACGAACAAGTAGCGACTCCCGCCCTAGCGCTTGTCAACTACCGAACAATGCCTAGTTAGTTACCTAGCAATCTCGAGTTAGATTTCTCACCCTCAAGAATGGACTGCACGTCTTAGTTAATTTATTATATTAGTTTGTTATACTTGTGTCGTACTCCAACTCCAAATACTAGCACGCTAACCTAAGTTGACGAACTAGATTGATTTCTAGACCTAGGGGGTATCTCTACATGCCTAGCTCCACAAAACCAATAAACAAACTTCAAATAAAATCAACACCAACACACATATATCAAATCCAACAATAAAATTAAAATCATGTAATTCTACACATCAAAATTAAAAACCAAACATCATTAAATACTGCATATTACGTGTCTAGTTCATAAACCTAAGCAACCATGAAAGTCTAGTTCATAGTTATAATCAGAAACATAGATTCAAAGTTTATAAAAAAACAATTTCATCATGTCTCTAAATAATAAAAACGATAAAACAAACCCCCGGGTCTTCAAATAATATTCTTTAACGCGCCCGGTACCTTCTCCTCTCTTTCAATTAATCCTCAAAAGGGTCGAGATGCCCTTTGGCTCTGCCGCTGTTATATGTTCTTCGATATTATATGCGGCTCCCTTATATTATTGCTGCCTTCGATGAAAAATAGTAACCCCTCCTCCAAGCATTTGAACCCTATTTGTCCACTAATAACTTTTGCTTTGTGGTCTTGGGCTTTACTCCAAGTCACGCCACTTCTCTTTTTATTTATTATTATTATTATTATTATTATTATTATTATTATTTATTATAATACTATTATTATATATAGTGGTGTAACTCCATGCTCTTGACTCGGGTGTTCTCGACTTGACTAAAGTTACTCGTTTATGCTCCAACGTCCATGAACACCTACAAAATATAAATAAATACATAAATACTATAAAAAAGTCCCAAAACTAATAAAAATCTATAAAAACCTATACTAAATAAAATAAACCAGTACAAGCCTAAAACTAATAAAAACACTATCTAAACGACTCGAAAATTGTACAAATTTTACACTGGAAATAGATGTATTTTACAATAAATCAATGAGCTCAAAGAACAACTTGTTTTGTTCGACCAAATGGTGTTCCCAATCGTTGGCGTGGTGCGCGAGTGCACTGGATTTGAAGAACCCGTCGCTGCTTACCGTTACTACATTGATCAATCTGACCGTATGGGTGCGGAAGCGAAGAAAGCGGAGCAAGAGCGGCTGGAGCAGGAGAAGAAGGCTGCGTTGGATGCAGCGGCTGGTTTGGGTAGCTCAGGTACCATTCATGATGATGAGGACTGATGTTTATGTTTGTAATTTTTTGAAGGTTTCAGTGAAGACTGCCGTCTGTTTGATAGATGGTGTGGGAGTGGATGTTGTGGTTGCCGAAGTTGTTGTTGCTGAATTTGTGGTTGTTGTGATTGTATTTTTGGTTGTTCTAGTTATGCGGGATTTGGATTTTCTTGTTGGTTTGGTTGTTTTGGTTTATTCAGGTTGGTTTTTAAATCCCGTGGCTTTTAATAGTTTATAAAATTTGAAGGTACTAAAACATTAAAACGTTAAAACATTAACGTTAATTTATTCAAACTTCGAAATTACATGACAGAAATACCTATTACATGAACTTAAAGATAAATATAATTCGGGCGTAACAACTGCCACGCCGAAACATACACGAGGGCTTCATCATAGTCGAACAGGTAGTCAATCTTTGACAATTCAATGAGTCGTTCTTCGGATTCGTTCGGCCTTTCCTATTTGTTGGGCTTGAAGAATTCTTCAAAGATTGTGCACTCCCCTTTGACGTTGCGAAATTTTTCTCTGACTTCTTCGGTCGTGCGGTTTGTTTGACCATCCATAAGTGTTTGAAACTCGGTTTCAACTTTATTCCAGAATGGAATAGCCCGAATTTCGTGGCTAGTGTCAGAAACTCGGGTGTTTTCGCAAACATTGCGCCAGGCCAGTGTAATTCCAAGAATTTCTTCTTCGGTCCAGGAGGCCATCTTTGATTGGTTGCTTGGTGTTTTGTATACGTGATTTGTAAGAAATGTGTTTTGTGGTGAAGAATTTGTAGGTATATATAGTGTAGAAATATTAATAAAATAATATAATTTAATATGATAATTAATTGATGTGTATGGGATTTAGCCTGCACACTTCCCGAGACGTCTTCACTGAATTTAGGACGTCATACAGATTTAAATTGATGACTGGACTCAAAGTTGTCTCACTCTGCATCAAACGTCACAGTGACGGGACACGTGTAACCATCGAGCGTCTTCGCATGTTAGAGACGTGCACGTCCCGAGACGTGAAACACGATATATAAATGCATAATACTTCCCCAAGATTTGTTACTTTTACTAGATAAGTTTAGTTTCACTAATCAAAAAATGTTTTCACATAATTTTACGAAAATTTTCAAACACTTATCTCTCTTTCCTTTTGTAGTCTTTATTTCGAATCATCAAACCATCCATATTTTTTGGATCGTTGTTACATCTGCATAAAACTACTTGGATCGTTGTTACATCCGCGCGTGGTATAACCCGTGTAGACTGCAACTTTGGTCTGGTAGTTTATAATACTGCAACGCTGGTGAACCTCCCATTTCTCTGTCATTACGTGTTAAAATGACCGTTCTCCACATGGTGTAACGGCTAATAACCTTGATGATGATAGGATATGGGAGAAATCGGTTTTACGATTTCCTTCCTTAAATTCCCTTTTGGTTATACAAGCAATAAGGAAGGGAATGAAATCAAACTTGACTTATGGTCTCCGGCGTGACTAGTTGCCAGTAAGTCATGTTTGTAATTTAATATAAAACCGGTCACCATAATTTTCACATTGGTCCATGTCCAAAGGTGAAACATGATATTCACTGAAATGGCCATTGACCAGCAAATTGCGACAGTAGGCACCTCATTGATGTTCCTATTTGGAAACCTTTGGTCAAATGGCTATTATGGTGATTTTCTCATACGGACGAATTGGTTTGCAGTCATCAACGTCGTGGTCATCAGGTTGGGAAAACATTATGTGGAACAAACGCATTTTGGACGATCAACAGTGAAGGGAAAAAATACACTTCGTGGTGTAACAAGCGCATTTATTAAATTTTTCATTGTTGTAATAGTATAGGCGTTGTAACTTATGTCATTAAAAAAGATAACGCAACATTGATGTATATTGTATGATACCAATTCATTGTATGATACCAATTCATTTGTCATCATGTTTGTTTGTGGAATTATTTAATATTCAAAACACTACAGGAATAAAATGGCAAGGAATAATACGGGTTAAAATTACAATAAAATTGCAATAGGTTATGCAACGTTTGGACGGGGTAAACACTGCCAAAAATACAATTTTTCGGCCATAAACCGTCTGTATGACAAACATGCCTGATTTAGATCACCATTGACGGCAATGGGTTTATCAGTGACTAAATGTTCCATTAGCATACAAAGATACACCGCTTCGTTACCAGATAAAGAATTGGATGCCACAACTTAGTCTTCATTAAGGTTAAATGTCATACAGTTTTCCTGATGACCTGACTTTTTCCAGTATCGCACTAATGTAGCTCCTAAATAAATTTGTACGTTCGTCAACCTTGGGTGAATATGGTTTCTGTATCTTTCACCGATACAAACATCTTGATGAGCATACATGACTAGCTCTTGTGACACCAATTCTAGTCGCACGAGTAACCATTCACTATTTTCAAGTGGAAGCGGGAAAAAGACGTAATCTACATCTAAAAATGACAGAAACGGTTTTACTTTACCATTGCAATAGTTGGCCACGTTTTTAGGTACAGATTCCAATAAACAATCATAAAATTGCGGTGGTAGAATCGTCCACCGCATATTTAGCAAAGCATTTTCTTGAATCTTTCTACTCCTCCAGTTCATTAGTCTTCCAACCCATCCTTCTATATGCTGTAAAGAAACGTCACGAACATGTTAAAATTATAAAAAAATAAAAAAAAGGGAAATATCAAAAGATTTAATAATTTACTGTTACTGAGAGTGATCTGGTAGAATTGAGGGCTAACAAAGTTCCCCAAAATGTTTTATCCAACTCCACTGTTCTTGAAAAAACTGCCGAATAACAAAATGGTGCGTCTCCTCTACGGTAAAAGTCAAAAACATCTTTCGACCAGTTATCTGTTTCATCGTCTGGAATAGCCCATTTTCCAGTATTGTGTTGGTGTAAGCTTTGTCGATTGTGTACATACTTGCTTCCTTCAGTATTCTCTGCGGAGGAAGAAGTTTCCGTCTTCTTTTTCGTTCGCCTCCATTTTTTTAAGATCCAATCGGATGATTTCTCTACTGGCTGAGAATAGTATTCCGCCAGCGGATGATTTCTCTGTCTGTCAGACATCTTTATGTGAAAACATTTGTTTCGAACTAACAACTCTTTTTTATTAAAAGGAGTAAATTGTCACATTAGTCCCAAGAAGGCATAGACGTCTCCCAACAATCGAGACGACTTAAAAAGTTGTCCATAATCCCAAGAAGGCATAGACGTCTCCCAACAATCGAGAAGACTTAAAGTCGTGTCCCACTTTCCGAAACGTTTTACCTTTAAAAAGTTGCCCCTAATCTCAAGAAGGCATAGACGTCTCCCAACAATTGAGACAACTTAAAGTCGTGTCCCAGTTTTCGAAACGGTTTACATTTAAAAAGTGGTCCCTATTCCAAGACATCTCCCAACTAATGGCACGACTTAAAGTCGTGTCCCACTATCCGAAACGTCTTTTCACTATAAAACAAGTTCTTGCTCAAAGACGTCACAAAGATATCATCCCACCACAAGACGTCACTAAGACGACACCATATCATATTTTTTCAAAAAAGGAAAGTCGTTACCGAAACCATCTCGGGACCACACCGACAACCCGTCCGAACAACCCTTGGACCACACCCCCTCTCCGACTGCAATTCCGGCAAATTCTTCAACTCCGGCGACCAATTCCGAGGCGAGTCCGACCAAATCCTTCAACGTCTACCCAGATTCTTCAACTACGTCAACCAATTCCGACAAAAGGGTCCCACATGTAAGGAGCACAGCACATTTCGGGGCTACGTCGCAAGAAAGTTAATTCTTCAAATTCTGACCCGACCCGTTTTTAATACCCGGCCCGTTTGAAAAATGGATCCAGAAAATATGGAGGTCACAAATCTGGATGAAGACTTATTTTGTGATAATTGGTCGTCTCAACCCCCAAATCTGCAAGTGATCTTTAACCAGCAAAACAACTTTAACCAGCAACTGAACTTCGATTATAACCACCCAAACAACTTTAACCAGCAAAACAACTACCAGGTACCCAATATGTTCGTGCAACACAATATTATCCAGCAACCCAATTTTTTTCCCCCTTATATCCAACAACAAAATTTTAACCAGCAAATGAATCCTTCCAACCAACAAATTGCCAATGTTTCCAACCAACAACTTCCCAATCTTTCCAACCAACAACTTACCAATCTTGCCATCCAACAAATTCCCAATTCTTACAACGACGTTCCTGTTGACTGGCCTGCTCCTGCTCCAGTTGTAAGTTATTATATTTTTTTACATTTTCTTCATTTTTTATATTTTTATGTTCGGTTGTTCAGTTGATTGATTTTCTGTGTTTAAACATTGCCTGTTGCATATGTTGCATAGGAGGATTGTCAAATTAAGGTCCGAATTGCTTGGACATTTTTAAATCGTTTGAAGTCTAAAATTACAGAATCCATAGAATCCAAATTTAGAAATACATGTTTTGGCCGATTTCTTGATGTTAAGGCGAAGGTATGCTGTAGCAACGTCTTGTACGGTATTTCTCAACATCAGGTTCATACAAAGAACCCTCAAGACGGTATTTGTTATAGAATAGGGGATCAAGAAATATTCTTTGGCCCGAAACAGTTCTGTCTAGTAACCGGTCTCCGTTTCGGGGTATCTAACTGGTTACCGAATCACCATCCCAATTATTTTAGAAGAAGATTCTTTGGAGCTAACGATTTTCGTAGAGTGAGTATTCAAGATCTTGAAGACCTTTTTAAATCTGATTGGACTGACTTTGCGGAAGATGATTGTGTTAGAATTTGTATTTTGATGATGATAGAGAGCTGTTTTAAAGGAACACAAAAGACTAGGCAAGTTGATCAGAAACTGATAGATTTAGTTGATGATTTGGAAGCTTGTAACAACTATCCTTGGGGGAGTTATTTTTGGGATGAGTTGTGGCCTCATTTGAATGAAATGCACCGCCAAAAGAAGAAAGACGCAAAGGGTTTCGGCTTAGGTGGATTTGTTTGGGCATTCAAGGTATTCGTTTAGAATAATTATTTCGTTTATTCAAATTCGATTGTTTGTCTTACAAGTTTTGTATGCAGATTTGGCTCTTTGAAGTTTTTCCAGAATTTAAACGCCGACACAATTGTTTTATTAAAGAAGAAATTCCTAGATTTCTCAGCTGGGGAAAATGTCGGAGATTCACTAAGTCGAGTGTTGACAAATTTCTCTTGGATGCAGCTAATTGGAGGTCTCGGAGAGTCTTGGTGGTGTTGGTGCCAACGTGTTCGATGAAATCGATAAACACGCGACCCCAAAACCCCTCCAGGGAAGGCTGACCCTTCTGCACGCGGGAGTTGTTGAATCTCCGGGTCGTTTGACGCATCCTTGTGGCAAACCATGGTGTCTTCTATTAATATTCAAAAATATTGACGGCAAGAAGGTGAATTTAAACGACTATTGGAAATCTACGTTGTCTCACTCTGTCTGAGACGACAAATTGAGTCGCTCGGGAAGGCAAATAGGCGTGTCTATAAAATGGGACGTCAGAGAAGTCAGAGATTCGACACGTCCGAGACGTCACAGCGTGTGATACGTCACTGTGTCGTCTAACAGAATCTAAGTCGTCACAGAGTATATAAATGGCATAATACTTCACCAACATTTTACCAAAATTTGTAACCCCTATCCATTATGTATTCTAAAGAAATTTTCTTTGTCTCATATATCAAACCTTTCAGCTTTCCAAACCATGACGTTTTTGAATCTGCCACCATTCCAACCCAAGCCTATCGGCTTAGAAAAATATTGTCCGATTATACTTGGATCATTGTTACATCTGCGTAGAGGTGCTTGGATCGTTGTTGCATCTACGCGTGGGTCAACACGTGTAGATTGCCATGATGATGTTATGGTCTTCATCTTTTGGAGCTAAATCATGCTCTGTCAATGAAGATCACAAACATCATTCAAACAAATGCGTATCCTACTGCAATCGGAAACGTCTCGGTCGTCGACGTGTGCTACGAGTTTGTTAATGTTGGTGTAATAGTATAGGTCTTGTAATATTTGTTGTGTTTTGAACATCAAAGTTGTTGTAATATTTGTAATATGTCATATATATTATAAAGGAACGTTGATTGGATTAAATAAACATTACATTCTTTGGATTAAATAAAAAACACATATATACATAAATTATTACATCTTTGCGCTGCTTAGGTGACGTGTCACTAGGACCCACCAGACGTCTACGGAGACGTAATGGGGAAATGTGAAACGTCTCCACTCGAGACGTCTTTTACACGTATGGGAAAATGTGAACCGGGTCCACACAAAATTCAGCTCCCACGTGTTGCTTTTCTATTCATCATTTTCCCCATCATCTTTAAATACCCACACGGTGACCACAATGTTGTCAATACTTGAACCACCACCACCACAATAATGACCAACATACCGTATCCGGTAGAAAACACAAATTGGTTACATCGAACAGGCCAATCAAGTTTTTGGTCGACAAATGTTCTGGAATTTTACTACGACGGTGATAGTGCGTGTTGTTTTTCAACCTATATGGGCACAACACCATTAAGAAAAGAGTGGTGGGCTACTCTTTTAGGTTATTACGGAAATGGTTTTATTCAAAAGATGGTACGTTCTGAATATTTCTTTAACCGTCATAACTATGAACAGATAATTTTCAATTTATAATTTTTTTATTATACAGCATGTAAGTGCGTGGTGAAACTATTTGATGTCTTTAAGAGATACTGGCGGAGAGAGACAACGTCTTTATCTACTAATCATCGTTGGTGTGTACTTCACCCCAACTTTTATACTCTGCTACTAGAACAAGATCATCATGCGCATGGATATGCAGATGGTTCAAGAAGAATGTATCCCCCCCCCCTTTTGGGAAGTTGATACGGTATATATACCAGTTTCCTTAGACACAAATAACTGGTTAATTTTAAAAATTGACATGTCGTCGATTCAAGTAACTGTGTATTTCGAAAATACTTGTAGTGCGAATAACAGTGGCGACACGTTCTGTATTCATAGGAAAATTCACCAAATTCTTATAGAATTTGTGTCTGCGTTCTTATGGTTTCTAGAAGCAATAATGTACTGGCAAAAATCGGCTAGTGACCAAATACATTCTATAAAAATTTGCGGAGAAGTTATCTGGCCTGGTAACGAACAACAAATTGGTCGGCATTCAGGGGTCATAATTTGTATGCTGCTGTGAAATTTGGTTCAAAACAGGCCAATGACGTGGAAAGAAGCAAATCTTCTTGATGCATGTATGAGATACCGTCATTTTTGGCTGATGAAATTTATGCTGTCCGTTTCACACCGTCAAATATTTCAATCTAGCAAGTTTTTTATCTTCTAGTATTATTATGTATGTGCTCATTAAAGTAAATAAAAAAGAAGCAAAATATATTTTGATGTGTTTTTATAAAAATAACATTCTAATAACAAAACAAACAAACACGACTAATCATCATCCAAGTTAACTGTCGAACACGTATTTCGAAAAACAATTTTTTCAAAGTTTTCTGGTTCGACATAAATAGGAGACGGTGTTTGACAAACATTTATGTTGGTGCCCGAATCACGCGTTGAGAATCTCGATTCAGATTGTGCTGGTGCTTTACATCGGTCTCGATGATGGCCATAACTTTTACAACGACTACAGTACACTGGTGTAGGTTCCTCACCTCGCGATAAGATTCTAGTGTTCTCACGAGGACGACCTGATTGTCGTTTTGTAATGTGTGGTGGTTGTAAATGTATTACGTCATCGGGTGTCTCCCATTCAGACCTGTGGGGTAGGGGATAGATCACCTCCTCATATGTTTTTTTGTATAGCTCATTGCTGTACCAACGAGAAGTATAATGACTACAATCATTTTCTTTTAAGAATCTTGATACCGCAATCATGTGCCCACATGGGAAACCAGATATCTGAGGCACCCGACAACTGCATGTTTGATTCAGCATATTAACGAGGCCATTTTTCTTACCATCTTCAACCTGAAAACTGTAAAGCGCAACACCATAAACAGTCCACGTCCTAGACCCTTTAATTTTTTTCTGAATTTTTCTCACCCCGAAGGGAGTAAGTACGTGGGTGTTTTCGATACCCTCCTTTCGATGTTGATAATACCATTGCTGAAGTTTTTGTCTAAAGAATTCAACAAGGTGGGTGATCGGATTTTTTCTTGCATGCTTGCATAATGCGTTTATCGACTCTGCACTGTTTGATGTCATATAATGATACCTTTTACCCGTGCAGTGTGATCTTGTCCACTTGCTAAATCCGATATTTAACAAAGTATTTCTGACTCGCGGGACCACTGCACACAAGGAATTGAAGTTATCATCAAAATCAGATAGTCGATAAGCTTTACAAGTTTTCCACCAAAGGTCCTTTAATTCCTTCTTTTTATCCGAGGGTAGGTTTAAGTTGACCATAAGATGATGACAACACAACCCGTGAAAAGCACGGGGAAAAACAGTACGTATCGCCAGGTCTATGGAATTCGCGCGATCGGAAATAATCGCCAGATCTTGAGGTTCAACAATACACTCTTTAAGCCTAGACAAGAACCGTATCCAACTTTCACCATCTTCAGATTTCCCGATACCGAATGCAACCGGTAAGATTTGGTTGTTACCGTCCATTCCAACAGCAAGAAACGACGTTCCTTTAAACTCACCTCGCAGGTGCGCGGCGTCTATAATTATCACCGGTCTTAAACAATGAATAAAACTCCTGATCTATAACAAATTAAAAAAAAAACAAATAGTTAGTTTTATAAAAAAAGTAAACTTGTAAGAAATTGTAAAAAGTTTGATACTAACAGTAGCACCAATGGAAACAAAAAGAATTTCAAACCGACTCTCCTCATCAGTGCGGATGTGAGTAATTGACCCCGGATTCGTCCTTTCCAAATTGTAGCAATAAAGCGGGAGCTCAGCAAAAAATCTTTGTTGTTTCCTTGCAAAAGTCCAAGCGCGTAACACTTCCCACGCCATGCTTGAGAGTAACTTATGTCCACGTGAAATCTGTGTCGGAAATCTAGGACAATTTCTTTACCACGATACACACGACCACTATCTCTCAGCTGGTCCTTTAATACGTTGCCAACAACTTTTGGGTTAGCTTGACGAAGATGAGGGTGAGTTTGAGTCTTCGAACATGTGTGATTATCATTAAAATACTTAACAAAAAACATTTTACAACCTAGGAAGGCATATGCCCTAAAACGCCATTCACAAACCTCAATGGAACATGATGCCTCATAACGTGTTTTACTGGATCTTTCTACTTTATAAGAGAAACATTCTGATAAACACAATTTCCCCAACTCAAGTTTCATTTCGTCTTTGTCGCGAAATATATAACCTTCAGGAAAACGACCAGACGACAAAACTTTTCTTTTTCCTAGACAACTATGTGGGGTTGCGTTTTCATTTGAAAAAGCATTTAAATCAGGAGTAAAGTTTGCAGCAGGCGCATTTAAATCAGGAGTAAAGTTTGCAGGAGGCGCATTTAAATCAGGAATTTTAAAATCATTTGAAGGAACGCAATTAGACGATCCGACACCACACTCGGAAACAAGAATATATAGCTTGACTATTTCAAGAGGACTTTGCTCAGCAATTTTAAAAAGATAGGATACATCACGATCATTAAGTATGTCGATTGTATCATCAAACGTAGACGTTTTATATGCTATACGTGTAATTGACGACATCTGAAACTTATCCGAGATATAAGCTAACAGACTAAGATAACACATGTTTGATTTTTCGATTTCAAGAAAACACCTTCTACTTTTTGAATCAACCACATATTCAACCATCCCATTTACATCATCCAACTTCCCATTAAGGTATACGACAAATCGAACCATTATATTTATAACAAAATAAATGCTTGCTCCACTTAATAACAAAAAACAAAACTCCGAAAAAATAAATGCTTGCTCCAAAATAAATGCTTGTTACACTTAATAACAACACTAGAATAAGAAACACTAATAAAATCCGGAAAACATAAATGCTGCTCCCCATAATATGCAAATTCGGGGGATGTACGAATTGTACTTTGCACATCAGATGACATCTGCGCGGGTGAGTAAGTCGTCTTTCAGCAGCTCAAGTCAGAAATCTTGAGAGATCACGAAATCTCTTGCGTCTTTTGCAGGGTGGTGAGCCGTCAAGGAGACGGGGCATGAGACATCGGCTGACATTTTGGATTGACTAAGTCGTCTTTCAGCAGGTTCACGTCAGAAGTCTTGAGAGCTCACGAAGTCTCTTGCGAAACCGTCTTTTGCAGGTTAGGAGCCGTCATTGAGACGGCTACAGATAAGCCGAAGGAGAAAATGTAGCCGGCTCGAGCCATGAGCCGGGAAGAGCTGGAACCGTCTCCCACGACTTCGGAGTGGTCATGTCGTCTCAAAAGACGTTTCGGAAGAGTATCGGACACGTGGAAACCATTCAGCAGTTCTTTTTAACAGACGTCTTTGGAGTCGGCTCAAGGCCTCGGGAAGTGGGAAACGTCTCACCCGAGACGCTTCCGCTGGCTATTTTCGTAAATTGACCCGGTTAATGGCTATTTCCGTGATTTTCCCTTAAAATTTTTACGTGAGATATGGTGCGAGAAATATGTTATTTTTTGAGTGGGCGTTCTTTTTTTTTTAGGTGAACTTTATTAGAAACGGAGCAAGTCCTCAAAGCGAGGATCACCCAACAACGAATACAAACATATACACTGGGCTAGTTAACCAATCCTTCCAAACAATATTCTTGAATCTAGATCTACTTTTTAATCATCGCAACAACCTCAAGGACTTTCGGATTACCCCTTGAAAACCATATCATTCCATGCCTTCCATTTTTTGAGCGGGCTTCAAAATCCAAAAAATTTAATTTACGAAATTAATAAGTATTTAATAAGAAAGATCAAATTTATGTCGTATTTTAGATAATCAATAAAAGAAGAATTACATATTTATTTAAAATTAAAAATTTTGCGTTTATAATAAAAATTTCTTTTCAGGTAATATTTCAGTATTGGATTTTAATACTTTAATCATGAGTTGCGAGTACTTAGGTAGTACTAAGACATGATAAATTATAAATAAAATAATAGAATAGGTTTGGGATAAGATGAGTTTGGGTTAGGATGAGTAAATTAGAAAAAAGGGTAAGGATGGGTATGGGTTAGGGTGAGTTCAAGGCATAATGGGTTCGGACTGGATTGGGTCTATTAACGAACTAGACTGTTTCGTCCTTACAGAATCGTTAAACCACCCAGACCGTTTCGATCCCACCGGACCATTTCGACGGAACTAAACCCGTTAATGACCTGGACCCTTTCGACGCCGCTCTTAAAAACTCAGACCGTTTAGACCCAAACCGAATCATTTCGTACCGAACATGCTCGTTAATGACCTGACCGACCTGATAGTGACCGGGCCGTTTCGACCTGAGAGGCCCGTTAACGACACGGACCGCTACGATCCAAACCTGAGATACGCGTAGATATTTTTTATGCCTTGACATTTACTAAGTACATATATATCTAATATGTACACACTAGCTTTTTATCCCGGGAGTGTCCCGGGGTTGAAAAATATAACAATTCTAATAATACTAATACTAATAGTAATAATTATTACTCTTGTAATTAAATAAATAAAAAAATAACCTTGCTATAAGGTGACACCATGTGTTGCAGTGTTGCGCGATTCTTTCTCCTAATTTCTCTTGATGAAGTATACCTATGCATCTTTAAAAGAGTAAAATCCCAATGAAAGCATGACGATTGGGCTGAATTTCAACATCGTAGATAAGAACCTGGTTTAAAAGAAAAAAACATTATTAATGAATAACCTGAACACTTTGTGTTTTTTTTCCTGTATGAATGAAACCCCACAAAAAAATAGTTGTTTTTTTTCTTCGTTTTTTATATAGCACTATGGTACTCGTTGGAAAGATAATAAAACGCTCGTTAATTTGGTGTAATTTTTTTCTTTAAAAAATCTCGTATATAAAAGATATTAACGTTTAAAAAATTATAGGAGGAAACATAAGAGAGAAAAATTTTAATTTGTTTTTAAATTCTTTTTTTTTTCTAAAATAACTCAATTTAAATTTAGTAGATTAGGTTTTATATTATTATTTATTTATTTTTATTTGCCACATGGCATGACACATGGCACACTCAAGGAGGAGAATGCCTCTTTGAATGCCATGTCATTAAAATGGCTTTCTTATGACTTCATTGAATGACAACTCATCAATCTTCAATTCTTTTATTATAAGTTATAGATATTGTACATTTTTTAAAAAAGTGTATGTATTTATTAAAACTCAATATGGTACAGAGATAAATCGTGTGTCTTCACAATGAAAGGATCCCCTTAAATAGGGATAGTACATACAATATACATGGAAGTTATCAATCTATATTAAATCATAATAATATGGTAAATGGTTGACTTTAGTATTAATGGATGATTGGTCAAGATTGGTTGGCATGATTGCCGTTTATATTAATAGTCCCCCGCAGTTGGAGCGTCGTAGGAACGGACACTCAAACTGGATCTGAAGTCTTCAAACAATGTTCTTGGAAGTCCCTTAGTAAAAATGTCTGCATATTGAGAGGAGGATGGGACGTGAAGGACCTTTACGTGACCGATTTGTACTTTTTCGCGAACAAAATGGATATCTAACTCCACATGTTTCGTCCGTTGATGTTGGACCGGGTTTTCGGATAGGTAGATGGCGGATACGTTGTCACAATACACAATAGTGGCTTTGATGATGGGAACGTGTAACTCTAAGAGAAGGTTGCGTAGCCAACTTGCTTCGGCAACTGCATTTGCGACTCCACGATATTCGGCTTCGGCGCTGGACCTGGAGATAGTGGGTTGTCGCTTGGAGGACCATGAGATTAAGTTGTTGCCCAAGAAAACACAATATCCTGAAGTGGAGCGACGTGAGTCAGGACAGCCGCCCCAGTCGGCGTCTGAATACGCAGTCAAAGTCGTGGAGGAGGATGCTGAAAGTCGTAACCCATGAGTGAGAGTGCCCTGAAGGTACCGAAGTATGCGTTTGAGAAACGCAAAGTGGGGTTCCCTTGGTGCATGCATGAACAAGCAGACCTGTTGAACAGCATATGTTATGTCAGGTCGGGTAAAAGTGAGGTATTGTAAAGCACCTGCTAGGCTTCGGTATAGGGTGGCATCCTCAATTAGTTCTCCATCGGTTGCCGAAAGTTTTGAGTTAGTGTCACAGGGGGTGGCACATGGTTTGCATCCAGTCATATTGGCACGGTGTAGAATGTCACGTGTGTATTGCGATTGTGACAAAAATAAACCTGAGGAATCCCGGACTGCAGTAATGCCGAGGAAATGATGAAGATTGCCTAAATCCGTCATGGCAAATTCGTTTGAGAGCATGGAGATGATGGAGCGCAATAATGTGGAATCTGATGCTGTTAATACGATGTCATCCACATATAGAAGAAGGTAGGCAATGCTATTTCCGCTCCGATAAATAAAAAGTGACGAGTCACATGTGCTACTCCGAAAACCACGGGATAGAAGAAAAGTGGAGAATCTGTTGTACCATGCACGAGGGGCCTGTTTTAGGCCGTATAAGGATTTGCGTAAGCGACAGACAAAATCAGGGAATCGTTTGTCCACAAAACCCGGAGGTTGATTCATGTAGACAGTTTCTTCCAAGTTACCATGAAGGAATGCATTCTTGACATCCAGTTGATGAATAGGCCAGTTTCGAGAAACTGCAAGGCTTAAAACTGTGCGTATAGAGGCTGGTTTAACAACTGGGCTGAAAGTGTCATGACAGTCGACCCCCACTGTTTGAGATTTGCCATTCACCACTAACCGGGCCTTATATCTTTCCAATGACCCATCAGACTTGAATTTGTGCCTGAATAACCACATGCAACGAATAATAGGTGGCCCGACTGGTTTTGGTACCAATTCCCAAGTCTTGTTTTCCTGCAAAGCACTAAATTCATTGGTCATAGCTTTTTGCCAATTTGGATCCGCGTAGGCTTTGGTGTAGGATGTGGGAATGGGTGAGATGTGTGTGGGAGTGGTGGTATTAAGGTTAAATTTTGGGTTTGGTTTAGAGATGCCAGACTTAGCACGGGTGACCATGGGGTGTTGGTTGGTGGTAGTCGGTGGTGATTGAGCAGGTGATTGGGCTTGCTGATAGGCCAAATGGGCTTGGTTATATTGTTGTTGTAAAGGGTTAGGGGGTTGGGTTGGGGCCCATGCTTGAGAAGGGTAAGGGGTAGGAGGCGGAGTCCAGGTGTTATAGTGGGTCGGGGCAGTGGGCCGGTTATAGGCAGAGTGTTGGGGCAGGCCGTAGGTATATGGTTGGGTGTTAGGCCAGAATTGTTGAGGTGGGTTACGGATAGAGCGGCCGCGTCCTCGGCCACGATAGCCTCGGCCACGACCACGGTAGCGGGTGTTATCATATGGTTGGGCAGGGTAGCGGGTATTGTCCGTGGGATGGTTGTTTGGTTGATGTGTTTGGTTAGTTTCAGTTTGGGCGGGTGATGGGTTTTGGGAGACAAGAACGGATTGGTTTTCGGTTAGGCGGGCTTGTTGTCGTTGTTGCTCTTTCTGCAGACTATCACACGCATCATCCCAAGTGGGGTTAGTTTGGTTGATGATGGCCGCGGTGACGTCGTATTCGGTGGGAAGACCACGGACTAATTGCATCACCAAACGCCCTTCACTAACCGGAAAGCCAACATCACCCAACTTGTCCGCAATCTCTTTCAATTTTTGACAATATTCCTCCAAGGAAGAACAGGACCCGAGGGTCAAAGTAGTGAACTCGTGTTCGAGAGTCGTGGCACGCGACCCTCTGTTATTAAGAAACTGATTTTCAAGCTTCATCCACGCCGAACGAGCAGTACCATCATTGTCGAAAATACGAACAACAAGTTTGTCCGAGACAGTCGCGTAGATCCATTGAAGGACAAGCGCGTCGATCTCGAACCAAGTTTCGTGGTTATCAGCGGTGGGTTCAGGAGGGTCCGAACCATCAATGTGATCCAGAACTTTGTATGCCTTAGCATGAAGTGTGAATAGCTTGACCCACGAGGCATAAGAGACCGTTATGTCGTCAAGGATTCGGACTTTGGCCTGGATATTTGTTACGGTATAAGCTGGGTGCAGGGGTTGTGGTTTAACGTGGGTAGGGGAGGGTGGAGTTTGGTTGTCTGCCATGGTTGTCGAAACAAACTTTTGGCTGGAAAAATGAAAACAATTGTTGTCGAAACAGAGCACAGCTCTGATACCATAAAACTCAATATGGTACAGAGATAAATCGTGTGTCTTCACAATGAAAGGATCCCCTTAAATAGGGATAGTACATACAATATACATGGAAGTTATCAATCTATATTAAATCATAATAATATGGTAAATGGTTGACTTTAGTATTAATGGATGATTGGTCAAGATTGGTTGGCATGATTGCCGTTTATATTAATATTTATTCGGCGCGTCATTTAAAATAAAATTATTATTTTTTATATGTAACCAGTATCTACACATGTTATACATTTTAAGCATGTGTAGGTATTTTTTTGCCATGTCATTATCAAAAACTAAAATAATAATTTATATAATTGATTTATCTACATATTTGTTTAAATATAATATGTGTTGGTAAACATAAAAATTTACCTACACACATATTAGTTGTTTACATATTTGTAGATAATTTACCTACACATAACAAAATTTTACCATATATGTAGGTAGTTTAACATTTAATTGATGTCAATTTTGGGGGGAAATTTTCCCACCACCTCCAATGTGTAGATAAAATGTATTACCAAAATATACTAAGTGTCAGTTATGATTTAACATAATCCGTCAACAATTACCTACACATGTACAAAAATGTGTAGATATTTACCCACACATTTACATGTGTAGGTAAGTTATGTGTGGGTAAACACCCCAAATTCTTGTAGTGCATTCTGGACCACACATTTCTCTAAGGCAAAAAAAATTATTTTTTTTGTTTTTTTCCAATATACACATATGTACAACTGAAATATAAACATATGTATAGCTTAAAATGTAATATATATATACATACGTATAATTGCTATATACACCTATGTATAAATGAAAAAAAATAAAAAACTTATTTTCCTTGCATAAAAACGTGTGATTAAAGAAAAAAAAAATCCTTTATAAGAAATGTGTGGTCCATAATGGTTCTCTCAGTTCTCAAATAAGGGTTGGTTCTCTTAGGATCCATACCCTATATCTTGAGAACACCAAATAATTCACCTTTTCTTGCAAAAACACTCTAAAATTAACTTTTTACACATGTGTAAATGAAACAGTTTACACTTGTATAAACAGTAAATTTACACATGTGTAAAAACAAATTTTTTTCGTATACGTTTAAATTTTTTAGCGTAAATTATGTTTTGAGATTGTATTTTAATAATAAAGATAAGTGTAATATTTTTTTTGAATTATTTTAGATAGTGTTTTCGCAATTCACACGAAATATATGTGTTCTCAAATTAAACTTCCCATATATATATATATATATATATATATAGGGTAGGGATCATACGAGAACCAACTTTAGGGAGAGAACCAGAGAACCATTGTCAACACAAACAAAAAAAACCTAAAAACCCCACCTTTACCCCCTAAAAACCTAAACCCACCCACCTCACTCCCTAAAAACCTAAACCCCCCCCCCCATCCCCCACACCGCCCCAACCCCCCCCCCCCCAATTGTGAAATGCACATGTGCAGCTAACCCCATACCCCCCAAAAACCAAAACGCTCCATCCCATCCCCCCCAAAAAGATACCCCCTCTTCCACCATACCAAAAAACTAAACCCTAAAGCTAAACCCATTAAAAAACTTAACTATAATAGTGAAATGCACATGTGCATGTAGTACAATTATCTTATTTTATAGTTTTATATAGGGGTTTTTTTAAGTTTATTCACCAACAACCTCAAAAAACCTAACCCCATTCCCATCATACTTAAAAACTAAACCCTAAAGCTAAACCCATGAAAAAAAACCTAACTATAATAGTGAAATGCACTTCGCGTTTATTTAAAGATCATTGAATAAATTTTTTTCCACCAAATATATCATATCACGTCCATTTAAATGATCATTTCATTATGGCAATTGATAATTTATTCAAAAGTGTGCTCTAATAGTGAAATGCACATGTGCATACGGTATATGACGTAATTATGACGTAAAAAAGGCCATTTTTTTGTTTTTTTTTATTTTTTTTGTATTTTTTTTATTTTTTTTTTCAGAAAGATTAACACTAAAAAACATTTTGGTGTTTTTTTTTTTAGGTTATATAATTTTTTTATTATTTTTTTTATTTTTTGGTGGAGGGGTTTTTGTGTTCACACTTGGTTCTTTGGTTCTCTCCCTAAATAGTGGTTCTCAAATGATCCAAATCCTATATATATATATATATATATATATATATATATATATATATAGGGGAAGGTTCAATTGAGAACTCATAGTTAGGGAGAGAACTCGAGAACTCCTACTTAAATTAAGAAAAAAATAAAAAAAAAAATCATAACTCAAAATTTAAGTCAAAAACCAAAAATCTGGTTCGGAGCTTCTCTTTCCCACGTCATCCCGGTTTAGAAAAAAAAATAAAATAAATAAATAAAAATAAATAAAAAAAATAAAAAATAGGCGACTTCTAATGCACCTGTGTAGTAAATGTCCGGTTAGCTTTAGGGTTTAGTTTTTGGGTTTTGTTTACCTTTTAGGGTTAGTTTTTTTTAGTTTAGTTTGTAAGGTTTAGGTTTTTGGGGGTGGGGTGGGGGTGGGGGTGGGTAGGGTGGGTTTAGGTTTTTGGGTAGGGGGTTAGGTTTTTTGGTGGGGTTAGGTTTTTGGTTGTGACGGGTGGGGCTTAGGTTTTTGGTAGGCGGTGGGTGGGGTGGGTTTAGGTTTTTGGGTGGGGGGTGGATGGGTGGTTTAGGTTTTTGGGTAAGCGATTTAGGTTTTTTAGTGAGGGTGGGGGTGGGTGGGGTGGAATTAGATTTTTGGGTCGGGTAAGTTGGGGTAGGTGGTTTAGGCTTTTAGGTTATACTACACATGTGCAGTAGCGTTTTTTAGGTGTGTTTTTTTTATTTTTTTTATTTTTTTTCCGAACGGGTATGACGTGGGAAAGAGAAGCTCCGAACTAGTTTTTCTATTTTTTTACTTAAATTTGGAGTTATGATTTTTTTATTATATTTTTTTGTATTTAATTAGGAGTTCTCGAGTTCTCTCAATAAAATGAGTTCTCTATTGAACCATCCCCTATATATATATTCTAAACAAGAAGTTTAATATATATATAGGGTGGGGTTAGGGTACAAAAGCCATATTTTGTGAGAAGTGTAAGAAGGACTATATATATGTGGCTTTTACCCGAACCTTTCCCCAAATTGAGAACTGAGAGAACCATTCAGTGCCACACATTTCTCTAAGGCAATTTTTTTTTTTTTTTTTTTTGTTGCAAAAATCGCTGCTTTATATGTAAGAAAAAAAAAGTTTTTACTTTTTTTTTTCAGTATACACATGTGTATAATTGCATTATACACATATGTATAATGCAATATACAAATATGTATAACTGAAATATACACATATGTATAGCTGAAAAATGCTATATACACATATGTATAAATGAAAAAAAAATAAAAAAAAAATAAATTTTTTTTCCTTTCATAAAAATGTGCGATTAAAGCAAAAAAAAAAAAAAAAAAAAAAAAAATTTTTTTTGCCTTTATATGAAATGTGTGGCCCAGAATGGTTCTCTCAGTTCTAAAATAGGGGTTGGTTCTCTTAGGATCATATATATATATATATATATATATATATATATATAGATATATATATAGGGAATGGTTGTATAAAAAACCCACTCAAATTAAGAAACCCTGGAAACTCTGACTTCCCGAGCTTTTTATTATCTGAAAAAATTAGGGTATGTAATATAAATGTTTTTAAGAGTTTTGAGCCCAAAAAAAAAAAATAAAAAAAACGCCGAGTGGATTTTTTTAAATAAATAAGTTTTTTGTGTTACATATATTACATGTCTGTAAAGTTTGCAACATACGTTACACAAATTTTTCTTTATGGGTAAGGATAATATGGAAACCAACTCTTAGAGTGAAAACTCTGACTTCTCAAATTTTTAGTTTTTTTTTTTTTTTTTGAAAAAATAGGGCACGTAATATACATGATTTTAAGCATTTTGAGCAAAAAAAAATCAAAAAAGCACCGAGCACTTTTTTTTTAATATAACCTTATACTATATATATATATATATATATATATATATATATATATGGGAGGGTTATCTTGATCACGCTAAATATCGTGAGAACCGTGAGAACAAGTAAAAAAATCAATCATAATCAACTTTTTTTAATACAAACCTCATTATAATCAAAATACAACATTAATAAATGATTTTTTTTTCAAATAATTCATCTTTTCTTCCAAAAACAGTTTCAAATTAACGTTTTACACATGTGTAAATGAAACAGTTTACACATGTATAAACAACAAATTTACATATGTGTAAAAACAATTTATTTCCGTATACGTTTGAATTTTTAGGCGTAAATTGTGTTTTTGAGATTGTATTTTAGTAATAAAGACAAGTGTAAAAAGAAATTTTGAATTTGAATGGTTTTAGATAGCGTTCTCGCGGTTCGCACGAAATATAGGTGTTCTCAAATTAACTTTCCCCTATATATATATATATATATATATATATATATATATATATATATTTCTAAAAATTTCCGGCCCAATGGGTGACTGGGGCCTGAGGTGTCGCCCACCCTTTGGGCCGGGCCTGGGAACAGGTAATTTGTAATTGCCGTTAAATTCGATAACTGAACAATATATACTACCCAAATTGCCTAATTTCTTAATTGCAAGGCTGAATTCAAACGTAAAAACGGTTGAGTCGAGTTGGCGTCAAAATTATATATAAATTCCCCTCTTTCTAAAAAAAATAACCAACATAAAACGAAAGAAGTAAACGTCACCGGCCATCCACCGGATGAAGAGACGTTAGCAATTCTTTGAAGAGCTTATCGGATCTAATCTAACTTCACAAGCTTTGCTACTTGATTCCGTATTATTCATGTTAATTGACATGCAACGTATGGTCGTTGTTGATTCACAATATCCAAAATATCACACGTAACAATCAGTCATAGATACGAACGCTTTAATGCCCAATTCAAGAGAGAGAGAGAGAGAGAGAGAGAGAGAGAGAGAGAGAGAGAGAGAGAGAGAGAGAGAGAGAGAGAGAGAGAGAGAGAGAGAGAGAGAGAGATTAAGTAATATTTTGAGTGTTTATATCGTTCTCTAAAATAGGGGTTTCTAGTTCAACACTTGTAGCTTAGTTGGTTGAAGGTCTAAAGTTTTCTATGAGAGGCTTGGGTTCAATTCCCACTAGCTACATTGGTAGAGGGGAAATGAGGGATGACCCGGCCATTGGCTTGGGTGTAGGACATGGGTCACGATTTTATTAAAATAACATTAATATAAATAATAGAGACACACTCTTTATACATTTGGGAAATTGTAGTACATGCACCGTGTACAAATCCAAACGAAAATAATATAAAATACAACATAAAAAGATTCAAACCGAAGTCTTCAACAAGAGTTTTAATTGCGTCTTCTCATACGAATCTTTGCATAGTCTTTAATGAAACCTTGAACCATGTCTTTTGTACGATCATTCGGCTGCAAAATAAACAAACATAATGTTGACGTTTGAGGCTGAGGCACGTATTCAACACGCTTCCTTTAAAACAGATTTCGCGCCTCTACTAAAGACAACACGTCTGTCTCCTAGGGTACAACAGCCGAAGCAGTCTGTACTGCCGAAAATGGCTCACGCGCCCGAGGTTACACCGGATACAATTGTAGTGTTAGAACTTATGAAATTTGGTAGAAAGTACTCATCTCTATGTACTCAACACATGAGTGAAGTCTTTATACAAGAGTTGAGGATGAGTGAAGAGTCTTTCTCTTTAATTAGAGACTTAACACTCTAATAAAAGTTAATCAAGTGAAATAAAAACCTCTACTCAAGAGTTTTTCTTCAATTCACATTATGAATACATTAATTAATAAAATTTTGTTAATTAAATATCCGTTCACAATATTAAACATTCCAACAATCCCCCACATGAATGGAGATTGATAAAAACACACTAATTTTCGAATGCAACCTCAACAGTTGATTATTGCAGGATAGGTAGGTATTAGCTTTGAACCTTCCTTTGTGAAGCATACTTAGTCTCCTAGCGGTTTGTGGACACGATGTCCTTGAACAAACCCCCATTTGTGTAGACGACAATACACTTCACACAATACTCTCCTTAGCCGGGCCATCCCCTCACTTTCGTGTCCAATAATGGTCCTGGAACACTATCCTGGTTCTGCGAGAGCTCTAGGAATTGTGCCCCCAATTCCATTTGAAGCGACCCTACTTCTCTCTAACATGAGTGATTTTTCTCAAATCATTAAAAGCATTATGGTTACCATGATTTACCCACATCATTTACCATATATTATGCTTATCCTCACAATTTGTCACTGAATGTCATAGGAATGGACAAGGACGTATTTAAACACCCTTTTATAGTTTAGGGGGATATATATAACCATATATACTAGCATACACATATTAGCCATTCCCCCACAGTGACCACCCTTAGGCGTATGAATTAGTTGTCCTATTGAACTTAGATCTTGGGATTTCCAATTAACTAAGGTAGGTTTCCTTCACATGCCTTTTTCTATGGGCTTTAGTCTCATTCCACAACTTGATCTCTCATCAACCCTCAGGTTTTTGGATCCATAAGATTATCATTGACTTCGTCAAGTTACTACTGATAATTTTGCAATTGAGATCAGTTGTACTAACGTGATATTGACTCGCAAGTCGTTCATGACTTATTGTCAACTCGTAAGACTATAACTCATGATCTAAACTTTGATCTAGTTATAACGTCTTCTTTTTAGACTAAAACAAATCTTATTTCAATATGAACACATATTTATTATGCATATGGCCTGTATGCTCAATCATCAGGTATTAATATCAAACCGGTTGGCATCTGAGTCTAATCAATTAGATTGACTCCTTATCAAGTTGGCATATGAATCTAATTAACCAGATTAACTCCTTAAGACCATTGTGTATTCTAGATGACATCTGAGTCTAAACAACCAGATGGCTCGTTACAACCATAACCTTTATTGCCAACTTTTAACTTCATATTATCAAATGCAAGTTACCCCCCACATTTAAGCGTTATTAGATTGAAACAATCCAACACAAGATAAAAGGTAAAGAAATGTCATCTTTTAATATGGATTGAGAGACTCCTCAAACACCATTTATACAAACCTATGGTTGTTCCTTAAATGGATATCTCCCCCACATTACTTGCAATTTGATCAAATTTAAGTAATACTACTCACGATGACTACTAGACACCTTGATTAGATCACAAATATCTACATCTTTGTACTATTGAAGTCATTCGAGTATACTGTTCACCTCATATTCCACTTGTGCACAAGAGGTTTTAAAGCTAAACAAGGCAACATATGCCTTAGCATGTGATGCCAACACTTACGCGTGTATGAGTTCTCATCACTACACTTAGAAAATCGGCTAGAATCATTATCAATGATCTAGTTAATCGGTTTTTCTCGAGTTATTCCATTAGACTGAATGAATTTATATTTTTAGACTTTGTTATACACCAAATTTATTCTCATGCCATCTTATAATTTGAATGTTTAAAGATATGTACTAGTCTAGCATGCTTTAGACTACAATACTCTAGCATATGAACAAAAGATGCATCATTCTGATTCTTCATTGCCTTAAGAGATAAACGCATCATCTCTTACCAACATTCATTCTTATTTTATACATGACCATGAGATTTTTTTCCATATAGTCTCATATGTATGTTACATAAACATGCATTTTCCATTATCCAGTCTAAGAATATAACATTTTTGCCTTTCATCTCAAAGGCTTCACCATTAGCTTATAAGTACTTGACTACAAGTCTTATCTCGAGTAACTTTGGTGAACACATTCATCACCAAAAAAAGTTATAAATAGTATAAGTGTACAATTACTTTTATGTTGATATGATATCACTTAGATTTACACTCAACAAAACTACTTCAAAATTGCATCTTTAAGTGACATGCCTTGTCGTTTTCTTTTAAATCTATGTATATTTAGGACACACTCCCAAATTTAAAGTCAAAACATTTACATACTTCCAACAACTTGAAAGTGGTAGTCATAGCAACATGTCCTCCATTTCCAATCGTAAATCTTTTGGAACAAATCTTTCTTGATTCATTAAAGATTGGTATTAACATAAATTTCTTCCATATGTTAAAATTCACCCTTGCGAATTTTCACGTCAATCTTTAATGAAATATATCGATATGTAACATACTTGTGTATTTTATCTCAATACACTCACCACTTTCTTTCATGATTCTCTCATGATGTGGTTAGACATTTGATGTCTCGTCTCCAACTTTTAGTCAATGCAACAACTCTTAAGTTGTTTATGTCCAATTCTTTCCGTATACTATCCATTTATAACAATGTTCTTTAACATTGTATATTTGACGTTATAGTTATTTATTAAAAAAAAATAACATTTCAAACGTCACAAACCTTACGGATTTATTTCTTTGTAAATAAAAATTGCATGTGTTATCCGAAGATGTTGAACACAAAACAATAATAATATACATTCGAAACTAAATCATAAAGTGCAAAACACTTTTAAAAGTTTAAATGGATAAGTAGACATATCTAAACATCAAATCTCATAGTGTTATCATCTTCAACACTTTTATCATCTGATCAAATTCATCACAACAATATCGTCATGCAACGTGTCTTGAGAACTCTATGCACTTATAAGTACAAGTTACTCATTTGATCGTGAAATTCTAAAGTTGGACAGTCACAAATCTGTTCAAAACAACACCAAGTCGTTAAAAAGACTACAATTAAATAGTAAAGCTTAAACAATTGATCTTGTTCACAACAACACCAAGTTGTTTTCCACCATATAGTGTCAACAAGAACACTACTTTGGTTCAACATATGTTACATCTAGCAAAAGTAACGAACCGTTTGAACTATCAAAACTATGCAAAATCATTCTAAAACATTTCTTTAGTTTTGCAATATCAATACGGGTTTATGAAACCGTAAATCGAGACCAAAATAGCAAACTTTTTATATGGTTTCAGTTTAATACACTTGTACCTGATTCGCTAAAAGGGTCTCCGAGAGTGCTCGGAAATTGATTCGTTAGCCGTTAAAAAAAAATAGGGATTTCCAAAAGGCGTTTGAATTCAATCATACCCCTGGATTTCAAATGCTATCAATGTCTACAATTTGCATTGACCAAAAGGCCTTGTATTGTATAAGTGATTGACTGATTGATACAGCCATTAATGTTTGATGATCGTTTAAGTTTTGATGCTCGTTTAAGTTATAGTGATGTTCACGGCAACTATTGAGTGTTTGTTAAGTTAACCATATTGATTGGCAACAATGTGAGCCGTTAAGATGCCTTTAGGGCTTAGGCAGAGTCACAGGGCCGTCTCCGAAAACGTCAAAAAAAATTTGGGCCTTGGGCGAAAAAGAATTTGGGCCTAAAATTTTGTAAAGAGGAATGAATTATAAAAAAATTTGAGTATAGTGCTAGAGCCAAGGATTGAATTTGAGACCTCTACATTAAATTAACATGGTTTTTCCAACTCCACTAACAAGATTTTAATGTATAAAACACAAATATATATCCTAAATATAGAATTTAATATATTGTTTTTGAAAGGTTTAGATCAATGGAAATCCTTATACAACTCTAACCTATTGGTCCCAAGTTCGAATCCCTACCCACGCACCGGTGTCCTCCTTGCCTAAGCTCAAACCGTCACGGGGAATTTTTTTGTGGTGTGCATGGATCGAACCTGTGACCTCCCCCAGGATGGGAACCCCTAAAGGAAGACCCACCCTACCTCAAACCAGCTGAGCTGGATGTTCGGGCCCATTTAAGGGTCGGGCCCGGAGCCGGTGACCACCCGGCTCACCCTCCCAGCCGGCCATGGGCAGAGAGTACTTACGGAGTATTCAGACATGGCAAATTATAAACAAATTAATTTTCGATAAACTATACATGTCTAATATCAAATGTTTATTAATATTTATATACATGATTGGCAATATAAACAAAAAAATATAAATGTTCAAATTCTAAAATATTTGATCCATTGATATTTATCTTTTAAAAATTATATTCATTTTTAAGATATAGGAATTATGTTTTAATTTATTTTAAGTCAAACTCAGCGCTAGTTGACCGATTAGATCTTATTCTAACCGAGGTTGACCGCTTTTGATGGATTCTGGTAACTAAGCAGAGTTGAATAAAATCGTGTTGGCACCTTACCTTTTAGCGACTATTCAACCTCTAAGGAGGAGTTTAACAACACAACTTTTAATTAGACCACACTCTACCTTTGTCCGATTCAAATGCAGCCTCTTAATCGAATCTTTAAGAGGGTACCAAATAATAGTTTCAAACTTAAAACCATTAGGTTAAATATACCGGATCAAATTTCGGTAGCAATTTGTGGTTTATTTGAGTTATCTTCTATTGAATTTGACATCTATAATATCACTAGCATAAGTTATTAGTTGGACACTTGGACCCGGTATTGGACCGTGAAAAAAAATTCATGGAGTGCTGAAGTTTTTAGGAGTCGTTTGTGTATTCCTATATAATAATCTTTTTTCGGCCCGGTCCGGATCGGATCGGTCAGGCCAAATAAAGGAGTTAATCAAACAAATAAAAGTACGTCAAACATTATTACAAATGTATAATGAACATATAATGTATCGAAAGTTATTGTCTATGTATTTTTATATTTTCGAAATCTAACAATAACATTATCGAAAGATACATTTTAAACATGTCTTTTCAATATAACAAATACAATTATCATTGGTATAAACGGTTGGATTACATTTAAGACAACATGGTGTGGGGGACATGGAAGGGGACGTGAAACCCTTCTACGCCACCAACACCACCCCCTATGTGGTGTGGAAGCTGTTGTGGGGCAGGTTGGGTGAAGATTTTCATAGGCGTGGGGCAAAAGGTTAGAGTGAAGTGGATAGTGTGATTTGTTGTTGGATTATGAATGATTGTGATTGTTTAGTTGATTACAATAAAAAAAATTCCTCTTCCTCCACACCACCACCACCCCGTGGTTTTTTAGGGGTTAGAGGAGAATTGGCATGACTGCGACATGTCACTCCAAACCCCCTTTACCCCATGATCACACTGTGTAGTCTAAGAAACCAAAAAACTATATAATTTCCATAGCATTAAATTACAAATGTTTTGTGCTTTATGGTGTTGTACACCATACTTTATTTAAAAAAAAATGATTTTTTTTCATTTCTAATCCAAAACTTTTTAACTTTTGCAATTTAACCCTTAGATTTTTCTTTCTATAACACAAATTTTTTCATCTTTTGCAATTTAACCCCAATACATTTTACTTTCAACTTTGGCCGGCCCACATTTTTACTTTCAACTTTGGGCCCCATACCTTTCAACGTTCACATTTTTTCATTTTGCGTTTTATTCGCCGCAACATGCGTGCGAGGTTCAATGTTTTTCGTCTATTTTTTCCTGTTCGAAAGGTCTGTCCCAACGCGTATATTTTTTCCCTTTTGATAGGTTGGTTGCAACGCGTGAGCCCTAAGCCGAGATAGTTATTTTTCCATGTTTTAACGTTTTGGTTTAATTTTTTCGACTTGACATGCTGCAACAAACATGCATGATTCAATGATTTTACATCTATTTTTCATCCGTTGTTATTTTTTCCTTTTTAAATTTGTTTTATTTTAACCTGTTTTTCCGATGTTAGTGATCACTAACAGTGGTGTGACATTGGTGTTACTTGTCACAGCTTTACACTCCGCCCAGGGGCGGACCTAGCTTGAAGCTAGGAGTCGCGCCTGCTGTCCCTCAAGTTCACGCGTGTAGTAGAATTTTGTTTTTACGATTTTTCAAAAACGTTACTACCGAAATAAAATTTACGTTGCTACTAAAATTTAATATACGTTACTACTAAATGAAATTATACATTACCACGTTACGTTACTCGAAAAAATATTTATTGAACTCGACTAATTATCATCCAAAAAAATTAACTAATCTAATTATAATACAATAACTAAAACAACTAACAAGGCCACCCATTTATCTATTTAACCCAAGCCCACCCCACCCCCTTTAACCCAAATCCAACCACAAGAAGCCCAACCCACCTCCCTTCACAAAAATAAAACGTTCAGTAGACAGTAGCAGCAAGCAGAGCAGCATCCTCCATTTTGAAACCCTACCCCAGCCGGCTGATGTTCTCCACTCCTCCGCCGCCGCCGGCTGCACTCTCCTGCCGAGTGCGGACTGTAGTACTGCACCTTGTGAGTCAATGTTTTTTTTTTTTTAATATAATTCAAGTGCTCATGTTTTTGGGAATTAACTTGATTGTTGATTATGTGTTTTTTTTGGGAATTAACTTGATTGTTGAATTTGAATGTATAGTTAACTTGATTGTTGAATGTTATAATTGATTATATTATCTTTGATTAATTGATTAGGTTTGCGATTATAAAGATGAAACCACGTTCTAATACTAAACAAGCACTTATTAGCAATTTGTTTAAAAGAAAAGCCCCCGAAAGATCTGAAATTGGTTCAAGTAATTCTCCAAATATTGAAAATAAGGACGTGAATGATGATGTTGGTATGCAAGAGCATAATGATGTTGCTAATAATGATATTGATATGCAAATGGATGATGATGTTGCTACAACTTCAATTCCAGTTGTTCCTAATCCTTCGGCTTTATCCACGAGGTCATATATAGATTTGAATGATCTCCCTTCAAATCCCGCTGATTGACCACCCATTTCTAGCTATCACCCTAATCAAATAGATGACATAAAAAGAGCATATCTTGTGAAGTAGGCTTTTCAACCACGAGGTCATGAATTTAAATGGACATAATATGGAAATGAACGGAGACGGTTCTAAGTTTGACATACCTAAGATCCTAGCATTTTGTGACATGTATCCGAATGATTTTAGTAAAGAGGAAAAAGGATGTCTTTCGGGTGATCTTACAGTATTTTATCACACATTAAAGGAAGATAAATTTGCAAAACTAAATGGAATCTATGACCTTGCTCGTGTAATGGTGGAAACCGGAAAACATAAAACTTTTCCTTTGGTTTATCGGGTGTTGAAGTTAGCATTAGTTTTGCCGGTTGCAACCGCAACCATTGAGAGGTGTTTTTCTAAGATGAGGCTTATCAAGACGGATTTACGCAATAGAATGGGTGTGAGGACTATTTGAACAATGCTTTGACTTGTGCGGTTGAAAGAGACACTTTTGATAAAGTAAAAGAAGATGACGTAATGGCTCGATTTCAAGCTTTCAAGATCCGAAGGGGCGAAATCTATTAGGTGTGTGTCTAACTTTATCTATTATCATGTTGTTATTTTTATTTCTTTTACATTGTATGAAAAAATGGCAAAAAAATTTTTTGAACGTTGCTACTCAAAATTATTTCTAGATCCACCACTGTAACGTGAGGGCTTAATACTAGTTATCTCTGCTACATTATAAAGAGTGAGTGATGGGCAAACATATCTAACTAGGTAAACTTAAGATGGCATTTGAAAAGCCATATGCTTTAAGATGTTTGTACCATGTAAATCTTCCCTAAATTACCCTTATCAATGCATTAAGATGCTTATACCATGTAACTCAAATAAATTAATGCATTAAGATGCTTGTACCATGTAACCTAAATACCCTCTTTATTCCTAGGTCACACAAACCATCTGTTAGGACAAAAAGGATTGGTGAAACCACTTTTGCAAACCTTAGTCTAATTCACTTCTGTCAAAACATTCTAAGTATAGAACTGCTGAAGACAAAGGATCAAACTGCTGAAGAAGAGATTCAGAAGTACTGAAGAAGAAAGTCATCAGAAGTTCTGAAGTTCAAACCAGACACTTCTACTGAAAAACAACTGAAGACAAACTACTCATCAGTAGTTTGTCATTCATCAGTACTTACAGAAGATCTTTTCCACCGCCTTTGTATATCAGTAGTTTATTACTTTAATGTTTCTTTTTGCTTTATGTACAAGTTCCAAGACTGCAACTTGTTGCAACTTGTTTCTGAACTTGTTTTTTCGCAAGGTTCATGTATTTGTAACGTCTATAAATAGAAGGGTTCATCCCTCTGTTTTAGACATTGATTTTAATACAAGAAATCCTTCAACACTTATTATTGTTATTTCCATTTCGTGTTTACTGAGAATCAATCAAAGTATTTCATTCTCATTCAATACTTAGATTCTCAATAAACACTTATCATTTATTAGTTCTTGATTCCAGGGGAGTAATAACTCCTGTTGATAAAGTATAGCTTTAAACCTATAAACATTCCGTTGTGCTATCACTCATCAAGAACTTGCTAAACACTTAAGTGTCAACTAGCAAGTTCAACAAAAGAGCAACTTAACTGATCCAACACCATCTGTATGTTTCCTTCTGCTCATAATCATCACCATCAACTCATCATTGAAACCCTATTAAAAACAATTGAAACTGCCATTCAAAACTCAATGTTTATAATGACCTCCCTTTATATCCCCAACTCAAGTGTGAAGGACTGGATACCGATTTGTTTAATATCCTCAAAAGAATTTCACCTGTTTCAGAAGACTCCTGAACTTCTTCCCCGAGGTATACTTTTTAACCGTTTCTTTTTGTTGATGGAAGTTTTTTTTTGCGTTTTGACGTGCGCACAAATTTTCTGCACTTTCAGCAAAGGAACCACATGAAGTTTCTTTATCCACATATATTGATACAAAGATCTTTATCCGATGGTTATTAAATGATTTGTAAGTTTTTTTCTTCCCAAAGTTTCTTAGAGGGTGTTTGGGATTGAGTTTGGAGATGCAAAAGTGCTTTTGGTCAAAAGTTCTTATTGGCTTATGACTTTTTGAAAATGAGTTTTAGAAAAAGTGTTTGGATTAGCTTTTAGGATGAGAAACGTCAAAAAGTCAATAGATTGTCTTTTTTTAGTGTTTCGTTTAACTTATTGTGAATATTGATTGTATGGGTGGTAGATTTGTAATTTTTTTTCCAAAAGTCAAAAGCCTGGATTTCTAACTTTTCAAAAACAACTTTTCCACCCTTAAAAGCCAAAAGCCAAAAGTCAAACAGAAAGTGCTTTTAGGTTACACAAACAGCTTATTGACTTATTGGCTTTTTGAAAAAGCCAATAAGTCAATAAGTTGTTTTGAAACTCAATCCCAAACACCCTCTTAATGTGGATTTGGTATATTCAAGATTGTTATTTCATTCTTATTTGATTGTTTATATTAAAATAAGTTGTAGGCTATTAAAATTACATATTTTAATTCATAAATAGTTTGAGTAAGTTATCTCAATCCCCAAAAACATGCAAAATTAATTGACTCAGTGTTCATTTTCGAGTGTTTTCTCCATACGAATGTCGTTTAATATATCTTAATAGTTTAGGGTGAAAACAACTGGTATTGTTGTTACAACAAATAATATCCTAACGTTAGTCCTGATTCATAGGAAGGGTTAGAGGGTTCAAGGGTTTCAATCTGCCTAACGCAGGTCGTGGTGTCCTCCTACGTTGCAAAACGTAGAAGGAGGTTCAAGATAATATTGTTTTGATGTGTTAGAATTCAGGTCTGAATGCAACTCAATACCAGAATTAGTATTCTAAGACTTGAGTGATGTGTTCGTGTGATAAAGATAGACTCCTCACGTGTGTGTGGACCAAAAGAATAGAAGATTGAGTGTAAGAGAGAATAATCAGGGATGGATCAGATCTGTGGGATTGATCCTGATTATATAGAGGAGGTATCTTCTAATTTAGGTAAGCATATTATCTTGGAACATGATGCAACAAGAGGACAAGCCACTTTAAGCCGTGGTGGCTTTGGACCTGCGGTACGAGCTGTGCAATGTCTACATGACAGTTGTTTTGAGTTGGGCAAGGAAAAGGTGACAAGACAGGTCATCTTTTGATCTGTGCTTCTTTGTCATTTGAACCTTTGTAGGTTTCAATACTTCAAGCATATGTTTGTGATGGTTATTAACCTTTTTGCCTTGGGCTACCCACGTCATCAGCCCCCTAAGTCAGGAGTCTTTGTGGTGTAGCTAGAAGGCTTCTAACTGTTTGATGTTTTTGTTCTTGCTTGAAAGGTTCAAAGGTTCCTGGGTTTTGGGCGGTTACTTTCTCTGGATTTGAATTGTGATTTGACTATTTGACATGACAGGTGTCAGCCCTGCAGTCTTTGTATTAATTATAAGGCACAATTATCTATTTTATTATTATAACAACTGCCATTATATTACCTTTTTACCATAAAATCACTTTACTCTTTTATCTTCTTCTTCAACGATTCCTCTTCAATTTCTTAGGGTTTCGCTTGTGCAATCATCAGGTCAGTCCTTTCTCCTTTATTTTTCTTTGCCTTTGATCATCCTTCAAGGCATTATGGGTGCTAAGAAGGATATGTCTATCACCTTCTCGTCCCTTACACAAGAGGAAGTTGAAGCATTCTGCTTGGAGTGGGACATTGATCTGTCCTTCAAGCCTATTGCTCCTGGTCTTACAGATCCTGTTTCTAGTTGTTCTGATGGTTCGATTACATTATATTGTCGAAATTTTGAGTTTTCCAACGTTCGTCATCCATTTTCTGTTTTCTTGCTCAATGTTCTTGAGTATTATAGGGTTTCGTTGGGTCAAATCCATCCTCATGGGGTTGGCCGTATTTCGCACTTTGAAATCCTATGTAGGGCTCTTGGTTATGACCCATCCCTTCTTATGTTTAGGTGTTTCTTTCGTCTAGTCAAGAATGGCGATTGGTTTACTTTTGAAGGCTCCTCAGTTGAAACCAACTTAAATTCTTCTCACATAACAACCGTTGGTCAATGGAAGACCAGGTTTTTCTGGGTTTCTGAATCCATCTTCCCCTTCAAGCCTATGTGGAGGCATCCCGAGCCTGTTCTTAATGAAGCAGAACCTTTGGAGTTCGCCTTAGATGAAAATTTTCTTAAGGCTATTCGGGCATGTCCTTCAAGGCTTCGTTCCTTTGGCGAACCTTTTTTGGTTTTATCCGGTATTAGCACTCGTTGGGACAAACAGGGTAGAGACCCTGTGTTAATGAAGGGTGACCAGGGTATGTTTATTTTTACCACTGCTTTTGTTTGTTTTTCTTTTTCATGTTTATTTATGTTTTTGTTTTCCTTATTGTTTGCCTTATAGTCATGTCGGCCTTGGATTTCATTAAGGGTGAAGATGCTTCAGAAGTTGTTTTTAAGGATGGCGAAGTTGCTGAGGGTGAGGATGCTTTGACTAAGTATGAGAAGGGAAGGTATGATGGTGGTAATTATGTTGCTGTTCCAAATGTGAAGAGCTTTTCTATGCCTACTTCAACTAGGAGGTCTAGTCGTCGTTTGTTGAAGGCTGCAAAGTCTGCAGATGTTTCTGAAGCGGTGGATGTGAGTGATGATATAGAGAATTCAGAGGAAGAGAAGGATCAGGAGGTTGAAGATGTTATTGCTGAAGTTGTTGGTAAGAAAGGCAAAGGTAAGAAGGTGGCTGCAAAGGTTGTGATGATGAAGCATGCTGAGGGTTCCACAAGTGTTGAAGGTGAAGGGGTGTATACCCCAGGTTGGAATGTGAAGCCCTCTGATACATTCAAATCTTCATCTGTTTGTGAGGATGTGCTTGCACATCTTGCTACCCCGGGTGCCAAGTCCTGCTTGGAGGGGTTTGATGATGATGCTCTTTTGACCAAGATGATGGTTGGGACTTGTAATCTGGCTGCAATGCTTCATAAAGGTGTGAGTAGGTTTAGGAAGATGATGGGAGAGTATAGTGATTTTGCCAAGAAGAGAAGGGAGATGAAGCAAGCTTTGGCTTCTTTGAAGAAGGATGCTTCGGAGTGGGCTGAAAAAGAGAAGACCCTTGTTGGTTTGATAGATGAGCTGAAGAGAGGTCATGAAACGAAGGTGGCTAAACATGAGGCTGCTCGTGTGAAGCTTGAAGTTGATAGGTTAACTCTTGAAGCAGAGAGGAAGGTGTTTTGAAGAAGAGAGGGTTGGGTTGGAGACTTCTCTTGCTGGAGCTTTCGATGACAATCAATGGCTGATTGAGGAGGGTTTCTAGCAAGTTGTTACTTATTTGCTTCATTCTGCCGAGTTCAACTCTACTCTTGGGGAGGTTTACACCAAACTCCTTATTCATGGTAAGCATGCAGGTTTTGTTGCTGGTTTTAAAGCTCATGAGGCGGGTGAAGTTATGGAAGAGTCTCCTTTCTATAAGCCTAAATCCATGGATGTTTTTAAAGAGACGGTGTTGAAGATGGAGCAAAAATCCTATCTTTATGTTTCTCATGTGTCTTCTTGCTATGGGAAACCTTTGCAGGTGCTGAAACAGATGAAGCCCGTAGGTTTGAATGAAGCTGTTTGCGCTCAAGTGCTTGAATCAGTTTCTAAGAAAAGGGCTCGTTCTGGTGACAGCAAAGAGACTTTAGACGTTGGAGAGTTACCGTTCAAGGATGCTAGTGTTGAAGCTTCTGAGGCTGGGATTGTTGTTGAGAAGCCGTTGAAGAAAGGAAAGAAGACTAAGAAAACAAAGGTGGCAAAGGTGGTTGGAGAGGATGAAGCCTCAAAGCCTTCAGGGTCTGGTGGTGTTGCTTAGCTTCTTTTATGTCCTTTATTCGTAGCTTTCTTAGCAATCCGTCTGTAAACAATAAACTAGTTTTTGAACAATTTTCCTTTTGTTGGGGTCTAGTGAACTCCCTTATGGTGGTGGGCTATGATAGCCCATTGAACAATTTGTAGTATTTGGCCTGTTAAGGCCATTAATGTTTTAAGCCCTTAAGGCTGTGTTAAGTTTCCTTTCTTTGTTGGCTTTCATTGTTTGCTTTTTGACTGTGTTTGTTCTATCGTATTTGTCTTTGTAATGTTTGGGAATGTTTAACCAGTAGCACCTTAAAAGGTTGAATGCTGTAGTCATTCATCCTAAAGGTAGTCTAGGTAAACAAGTCACCATCTATCCTATACATTACTTAGTGTTTTTTGGTTTTTCGTAAGTTTGTTCAAAAACTTAAGGAACAATTGATGTAGGCTGCTCAAACCCGTCAATGAGACATGTAAAGAGAAAGTTTGTAAGTCTCATGGAGTTGGATTGACCTAGGAACTCACCCCTTATATAGGTTCATTCAACCCTTGAACCTATTGAGCGATGTGGCCTGGGAGCTCATCCCCTTACATGGCCCTTGCCATGGAGTTTCTTGCATGGTTCTCAACCTGAAAGTAGGATAGAAAGACAAATTTTCAAAAGAGGATCTACTGATCCTTTCATTGTCTTAACATGTTAATGTTACATCATTCAATAGGAGAGAAATTACATTTCTTGAAAGCCTAGACAAAGAACTTTTTAAGGTTCTTGCCGTTCCAGTGGCGTGGTAGCTTCTTGCCTTCCATATTGGCAAGTTTATAGGATCCTCCTTTGTGGGATTCTAGGATGGTGTAGGGGCCTTCCCATTTTGGTCCTAGCTTCCCTTGATTTTCTTTCTTGCTTGCTTCGTTGTTCCTTAAGACCAGATCTCCTAGCTTGAAGCGTTCGTGCTTTACCTTGGCATTGTAGTAGGACTCCATCTTTTGTTTGTATTGAGCTTCTCGAATTGCTGCTGAGTCCCTGGCTTCTTCTAAAAGGTCTAGGTTGAGCAGAGATTCTTCTTCATTGGTCATAATGTCAACGTGGAGTGTTCGGGGTGTGGTAACCCCAATCTCGGCCGGGATAACTGCTTCGGATCCAAAAGTAAGGCTGTATGACGTTTTCTTGTTACTTGTTTTTTCGGTGGTTCGGATGGCCCATAAGACGCTTGAGAGCTCATCCAACCACCTTCCTCCTTTCTTGCCGAGTCTAGCCTTGATCCCTTCAACCACACTTCGGTTCATTCTTTCAACCTGGCCGTTTGATTGTGGGTATGCCACAGAACTGAAAACCTGAGTTATTCGGTATTCCTTGCACCAAGTGCTGAAGGGTTTCTCTGCAAACTGCTTCCCATTATTTGTGACAGGTACTCCGGTTAAGCCGTATCGACAGATGATACTTTCCCAGACGAAGTCGATGATATTTTTTCCTGATATTTTCCCTAAAGGCCTCACCTCTGGCCACTTTGTGAAGTAATCAACGGCAACCAAGAAGAACTTGACCCCTCCTTTTGCTGGTGGGAAAGGTCCAACGATATCCATCCCCCCATTTGTAGAACGGCCAAGCTGAGTTGATGGGGATCAAGTCATGCTTGGGACTTTTTGGGACTAGGGCGTGTATTTGACAAGCTTCACATTTTTTCAGTTGTTCTGATGCATCTCGGTGCATGGAGGGCCAGAAGTAGCCGAGATTCTTGAGCTTCGCAACCACTGATCGTGGACCACAATGAGCTCCACATATACCTTCATGAACTTCCTTAATTAAATATCTTCTTTGTTTAGGTCCAACACATCGAAGCAATGGAGCCAAATACCCTGTTTTATAGAGTATATCTTCTTGGATAATGTATTGCCTTGACTTGATTCAGACCCTTTCGACTTCAACATAGTCTTGAGGTAGTTAACCTTTTTTCAGGAACATTATGAATGGAGTCATCCAATTTGGTTCATTTTCAGTGATTACATCTTGTACTTCGAGTTCGGATATGGAGGGATGTTGGATTACTTCAACCAACACCTTTTTAGTGAGATGGGCAAAATTTAACGAGGCAAGCTTTGCTGAGAGCGTCAGCTTTCTTGTTGTGTGATCTTGGAACTTGTTTGATTGTGCAGGATTGGAAGGTGTTCATGATTTCTTTTGCCTTTTCTCTGTATTTTTTCATGTTTGGTTCTTTGGCTATGTAGCTATCATTCACTTGGTTGGAAACCAGGAGTGAATCAGTGAACACTTGAAGCTTTTGAACAACCATCTTTTTTGCAAGCTTCAATCCTGCAATCAGGGCCTCATATTCTGCTTCAGTGTTGGTGGTCTGAAATTCCAAACGAAGAGCATATGTAAATTCTAATCCCTCAGGATTGATTAAAACAAGACCTGCTCTGGATCCTTCAATGCTGGAAGCTCCATCAGTGTAAAGCTTCCAGGCTTCCAGATCATAGGGTTCGTCTGTTGCAATGTTAACTTCAGTGGTTTCCACCTTTGGAACTTCAGCTATAAAATTAGCCAGTATTTGTGCCTTTACTGCCTTCCTCGGGACGTAGGTGATTTTGTGTTCACCTAGTTCGACGCCCCATTTGGCCAGTCGTCCCAAAGTTTCAGGTCTTTCAAGCACACTCTTGATGGGTTGATCGGTGACCACTTGTATGGGGTGTGCTTGAAAGTACCTTCTGAGCCTTCTGGCTGTTTGTACTAGGGCCAAGGCTAGTTTTTCTAGAGGAGGGTACTTGACCTCTGCCAACTTTAAAGTTTTACTAAAGAAGTAAATAGGTACCTGGGCTTTATCTCGTTCAATGGTGAGAACAACACTGAGGGCTTCTTCAGTAACACAAAGATAGACAGAGATAGTTTCTCCTGCTTCAGGGGCTGCAATGGTTGGAAGGGAAGCCAGATATTGTTTCATTTGGTTGAAGGCTTCCTCGGCCTCTTCTGACCATCTGAAGTTTTTCTTGTCTGTGCAGCCCTTGAGAGTTTTGAAGAAGGGTAGGGACCTTTCAGCTAGCTTTGACATGAAGCGTTTTAAAGCAGCGAGTTTGTCGTTCAAGCTTTCCACTTCATTCTTGGTTTGTGGTGACTTCATGTTCAGGATGGCTCGAACCTTGTTGGGGTTGGCCTTTATGCTTTGTTTTCCCACGATATGTCCTAGAAACTTTCCTTCTTCGAACCCGAATGAACACTTCACAGGGTTGAGTTTCATGTTGATCTTTCTGAGGTTGCTAAACGTTTCTTGTATGTCTTTAAGCATTTCTTCCCTCGTTTTGATTTTGATGACTAGATCATCCACGTAAGCTTCCATGTTCTTGCCAATTTGTCTGGGGAACGCTTTATCGACCAACCTTTGGTACGTGGCACCTGCATGTTTTAAGCCAAAAGGCATCTTTTGGTAACAAAAGATGCCCTTGTCAGTGTGAAAGGCTGTTTTTCTTCATCTTCCGCCTTCATTTGTATCTGGTGGTAACCTTTATAGGCATCCAGGAAACACTTGAAGGGGAAACCTGTCAATGAGTCAACTTTTAAGTATGCAAAGGATAACAATCCTTGGGGCAGTGAATTAACTTTTAAGTCAACTTTAGGCAAATGGGAAACCTGTCAATGAGTCAACTTTTAAGTCAACTTCAGGCAAAGGATAACAATCCTTGGGGCAAGCCTTGTTAAGGTCCTTGAAGTCTATGCACATTCTCCATGAATCATCAGGCTTTCTGACTATCACCGGGTTTGCAACCCAGGACTGGTATTTGACTTCATGGAGGATTCCTGCTTCGACTAGTTTGTCAACCTCTTGGCATGCAGCCTTGCTTTGTTCGGGGGCAAGGCTCCTTTTCTTTTGGACAACCGGTTTGACATTTGGAGGAATCTTGAGCTCATGTTCAGCAATGCTTCGAGGGATGCCAGTCATGTCACTGGGATACCAGGAAAAAATATCAACATTGTCTCGTAGTAACCCTTCAAGTTTTGAAAGTGTTTCTGTGAGGAGATCTGTATTAACCCGTATTCTCTGTTCTGGGTATTTTGGGTTGATGCTGAGGCCGAGTCTGCTTCGGTCATTGTTGTCCTCATTCACCACTAGTATTGTGGTTGATGCTTGAAGGGTTGCGATCCCATCTTTTGTGGGGATCTTTGCACTCTTCCGACTAATGGAGATGGTCATGTCAAAAACCACTACTCCGGGTCTGCCGATGATAACATCATAATTGGACGGTATGTCCAGGACGATAAAGCTTAGTGGTTCAGTTCTTTGCATCTTCCCATCGGAGAAATTCACATCAAGTGTTATTTCTCCCAAGGGCTTGATGGGTATGTCTGCTATGCCTTTGATGGAGATTTCTGTGGGTCGGAGCTTGGAGCGTTCTTCCGGGCTTAGGAGTTTAAAGTATTTTTCAAACATGATTTTCGTAGCTGCTCCTATATCTATGTAAGCCTTTTGTGTTTTTACTGAACCAACAAAGGCTTCAAGGAGAAGGGGATCACAATGTTTGTCCTCTTTGGTGTGAGGAAAACAGACGCCTTGATGTTCGCAAGCTTCTAACCTCTGACGCTTGTTTGGTGTTTTTTGTTCGAACGAGACCATAGCAACTTCTTTCTTCTTGTTGTCGGTCAAGTTTTCTTTTACACCTTTCACCAAGTGGGCCAACTCCTCGGATTTAACGGCTTCTTCAATTCTTTTCTTAAGTTGGAAACAGTCGTTGGTGTGATGTCCCTTTTATTCGTGGAACTCACAATATTGGTTGGAGTTTTCATTTCTTTTGCTTTTTGGCAAGGGACGGGGAGGTCGAAAGGTGTGTTTAACTTCTTCTGTTGCTAGAATCTCTTGAGGAGTTTTGGTGAGGACTGTGAAGTTGACATTTCTGTCCCGGCTTGGAGGGTTCCTGCTTTTCGGCCTTCGAGACTCGGACCCCCTGGGCCTTCTATCATGAGTCCCATAGTTGCCCCTCTTTCTGCTAGGACTGTTGCTTCTCCAGGTGGAGCTTCTTTTTCTTTGCTCCTTGATGTCTATAGCCTCTTCTCCTCGGATATGGGCTTCAGCCCTTTTTAGGGCTTCTTCAAGAGTTCGTGGGAGACTCTTGTTAAAGTCTCTTGTAAGGTATTTCGAGTTGATGGAGTTCATGAACCCTGCAACCTTCATCTTTTCATTTGCACCGACATAGGTGTGACATCCGTCACTTTTCTTTTTACATATATATTAATAATAATAATAATAATAATAATAAAATTTTCAGATTTTATTACATATATATATATACACTTTTGTTTTATAACCACTCTTAAAACCCATTACCAAACCCAATCCATATCCTTTTTTTTCTGATCCACAAACCAGCCCAAACAATCTGGTCCATCAACAAACCGGCCCACTATCCAAGCCCAAAGCCCCTTGTCTGTTTAAAAAAAAAAAAAGGGAGAAAACCCCTGCCTCTCCCAGGATTCGAACCCGGACAGCTCCACACCCCACACGCGCGTCACAACCACCTGCTCTAGGCCCTTTAGTTGGTTTTATCCCAACTTAATATATATTTAAGACCATTTTAAGCTGATCCTTCTCCTTCTTTGTAAACAGACAGCGAGCAGCAACATAGATGGTATGTATTGACCATGTAATTGACACAATTTTTGGAAACAAGAACCTAATTAAACGTTGCTGCTATGTGCGACTAATCAAAGACGCGTCCAAACAACAATCAATTACGTGTAATCAGCATCAATTCCTCTCAAATTTTACCAATTATACTCGCATACTTTTAAGACGAGTCAAACATTTCCAATTCTTTGAGCTGGACGTTTACACTATAAATTGAACAATGCTAGACCATCACAACTCGCCAATACCTCTCCCTTAACCTCCAATTCTCTCTATTAAACTCTGATTATTATAAACGAGTTCGTGGTTGACTTTTTGCTTTGACTCAACGTTTATACACGATTACACACTGTGAGTCTTCCTTTTGTTATGGGTTTTGTTTATCGGCAATCCAGCAACAAAAGCCCCATATTTAATCGGGCTCATGTTGCCTAGATCGTCTGATTGAAAATTTTAGGGTTCGTAATCTCATTTTGGGGATAATCCTGATTTCGCGTAGTGTATAATATTATTTTGAAACAAGAAACATCACAACCACCGGCCTAGGCCAAGTGGTTGTGACCATGGTCCACAACAGAGGTCACCCGGGTTTGAGTCCCGGCTCTGACCGGTTTTTGTTTCTTTTCTTTTCTTTTCTTTTTAAAAACAAACAATTAGATATGTATAAATATTAAATCCTTTTAAATCTTTTAAATTCATTTTAAAATATCAAAACTATTTTATAAATTCTAAAAAAATTACATTTGTTTAATCTAATATAAAAGTTTCATTTATAAATTTTATTTTCCAGAAATTCATTTATTTAATATTTATATTAATTAAATCATTTTTATACTATTATATTTATAAAAATCTATTTATATATCAAAACAATTTTATTAATTTCTCCAAAATTTATCCTAACTTTATTTAAAGATAAACTTTACTGAAATAATTTTTAATTCAGTAAAATCATTTATTTTATATTTTTAATCAATTTTTGTTAGATTTAATCATAATTAAATCATAATAAATCCAATTTTCATCATTTTTGCACCAAAATTTTATACAAATTATTTTTAATCATTTAGAACAGAAATATGATTTTTAAAATAAGAATTCTTTAATTTTAGTATTTTTAAATATTAAAGTTAAATATTGACTATTTACAAATAAATAGATTTAAAAATCTATATTAAATGAAATAATTTTATAAAAATTATTTCTATACTTCAAACACTTTATTGTGTATATTCTAAATTCAAATTTCATTTAAAAGACTTTTATTTATTTATTTATTAAATTTCTCATAATTAATAAACAATTTGTTTATTAACACAAATAAACGTAATCCCCAATTCGAAGCCCTAGATATACATGTATCCTAGAGTTATTTCACTCACACATTATCAAATTCTTTAGGTTGATTCTTTGGAATATTTCCAACGTATATTTCGTTGCCCAGTTCAATTACAAGCTATTACGTAAACAGTGAGTATTCCTACCCCTTTTTGCTTTTATACATTTTTGGGGTGTTACATGTACACTATTACAATTTCAAATACAAGTTTACATTTTTACAAATACAATTCTAGTACTATGTGCATTGCTTACAACGTGCTTTATGCTTAGACAATACATGTGGATTACATTTGTACTTAGTGAAATCATTAACATGGTACAAGCCGACCTTAACATTGGATAGCGCTATTTGGATTGACAACCCGCCTAGGTTGATTCTCCCCCTTTTTCATCGGAGAATCCGTGGCCATTGTTAAGTTATTATCCACTTGTTGGATAAGTACACTACAGTTCATACAGTACATTATACAGTCACAGGGTTGATTTCGCTCATTTGTTTGATACATGGTTTACATATTTGCACTGTAGCTTGCACTTGAATTGTATAACTTTTTAACCTACTATATATATCAAATCTAGGAATGCTCACCAACATTTCATATGTTGACCAAATCTATTTGTACATGTTTCAGGTGCAGTTTGATCTAGTGCTTTAGCAAGGAACATTTAGTGCTTATTTTAATCCAGTTATTTCAATATTTACATTTCATTTAGACAATGTATTTTCCATTTCCATGTAAGACAATTTTGATTATTCAATAATATTTACATTTAGTACCATGAGCTTTTGAACAATCGTCACTACGTGGCACCTCGATGATTCCGCCATCGGTTGGGGTGTTACAGATTGGTATCAGAGCCATGGTTATAGGGAATTAGGTTATTAGATAAAATGACCTAGACTATAACCGAACTTCAACTTTCATGCTTAAAATTTTTCTGAATTGCCTTACCCTCATTTCCCTCTACTTTCCTTCTTCTATCTTTCCCTTTTTTCTCTCTCTCCATTCTTTTTCATCCTTCATCATGGTGCATAGAGATGGTGTCCTACAAGGAGTGGAAAGCCTACATCACCATGGAACAGGAGCAGTACCTTTCATGAAGACACTCTTAGACATAATGCCTACTCTTATTTTTGCTCCTTCAAAGTTGTTGAACTTTAATGAGTGTGATAAGGACACGTGCAATCTGGAAGGGTGGACGCCTGTACACTGGGTTTTCTGGCATAGGCAAGCATAGCGCATAAATCCATTTACGGACCTGTTATGCTTACCTGGGGATTCCTGGAGTGAGTGTCCACTTATAGGCTAAAGCACGTCTTCTTTGATCACCATTGGGTTCAATTCCTTTGAAAAGTCAACGTTCTTGTTGGGCTTTACAGCTAGACAAGGGCACTCCAAGCATTTTATGCAAGCTTTTTCAATAATACTCTCTCGGTTCATATACAATATTTTGTATTTCATGATTTTCATATATTGCTTACAAGTTCATACTTTCATAACCATCTATGGATTTCACAATCACACTTCACCTTACCCTCTTAGCCACTTTTTTAAATATTCAACACCCTACCCAAATCATATTATTTCTTTTCTCCACATGTTATTTATTTTAAAAACTATAACCTCATACTTTAGCACAAACTAAAGATTTCTAAAACTAGTTGTATTACCTAGCAACTTTACAAAGTACCTATTTTCCTCGAACTTAAATTCAATTGATTATTTATTGACGTAACAAACGATTTTCTATATAATGTTTTAAACTATTACAAAGCCTACTTAGCTTGTACTATTTAACAACTTTTGCCTTATGTACAAAAACCAAATTTTGAAAATATTTATTTTTTTGGAATAATATCTAGTCTCTAGATTCTCCATCAACACTCACCCATTTTCAACTTGTTCAAATTTCTACAATATTTGGCATACACCACAATCATGTTTTCTTATACACATGATTATAACCTATGATCCAAACCCCAAAATTTACACTACTATATAATCTCCTTACTATAAAACAAACTCTTTATCAACTATCTTCACATTCACCATCTCTCACAACCTTGATTCTGCTTCAAAATTTTTCATCATCCTCTCAAGAACTAAATTCATATCCTTCACCTTCTCACACATGAGCTAGTTACCCATGCTAATCAAACTACTAAAAACCTGATACTTGATTCTACAGGATATTTCCAAAACATCATTGTTTATGAAACTTGATTTCCTCTTAACTTGACTATTCACTGGACATTTAATTATTCATGACACTTGTGTTTTCATAATTCTATTTTCATTTTGTATCCAATTTTGTCGCACTCATTAGCATACAACATCTAGAAATTTCCTTGCATATTATTGTGTATTAACACAGATTGGAAATATATTATATTTATCATACAAGACTCTACCCTGCATTTATTTGAAACGTTTGGACTTGATATTTGATCTTACAGATGCTTTTCTAAGAAAACATCATTGGTTATTACATGAAACTAGATTTTTCTCTTAATTTGACTACGCATTGAACACCTAATTATTCATGATAACACTTACACTTAATGGTTGTAGTACTTACAAACTTGCTTGCATAAACATGCTATCAATTTGCAATCTATGTGAATAATAATTGCTGCACTTAATAGAGGTCATCATGCCTTTTCAAACAGTCGGGAGAGGCCCTACAACCTGCTCCACGACTGGTAGAGGCTATTGAACATACTCAACGATTGGTAGAGGTCGCTATGCCTTTTCAAACAGTCGGGAGAGGCCCTACAACCTACTCCACGGCTGGTGGAGGCTATCGAACCTGCTCAACAATCGGTGGGGTCATAGAAGAACACAAAACCCTAATGTAAGGTAAATTGATGATTCCGGTCCGGAACGTAATCATGAATTTACAGGTACATTAGGATAGTGTGAAATTCTATTAGAATTTTTGGTAGACATCCAGTACGTTTTCAAGGTATCAAAGGTGTGGTGGGTTAGCTGCGGTACACCCTGTATACAAACACTAATGATGCATTGAAAGTGAGACTGGAAGTCGGACCAGGAACAAACTCCGTTTACTTGGTAGTTCATTTATAGTCAGTCAACTCGTACATTTATTTTAGGATTCCTGAACTTGCAATTTAAGTGTCTTACTACATTCTTATTTTTCTTATTATTCGAGACAAACCTGATCCAAATCCTTAACCCACACCTATCAAACCTACCATCCAAAACAGTTTACTTTGTTACCTATAAATTCACGTCGCACCTTAACTCTGATTTTCTAAACCACAGTTATCTTAATTTTTACCCAAGCATCCATAACCCTATGTTTCTATTAACTTCGGGACGAAGTTTCTAAAAGTAGGGGATTCTGTGACATCCGTCACTTTTCTTTTTACATATATATTAATAATAATAATAATAATAATAATAATAATAAAATTTTCAGATTTTATTACATATATATATATACACTTTTGTTTTATAACCACTCTTAAAACCCATTACCAAACCCAATCCATATCCTTTTTTTTCTGATCCACAAACCAGCCCAAACAATCTGGTCCATCAACAAACCGGCCCACTATCCAAGCCCAAAGCCCCTTGTCTGTTTAAAAAAAAAAAAAGGAGAAAACCCCTGCCTCTCCCAGGATTCGAACCCGGACAGCTCCACACCCCACACGCGCGTCACAACCACCTGCTCTAGGCCCTTTAGTTGGTTTTATCCCAACTTAATATATATTTAAGACCATTTTAAGCTGATCCTTCTCCTTCTTTGTAAACAGACAGCGAGCAGCAACATAGATGGTATGTATTGACCATGTAATTGACACAATTTTTGGAAACAAGAACCTAATTAAACGTTGCTGCTATGTGCGACTAATCAAAGACGCGTCCAAACAACAATCAATTACGTGTAATCAGCATCAATTCCTCTCAAATTTTACCAATTATACTCGCATACTTTTAAGACGAGTCAAACATTTCCAATTCTTTGAGCTGGACGTTTACACTATAAATTGAACAATGCTAGACCATCACAACTCGCCAATACCTCTCCCTTAACCTCCAATTCTCTCTATTAAACTCTGATTATTATAAACGAGTTCGTGGTTGACTTTTTGCTTTGACTCAACGTTTATACACGATTACACACTGTGAGTCTTCCTTTTGTTATGGGTTTTGTTTATCGGCAATCCAGCAACAAAAGCCCCATATTTAATCGGGCTCATGTTGCCTAGATCGTCTGATTGAAAATTTTAGGGTTCGTAATCTCATTTTGGGGATAATCCTGATTTCGCGTAGTGTATAATATTATTTTGAAACAAGAAACATCACAACCACCGGCCTAGGCCAAGTGGTTGTGACCATGGTCCACAACAGAGGTCACCCGGGTTCGAGTCCCGGCTCTGACCGGTTTTTGTTTCTTTTCTTTTCTTTTCTTTTTAAAAACAAACAATTAGATATGTATAAATATTAAATCCTTTTAAATCTTTTAAATTCATTTTAAAATATCAAAACTATTTTATAAATTCTAAAAAAATTACATTTGTTTAATCTAATATAAAAGTTTCATTTATAAATTTTATTTTCCAGAAATTCATTTATTTAATATTTATATTAATTAAATCATTTTTATACTATTATATTTATAAAAATCCATTTATATATCAAAACAATTTTATTAATTTCTCCAAAATTTATCCTAACTTTATTTAAAGATAAACTTTACTGAAATAATTTTTAATTCAGTAAAATCATTTATTTTATATTTTTAATCAATTTTTGTTAGATTTAATCATAATTAAATCATAATAAATCCAATTTTCATCATTTTTGCACCAAAATTTTATACAAATTATTTTTAATCATTTAGAACAGAAATATGATTTTTAAAATAAGAATTCTTTAATTTTAGTATTTTTAAATATTAAAGTTAAATATTGACTATTTACAAATAAATAGATTTAAAAATCTATATTAAATGAAATAATTTTATAAAAATTATTTCTATACTTCAAACACTTTATTGTGTATATTCTAAATTCAAATTTCATTTAAAAGACTTTTATTTATTTATTTATTAAATTTCTCATAATTAATAAACAATTTGTTTATTAACACAAATAAACGTAATCCCCAATTCGAAGCCCTAGATATACATGTATCCTAGAGTTATTTCACTCACACATTATCAAATTCTTTAGGTTGATTCTTTGGAATATTTCCAACGCATATTTCGTTGACCAGTTCAATTACAAGCTATTACGTAAACAGTGAGTATTCCTACCCCTTTTTGCTTTTATACATTTTTGGGGTGTTACATGTACACTATTACAATTTCAAATACAAGTTTACATTTTTACAAATACAATTCTAGTACTATGTGCATTGCTTACAACGTGCTTTATGCTTAGACAATACATGTGGATTACATTTGTACTTAGTGAAATCATTAACATGGTACAAGCCGACCTTAACATTGGATAGCGCTATTTGGATTGACAACCCGCCTAGGTTGATTCTCCCCCTTTTTCATCGGAGAATCCGTGGCCATTGTTAAGTTATTATCCACTTGTTGGATAAGTACACTACAGTTCATACAGTACATTATACAGTCACAGGGTTGATTTCGCTCATTTGTTTGATACATGGTTTACATATTTGCACTGTAGCTTGCACTTGAATTGTATAACTTTTTAACCTACTATATATATCAAATCTAGGAATGCTCACCAACATTTCATATGTTGACTAAATCTATTTGTACATGTTTCAGGTGCAGTTTGATCTAGTGCTTTAGCAAGGAACATTTAGTGCTTATTTTAATCCAGTTATTTCAATATTTACATTTCATTTAGACAATGTATTTTCCATTTCCATGTAAGACAATTTTGATTATTCAATAATATTTACATTTAGTACCATGAGCTTTTGAACAATCGTCACTACGTGGCACCTCGATGATTCCGCCATCGGTTGGGGTGTTACAATAGGTGAGGCCTTCTTTCTTGTATCTTTCAATGAAATTTCTCAGGCTTTCGTCATCTTTCCGTTTGATCTGAAAGATGACCGTTGCATCCTTGACACAACGCCTTTGTTGTGATAAATTGGTCAGGAATCCTTTCCCTAGGTCGTTGAAGGTTTTGATGCTTTCCGCAGGTAAATCGTTGAACCATATCCGGGCAGATCCGACCAGAGTCTGCATGAACATGAGACAACATTCAGGGTCGCCCCACTTTTTGATGCGAGCAGCCCTGGAGAAGATCTGTAGATGGTCTTCAGTATCATCAGTGCCATCATAGGTTCTGATGTGAGCTGGCATTCTCAATTTGTTTGGGAACTCGTAATCTGATATTTCTCGAGAGAAGCAGGACAGGCTGTTAGGTTTATATGGTTGATGGGTGATGTGTTCCACCCTGTTATTGTTGTTTCCGTTAGGGTTCCCTTGCTGAGCAGCAATAGCTTGACTGATGAGTTGTTGCCATGGAAAGTGAGCCATCATTTGAGACATCATGTAGGGCATAAGGTTGAAACCTTGAAGGCTCTCAGTTGCCGCTACGTTGCTTGCGACCATGGGGACACTCATGGAGGCACTACGAGCCATAGGTAGGGTAGCCATGGCCTGAACCCATGAGGTGGCAACCGGTGGTGGAACAATAGCAATGGGTGACTGTAGGAGTTGGTCCAGAGTGAGTTCATACCCGATGGGTGCACCAGTGGTGGTGGCTTGGGTAGTGAATAGAGGAAAGGCAGTAGAACTGGATCTGGTTGCTTGATGAGCAGGAAGCCTGTTGCTTGGACCTGCATCATAGCTTCGAAAAGCGGTTTGTTGACCAGGCTGACTAGTGAGGGGAAGGGGTGGTCCAAGAGAAAGTGATACTTCCTCCTCGTTGTAATCTAGCCGGATGCGGACCCCTTTCTCTCTTTCCCTCATGACGTGCTGGTTTAGGAGAGATCTGAGTTGTAGGAAGTTGCTTGCAATTCCTTCCGGAGTCAGATCTATACGTTTGGGACCTTGTACATCATTAGGGAGAGGAGATATCACCCCTGAACGTGTGGGGGTGGAGTTTGGAAGATTGTGAACTCAGGGTGAGTTGGCGGAGTTTGGGTACCAGCAGGGGTACATCCTGGAGTGGAAAACGACACAGGTCTATTGGGAGAAGTTTGATCTGTGCTTAGTGAGATCTGGTTCACCTCTTCTTGAGACTCAGGGTCAGACATGCTAGGAAGTTGGAGCTACACGATTGATATTTCAAGGATACAATGGCGTAGCCCTACGGTGGGCGCCAACTTGTTGCTACAACAAATACTAGCCTAACGTTAGTCCTGAGTCACAGGAAGGGTTCAAGGGTTCAAGGGTTTCAATCTGCCTAACGCAGGTCGTGGTGTCCTCCTACGTTGCAAAACGTAGAAGGAGGTTCAAGATAATATTGTTTTGAAGTGTTAGAATTCTGGTCTGAGTGCAACTCAATACCAGAATTAGTATTCTAAGACTTGAGTGATGTGTTCGTGTGATGGAGATAGACTCCTCACGTGTGTGTGGACCAAAAGAATAGAAGATTGAGTGTAAGAGAAAATAATCAGGGATGGATCAGATCTGTGGGATTGATCTTGATTATATAGAGGATGTATCTTTTAATTTAGGTAAGCATATTATCTTGGAACATGATGCAACAAAAGGACAAGCCACTTTAAGCCGGTGGTGGCTTTGGACCTGCGGTCCGAGCTGTGCAATGTCTACATGACAGTTGCTTTGAGCTGGCCGAGGAAAAGGTGACAAGACAGGTCATCTTTTGATCTGTGCTTCTTTGTCATTTGAACCTTTGTAGGTTTCAACACTTCAAGCATATGTTTGTGATGGTTATTAACCTTTTTGCCTTGGGCTACCCACGTAATCAGATATGAAAAAGAGGATGACGAAAAGTGTTAATACTCAAGGATACAGGTTAATTTGGTTAAATTCAGTTAGCCTATTATTTTCTAATTTTGGAAATGAAATGAACATCCAAACACCTCTTTATCTTGTTTGAGTTTAATGTTTTTACTATTTTGCATCGATAATTTGATTTCGGTGTCCATTGAGCTCATGATGCGTGTAAAAAAAGGGTTATTAATGTAAAAATAAACTGTCACTCGAAACTGTGTATTTGGTTCTCTTGTTGGTGGGTATATCTGTTTTTTTACTTTAGATCTCATTTGAAAATGGTGATTCTTAATTGTTTAGATCTCTTTTGAATAAGTTTTTATATGGTTAATTCTTGCATTTTGTCTTTTGAGCAAACCATTCATGAGGTAAGCATCTTATAGCGTTTACTCATTATGTATAGTTGTTATATACTCAGGGATCAAATCATCAAATAATATGTAATTTACTCATTTGTTTTAGCTGTATTTCAATATATACTCCAAGAGGGATTAGATCATTAGATGATATAAATATGTAATATATGCCGTGTAGTGTCATGCCCTTCGCATTGTGAGGCATTAGAGGAGTTTTATAAAACGCCTTATTCTTGTTGAGGTGTCTGGTTACCAAAAGCGCCCTGAAGTGGCGCTTCAAGGGTTGATTTTTGTATGATTTTATCTACAGCGAGACGAACAAGTCAAGTTTATGGATCTATAAAATAAAACTGGTAAAGAGCGCGATTGAAAGTTGAAAAGATAAATGCTTTAAACTCGAACTTGTCCATTTTGACCCGTTGCATAACCCGCCTAACCTGTAAATCTAAACACCTCTGCTTGTTTCTCTTCTTAACTTGTTTTATTCATAATTCATAAATGGTGTGGAATATATATCAAGATCATTTTAATACCTTGGTTCTTAAATTTCGTGTCATGGTCGATTTGGGTTGTGTCTTATTTCAAACGGGTCATCTGAGTCAAGTAAACAATTTTAGCTAAAAACAAGTAGGCAAAACAAGGTAAAACAGGTACAACCTCTTAATTCTTTTCTATTTCTTTATTAACACAAGAATTATATTAACACCTTGGCCCTTAAGGTTTCAGCCATTGATGGAACTTTCAAGTGCACTTGATTACCAGTTGCATTGCAATTATTTTATAATGTAGAAAAACTTAGTAAAATAATGTTATGTTATTGTTTGGAATAGGTTCACGTGTTCAGCCTTAGGCATTCACTTCCATTTAGATCAGTACCAGAATTCTAATATTATTGGTTTTTGATCCCTCGCCTCAATTTACTATTATTAACTTATTAGTTGTGTTTTGATATTCTTTGTCGCTTGGTCTTATTTAAACCCCGCAACAACGCGCGGGTAAACCCACTAGTAATTATTTAAAGGAAAAGGGAAGGAGAAAAGTGGAAAGAACCGATGGAGGGAAGCTATCAACCTCCGTCTTATGTGAAATTGTTTGGTAGCGTGGCAGTTATCACCGAACAGAAGGCAACACTGTTTAAAAGCCCGTTTAAAGACTTGGTGGAGTTAAAAAAGGAAAAAGAAAGCCAAGCAGATCCTTGCTACATGGGCAATCAAACATGGTCACTGTAGACACAATCTTGCAATTATTATAGATATAAATCATATTTATGTGTGAACTAAAAGGAATTTATTTTGGAAGTAAATGTTAAATAATTTTTTTTTAGAACGGCCAACACAACAAACGCGAGACTCCCACAAGGGGGCTCGGGCAAATTGGCTTCCCTTGCTGGGAGCCCCGCCCGTTAGTGGTTCCCGAACCGGGGAAAACCCGATCTCCCATCCGTTCGAAGACCCGTTGTGGAGAACCGGTAAAACCCGGGCGAAATCAGGACTCGAACTCCTGACCATAGGCCATGAGTCATCCCTCATTTCTCATTATGTCCTTCAAATGTAGGTAGTGGGAATCGAACCCAAGCCTCCCAAATGAAACTTAGGCCAACCAACCAACTGAGCTACAAGTGTTGGACAATTTTACTTCGTAATTAAGGTGTTTCTAACTTTTCTTGAGATCAAGGGTTTAAGCACTATTAAAGATGGAGTTTGTGTTTGGGATTGCGTTTTGAATATGATTTTTAGATTATTGCGTTTTGAAAACGCAGATATGTCAAAAATGGTGAATCAGAGATAACAAAGAAAACAACTCAATGATTACTGGAAAACTAAAAGACTTTAACAAGAAACAATCTAAGATCTGATCACAAAACAAACACAATGAAAGATCAGATCAACACCAGATCATTAACAGATGATCAGCTCACAATCTACTCTATGATCATTAACAGATGATCAACAGACAATACAAACTAAATCAGAGATCATTGACATATGATCCTGAATCTAAACCCTAATAACTAGAGAGAATGAAGACGAAATGAAACTGATGACTCGTAAAAGTCTGCAACAATGCACGAGGCATCTCTTTTATAGGGACCAGATGAGGTTCGGTAACAAGCACACCCGAACCTCAGATCATCGTTGAACGGATGGGAAATAACACACTCTGAATGCATCTGAGCCGTTCAATATTGGTATGTAGTAAGGACTGGGATTGCCACGTTGGCAATCCTCACAACTGATTATAAAACACAGCTACACTGCTACTGGGCTTCGACCTTGGGCTGGACTATTGAAAGACACTCGTAAACCAACTGGGCCAGCATCCTGCTTCTATATCTGGGCTCTTGATCAACCGGGCCAATCCACATGCAATTCTCTCATTTATAAAACATAAAATAAAAGTGTATGAGTAAAAAATATAACAATAATTTTTATAAAACAACTAACTATCCAGTTATATTTTTAACACCCCCCCTCACTTTTATTCCCAAACACATCAATCATATTAAGCCAACTGCAGATCTGTTCATGTTGTAAAATGTTTAATCCTTTTGTAAATATATCTGCAATTTGTTTTTCAGTTTTAATGTGTTCTGTTTTAATACAACCTTTAGATATCTGATCTCTTAAAAAGAAGAGATCGAGTTCAAAGTGTTTCGTTTTATCGTAAAAGACAGGATTAGCTGCTATTGCCAAAGCGGCTGAATTATCACAAAATAAATTTACAGGAAGAGTTACCTTGACATCCAGTTCACTAAGTAGATTTATCAGCCACATGATCTCACATGTCGCAGTACACATAGATCGAAACTCAGCTTCTGCTGTGGATCGAGAAATGGTGGACTGCTTTTTACTTTTCCAAGCAACTAAGGAATCCCCTAAATATATACAATATCCAGTAACGGACTTCCTGGTTTGCACACACTTGGCCCAGTCCGAGTCGGCATAACCAACTAAATCAAGGACTGATGACCGTTTAAAATGAATGCCTTTCCCAGGAGCCTGTTTAAGATATCTAAGTACCCTCATAGCTATTATGAGATGAGCCTTAGTGGGTTTATGCATGAATTGACTGAGAACATGCACAGAATATGTTATATCTGGTCGAGTATGAGACAGGTAAATAAGTTTACCAATCAGTCTCTGATAGCTTGTTATGTCAACCAAATTATCACTTTTGTCATTGCACAGATTTGTAATGACATGATTTGGTTCTATTGGACATTTAACAGGCTTACAACCAGTCATTCCATATTCAGCAAGTAGCTCAATACAGTATTTTCTCTGATTCAAGCATAATCCTTCACTAGTCTTAAGTACTTCTATACCTAGAAAATATTTTAGGGACCCTAAGTCTTTAATGAGAAACTTGGACTTAAAATATGTTTTAACATATTCTATAAATTCTACATTATTTCCAGTCAGAATTATGTCATCCACATACACAAGCAGTACACAAAATATTTTATCACTTTTCATAACAAACATGCTATGATCACACTTGCTTTGAACAAATCCTAGTTCAAGTAACACACTGACAAGCTTAGCATTCCACATTCTTGGGGCTTGCTTTAAACCATACAATGATTTTTTCAATTTACACACTCTAGTGTCATTTTTAGAAAAATACCCTTCAGGAAGTTTCATATAAACATCCTCAAACAAATCCCCATATAGAAAAGCATTATTAATGTCAAGTTGAAACAAAGGCCAAGTATTTTGAACTGCAATAGTCAAAATACTTCTTATAGTAATCATTTTGACTACTGGAGAGAAGGTTTCATCAAAATCCAAACCTTCCCTTTGACTGTAGCCTTTGGCTACAAGTCTAGCCTTATATCTATCAACTTCTCCAGTGGATTTATATTTTATTTTATAAATCCACTTACATCCTAGAGCTTTTCTATCCTTGGGTAAACTAACAAGATCCCAAGTGTGGTTCCTATTAAGGGCTTCTATTTCTTCATTCATAGCATTGACCCAATTTGGGTCTTTACAAGCTTCATAATAGAAGCTTGGTTCAACACTTTTGTTTAACATAGACACAAAGCAAAAATTATCAGCAGTCAGTTTAGAATAGTTAACAACATTTTCTAAACCATACTTAACCTTGCCTTCCACAACAAAATCACTAAACTTCCTAGGAAGATTAGACTGTCTACTAGATTTCCTAACCACAGATGGATGATTACTAGATGATGGATGTCCCTCAGACAGGTTAATATCATCATTATCTAAACTATCACCCTCAGCCCTACCAGTGTTGGTTTCAGAACTACCTGGTTGCTGATCATCAGCCTTACCAGGAGTAGTGTCTGTACTATCAACAGGCTGCTGAAGCCCATGATAGTCAGATTTTTGTGTTGCCCTTGCTTCATCATCGGGACCATCTAGATCATTTGGGTGTGTGTTAGTTTGAGACTCAAATAAGTCAAAAAAGTTTAATTGATTTATATTTTCATAAACAGTAGAATCTAAATCTTTTAAAATTTTTGGTTCTTTAAAAGGAAAAACAGTTTCATAGAACCTTACATCTCTTGAAAAAATTATTTGTTTTAAATCAAGATTCCACAATTTATATCCCTTTTTTTCATTTGAATACCCAATTAAAACACATTTATTGGCATGTATGTTAAATTTATCACTTTCATTTAACACTGTACTAAAACATAAACACCCAAAGACCTTTAAGTGACTATACAAGGGCTTAAAACCATACACAAGTTCATAAGGTGACCTACCATTTAAGACTGAAGAAGGTCACCTGTTTATTAAATAAGCAGCAGTAAGAATACTTTCAGACCAAAAAGTTAAAGGTAAATTACTTTGAAACATAAGAGTTCTTGCAACATTTAGCAAGTGTCTATGTTTTCGTTCAACTATTCCATTCTGTTGGGGTGTATACACACATGAGGACTGATGTAGTATCCCATTTTTATTTACCAAATCTTTAAAGTTATTATTCATAAATTCTGTTCCATTGTCTGTTCTAAAAGTTTTTACTATCTTTTTGAACTGAGTTTTGACAATGGCTAAAAAATGTAAAATGTTTTGAAAAACTTCATCTTTAAACCTCATCAAGTATACCCAAACAGTTCTGGTATAATCATCTACTATTGTCAAAAAATACCTAAAACCTTCCCTGCTTTTAACCCTATATGGACCCCATACATCTAAGTGAACAAGTTCACCTAAACTGGTAGTTCTGTGATCACTTAGAGGGAATGGTTCCCTATGTTGTTTAGCTTTGTGACAAGTTTCACAAGGTTTATCACTATCTATATTTATAGAGTTCAGGTTAATGTCATGTTTTAAAACCTTCATTACTACATCAGATGGGTGACCTAGCCTAGCATGCCACAAATTTTTAATCTCAAAACTATTACAACAAATTCCAGAGAACACAGAAGACTCACCACAGAAATACAATCCATCTACTTGACTACCAGTCACAAGGACTCTCTTGGTTAAAGAATCCTGTATGTAACAATTATTTTCATTAAATAACACATCTAATTTGCTATCTTTAGCAAGTTTATGTACTGACAGCAAGTTGACACAGTAGTCAGGAACCACAAAGACATCAAACAATGTGACCTCATCAGTTAATCTAACATCTCCTATTGTGGTAACCTTTGCACTTGTACCATTAGGGTGATTAACTTTTATATTTAGGTCACTAACATCAATTTGATTAACAACACAATCAGCATTCATAACCATGTGCTGATTGGCACCAGAATCAGTTATCCATCCTAGTTTTCTAAATAACTCATGAACATTAGCAAAAGAAAACACAGGTTTGGTATTACTTGCAGAACAGAAGAAGTTACATGACCTACCTGCAGAGTTGCAGCTAGTTGTAGCTTCATCAGTCTTCTTACTTAATAGACTGAGCAATTGTGAAACCTGATCAGGAGTTAAAGTAGTTATAGAATTCTTAGTTTCAGTTTCAAGAGGAGTACTACTAGAGACATTGTTACTAGAAACATTTCTTTTGTTAAAACCAGTTTTATTTTTCATCCATGCAGGATATCCAATTATTTCAAAACACTTATCCATGGTGTGTCCTATCTTATTACAATGTGAACACTTTAGATTTGGGTTTTGATTACTAATCCTAGCATTCTTTTTATTTGAAACAGGTAAACTGGATTTAGCAAAGTATCCCACAGTAGGACCTTGTTCTTTATTAATAACAATATTTGAACTTCTATGTGACTCTTCTCTTGAAACAATTGAGAAGGCTTCCTTTACTGTTGGTAAAGGATCCCTTATCAATAAACTAGTCCTAACTGAACTGTAAACAGTATCAAGACCCATTAAAAACTGCATCAGTTTTATTAAATGGCTAAAGTCATTGAACTGTCTAGCAGCTTCACATGTACACGCAGGTAATTGCAACATTTGATCTAATTGTTGCCACATTATATGCAACTTATGATAATACTCAGCAACAGCCATACCATTTTGATTAAAGTGATTTATCTTTTGATAAGTATCAAATATAACTGACCCATCAATTTTATTATAGGTTTCTTTTAAGTCTTTCCAAACATCAGAAGCAAGTCTAGAATATACTTGACCCATATACAATTCTTCTGATACAGAGTTTAAAATCCAAGTTAAAACCACAGAGTTACATCGATCCCATTGTTTTCCTAGAACAGGATCATCCATAGACCTAACACATTCACCATTTATAAAACCCAATTTATTTTTTACTTGTAAAGCAAGAATCATGGCATTTGACCAAATAGTATAGTTTTCTGTCCCTTTAAGTTTTACACTTATGATAGTCAGATTAGCAGAATCACTAGCATGAAGATAGAGAGGATCACTTGAGTCAAGCTTACTGATAAGAGTAGCTCCTCCAAGTCTCTCTCTACCTTCACTTGAACTAGTATTAATATCATTCTCATTATCAGACATGATTACAGAATGATAAACACACAAGATTCAAATCAAACACAAACACACAAGAGAAAAACAGTAACAATAGAAATGTCACACTCAAACAAGTAGTAGACGAAACCCTGCCAGTGATCAAGATTCCAGGGTCATCACTCAGAGGTGCCTGGAAATGTCTTAACAGGGGAGTCTAAAACGAGTTATAGCAGAGAGTGACAGTCCTACAGTATTAATCAACAACACAGAGACAATAACCAAATACTGAGCCAATACCGGTCCACCTAACCCAGTCAATGCTCCTAGACACTACCTTTAAAAAACTAAAGAACAGAAAAGGAACAATCTCACCGAGGGGACCCAAGTTAGGGTTTCGCCTAAAAAACTCGTAACTCGTAACCTTCACTTAGGGTTACGAGTCAGAGAGCAAGAAAACAAATAGCTTCCAAGATCCACCAGAGTCCAGCTTATTAAGATTCCCAAACCCTAGATCTGATGATGAACTTCAGATCTAGGATAATCCAGAAGATTGACGTCTTGAATCAACAATGAACACAATCCGGTACAAGAACCCCAAATCTTGTCAAGACTCACAAGAGCTCAAATCAAACCTAAGAGGAACACGGAAAATGAAATAATAGGAGCCTATAGCTCTGATACCATGTCAAAAATGGTGAATCAGAGATAACAAAGAAAACAACTCAATGATTACTGGAAAACTAAAAGACTTTAACAAGAAACAATCTAAGATCTGATCACAAAACAAACACAATGAAAGATCAGATCAACACCAGATCATTAACAGATGATCAGCTCACAATCTACTCTATGATCATTAACAGATGATCAACAGACAATACAAACTAAATCAGAGATCATTGACATATGATCCTGAATCTAAACCCTAATAACTAGAGAGAATGAAGACGAAATGAAACTGATGACTCGTAAAAGTCTGCAACAATGCACGAGGCATCTCTTTTATAGGGACCAGATGAGGTTCGGTAACAAGCACACCCGAACCTCAGATCATCGTTGAACGGATGGGAAATAACACACTCTGAATGCATCTGAGCCGTTCAATATTGGTATGTAGTAAGGACTGGGGATTGCCACGTTGGCAATCCTCACAACTGATTATAAAACACAGCTACACTGCTACTGGGCTTCGACCTTGGGCTGGACTATTGAAAGACACTCGTAAACCAACTGGGCCAGCATCCTGCTTCTATATCTGGGCTCTTGATCAACCGGGCCAATCCACATGCAATTCTCTCATTTATAAAACATAAAATAAAAGTGTATGAGTAAAAAATATAACAATAATTTTTATAAAACAACTAACTATCCAGTTATATTTTTAACAAGATAATCAGTTTTTAGGCTACCAAAACGCAATAATCTATAAGCAACTCCACCCTTAGTTTTCCAAAACGCATAATCTGTTTCGAAATAATCAATCCCAAACACCCACTTATAAGTCATTCAAAAAAAAACCACCTAAATTCAAACCTCTTTATTTTTATGACTTTGGCACATCTCACTCAGTCTCTCTCATGAGTCTCAATCTTATCTTTTTCTTTCTTTTAAAAAATATGAACACTTCCTTTTCTCTAAATAGTAAATATCGATTCAGCATGTGACTTCATTTTCTATACACCAAACTGATGTACAACAACTCGTGTTTGGAGGCTGGGTCACCAAGATCCAGACGTTACTGCTCACCTCTGGCAACGGCTGTTGGCTTGGAAAGTTTGATGAGCAATTTCTCCCCTCTTCACTCCTTACTTTTCTATATTCTTTCTTTAGTTAGTTTCGAAAGCTTATACGGAGCGATTGCAAAATTTTATAAGGTGTGATAAAGATTTTAACGCGTATACAACACTAAAAACTTTCTTTTAAGATGGGCGAACACCCCTTGAGGGGCTGTTAGGACCCACAAATTCCTTAGAATTTGATATGAGTTTTGTCATTTATTTCACTTTTTCTAGAATTCTCCTTTTGTTTGTAATGTCAAACATCAATATTTGATGTGTGATAATTAGTTTTTTGTTTGTAATCAGAAAAGTCTTTGCTGATTTAAAAAGCATATTCTGTATTTGTATTCAACATTTCCTTTCTTTAAAAAAGAAAGAAAAAAAAGAAACAAACTTGCATAGAAATAGTTGCATAAAAATTTTCCTTTTCAGTCAGGCAAAGGAGGAACATTTGTGTACTAGGTAGTTGGTACCTTATTACTATATATTACTATAGGGTGATATTATCTAGAGATCCTCTAATATTTTTTTCTTATATCCCCTCTACGGGTCGTAAAGAGCACCACAACCCATATAGGGTTAATACTCAACCGTCTACGACATGTGGCGACATTCACGAGTCGTAGATGGGTATGAGATACAACGTTCAGACTGAACTTCCTGCTTCGCAGAGAGTTCAGTTTGAAAAAAGTAGACGTCCACGGGCCGTAAAGGGCTCCACGACCCATGGATAAGGTGGCAAGTGGGAGCATTTAACCCTATACGGCCCATAAAGGCCATATGGGTCGTAGATTTCTATGGTTTTATTCAGACGGGGACCACTTAACTTCTCATTCCATACAAACACAATTCTCTCTACGCCAAACCAATATAATGATGTCGTATTCATACAACTATTCCCTCAGTGATGTGTCTCCGAACGCGACTTACGTCTTTGAAAGCGTTTTCGGGCCCGGGGTTTAACTTGGTGAGGATGAGGTAAAATCTGTGGTTCGTTGTATTGCGGGAAGGTGCTGCCCGATCTGAACCAGGACTACGTAGATGAACAGGAGTCATTTTTCGTGCCACCAAGATATTCGCAGTAATCATACAGGACTTACAATTCGCACGAGAAAGGTGCTAAGGACTTCCAGGAAGGTGATTACGGCTACGAGGAAGCTACTGACGACAAGGATGGTGCTATCGATAAGGGAGCTGCTTATGAAGGTGTTGACATCAAAGCAGGACCTAACCCGGATGTTTCGTATGAAACCGATAAGGTGTGTTTATTTATTTACACATGTACATATTTAGACTCGTTTATATTATATCCCCATATATAATTTAGCTTATTAAGTTTTATGTTTATTGGATTTAAAACTAGTGTATATTTTAGACTCGTATATAAGTTTGCCTCATACATATTTTGCCCCTTATATATTTAGACTGGTATGGATTATAGATATTTTAAATAAAATTGTGCTTTTTAAAATTATGTTTAACGTCGAAAATTTAATGGTTAATACTTTAGAATTGTATATATTTACACTCGTATATAATTTAGACTCGTATAAATTTTGACTAGACTTGCATACATTTAGAATTTTTAAATAATTTAGACTCGTATAAATTTGGACTAGACTCATATATAAATTTTCAGGTATTCGGGTCTGTTGAAGAGTTGAAATAATGGGTTTATGACAAATCTCTTGATAGCGGTTACTCATCGTGACCAGACGTACGATTTCAAAAGGCAAGGGGTTGTATGTAACGAAAGTTAAGATATGGCTACGATGCGACTGTGGTGGCAAACACCACAGTACAGCCAAAGTACGGGTTTCGGGTAGCAAAAAGGTTAATCCTCCTTTTGAACTGATAGGATACTAGGATCCAATGGTTGGAAGTTGGAGATAAAAAAACTCGAATCATAACCACGAACCTTTTCAACATGTTGAGGGTCATGTGTTTACTAGGTGGTTGACACCGATCGAAGAAAAATTGGTGGAAAGACTTTATTTTCAAAACATGGAGCCATCAAACATATATTTGGCTATAAGAGAACAAAACCCGAATAGTTCATGCATTACACAAGACATACACAATATGATAAACAAAATTAAATACACAATGTACGACGACCGAACTCCAATGAAGGTATTATTATTATTGTTATATGGGTGGCATATTGAACAAAATATTGCGAAGTACCGTAAACGAACATTTACAAAAGAAGAATGTAAAATATTTTTGGCGTCTTGGGCTCGACTGTGTACATCTCCCACTCCAGAAATATCTGATTACAACCTCAATCAGCTCTATCAACGACTGTGTGAGGACAGTCGATATGGTATATATTATTTATATTATATTAGTTTACAAGCATGCATGCATACATACATATAAATGTCGTTGTTCTATTTTTTACAGTTATTTTTGAATATATGCATGAAGTTTGACTCAAAGATAATAAACAAAAGTTTGTGTTAGCATGGACACACACAAACTATACATTTGGTCAGAATGCGACCAACAGAGTTGAGAGTCAACATATCATGAATACATTATAGACATTCGAAAATGTCCATTCAGACGGTAACTGTGGGTTCCGATCCGTAGCTGTGAGTTTAGGGTGGGAAGAGGAGCTGTGGCACTTCGTCCGCACACAACTTATAGAGGAGATGGAAATTAACAGAAACCAATGGGAGACAATTTTTAACTGTCACGATAAGAGTTGGTACCAAGACTTATATGAGACACTAAATTGGAGGGAAGTGGGTCCTACGTCAGACAGATGTTGGATGGATATGCCCTCCACGGGATTGCTGATTGCTCATAAATTTGGTGTCGTTGTTCAATATTTATGTCTTGGTAACAATGAGACTTTATTCCCTATGTTTGATGGTCCAAACAACTTTTCTAAACATAATGTCATATCGTTTGCTTGGGTTAACCGAAACCATATCGTGCTTAAGTTAGCAAAAGACTCTCCACTGCCAATACAATGGAACGTGGTGTCATTGGCGAGATGAACCGGCAATGGAATGGGAGACGTTGTGTAAAGATCGTCTAGAAAAGGGGCAGACGTATACGCCTAGAAGAAAATCCGGTGAAAATGGCTACATTATCTTGTTATAGCTTATTGTATATAATTATTTTATCATGTACATTGTATTATTAAAGAAAAAATTACGCCGTTAGTCCTTATGGTTTACCCCAAATTTCAATGTAAGGTATTAATGTTTTATTGTTTCTTATTAGGGTATTAGACTTTTAATTTGTTTCAATGTAGGGTGTTAGGCTTTTAATTTGTTTCAATGTAGGGTATTAGGGACTAACCTAGTTAAAACTTAACTAAGTTTGAGGGGTATTATGGTCCATTCACCCATATATTCAGTTTTTAAAATTTTTGGGTTGAATCCAGTTTTGAGAGGACTCGAACTCGGGACCTTTGTGTCACAACAAACCGGAGGAACCATCTGATCTGTATGATCAGTTGTTTAAAACTTAGACTTTAATATTTTTAAACCAACATTATAAACCCTCTATTTTTTTAAAAGAAAAAGTAGATCGTAACCATTAATATTAATAATTAATAATTTCTTTTCATTAATATTAATTTCTTTTTAGTTGCAGCAGATGAAACAGAGACAAATTGCGAAACAGCAGTACCTGCAAATGATGCTACAAAGCCGACAGCGAAATGCATGGCCAAACGCCTCAACAAGCTCAGCAGCAGCAACCGACCCAACGACAACCCGGGTCGGGTATGCGAGCTGTTTTCCTTGGAAACCCTAATACTAAACGTGAATCCACGGGTACTGGTGTTTTCTTGCCCCGGCAACCCGGAGCCCCGACTGAGCCTTTTAAGAAAAGAGGTATGGTTTTTAACTTTTAACTATTTTTTATTTTTTTGTTATTATTTGGATTTTAGTGAAACTTTTATTTGAAAATGTTTCTAGATCTGACTCTATTTTGGTGTTTTTTGTTTGGATATTTTCAGGGTGTTCGACTGTTTTGCTTCCAGATAGAGTTGTGCAGGCTCTCGATTTGAATCTACTTTTTCTTTTTAAAAAAAGAGAGGGTTTATAATGTTGGTTTAAAAATATTAAAGTCTAAGTTCTAAACAACTGATCATACAGATTAGATGGTTCTTTCGTTTTGTTGTGACACAAAGGTCCCGAGTTCGAGTCCTCTCAGAACTGGTTTCACCCCAATATTTTTAAAAACTGAATATATAGGTGAATGGACCATAATACCCCTCAAACTTAATTAAGTTTTAACTAGGTTAGTCCCTAATACCCTACATTGAAACAAATTAAAAGTCTAATACCCTAATAAGAAACAATAAAACATTAATACCTTACATTGAAATTTGGGGTAAACCATAAGGACTAATGGCGTAATTTTTTCATTATTAAATGAAAAAAATATGTGTTATGTTATTTTATATTTAGAACAAGAATTGTAAAAAATTTTTTTATAAAAAGACTATAAAAGTATGGTTAAAAAATATAAAAAAACCATATAGGAAAAAATATGGGCCCGTGAAAAACTCCACGGGATGTGGAGAAGCCCCTCTCTATGGGTCGTGGAGCCCTCCACGGCCGTGAAGAACAAATCTTCCCCAGGAGCTATGTTCTTTTTTTAAATAAATTAAATAAAAAAACTCTATGGGTTGTGGAGGGCACCACGGCCGTAGAGAAGTCAAACCGAGGCAAAAAGGGGGCGGACCATTTGAGTTTTCATTTTCATATTCATCTCAAACATCACCACCACCGAACCCCATCACCACCACTCACCACCACCATCGAACGTCACCACCACCGAATATCACCACCACTTACCCATCACCACCACCGAATATTTCCACCACTTACCACCACCACCGTCGAACATCACCATCCTCACCACCACTGGTCACAACCATCTTCACCAAGTAATTTTTTATATTTTTTGATTTTTTTTCTTTTTTTTCTATTGGATTTGTTGGATTGTTAGGTGGTAGATTATGGTTTGTTAGATTTGTTGGATTGTTAGGTGGCAATGGGGTGTGCTGTGGTGGTAGTGGGTGGGCTGTGGTGGTGGTGGGGGTGAATGTGAGGGTGGTGGGGGTGGGTTGTTGTGGTTGTGGGGATGGGGGTGGGGGTGACTGTGAGGGTGGAGGTGATTGCTGTGAGGGTGGTAGGCGTGGGTTGTGGTGGTTGTAGGGGTGGCTGTGGTGATTGTGAGGGTGGTGGGGTGGGATGTGTTGGTTGTGGGGGTGACTGTAATGATTGTGAGGGTGGTGGTGGGGTGGCTGTGAGGGTGGTGGGGGTTGGTTGTGGTCGTTGCGGGGGTGGCTGTGGTGATTGTGAATGCGCTTTTTGTGGGTAGGTTGTGGGGATTGTGGGGGTGGTTGTGGTGATTGTGAGTGCGCTTTGGCGTTTTAATCGCCTAAGTGCCTAGGCGTTTATTCTAAACTTGAACATTTTTTTAGCACTTCGATGCTTAAATGATTAGTATATATATGTTTAGGCGTTTTAAACAATATAGTTTGTTGATTAGTTAATAGTTAGCGATGCATTGGTGGGATATTGCTTGTGTTTTGACAGGTACTAAAATGGTATAAACCCCCTTTCTGTAGGGGGAGTTTTTCATCCCGAAACAAAAAAAAATGTATTCATGTGTTTGTTATATCTTTTGCAGTTATGGCAGACACTCATACAGACTCGCCTGCTCAGGGCGATCCCTATGCAGGGGGGCCTGCATGACTGGCCGTACACAGATTTCGTCCTCAAGACTTAAGAGCACGATAGAGTTTTTAGGCTTTTTCAGAAGAAGATTGCTAGGTCTAGGGGGATTGATTGGGGTGCAATTAGTCAGGTCGGTGCGGAGGAGAGGGCCAGGGCGTGGATTCCCATAGATAACCCTTGGGATCGAATGTCTGGCGATTGCAACGCGACGTCGCATTGGCCCTTGTTATAGAGTTTTTATCTACCTTCCGTTATTAGCCACTCAGGGGTGGTGCAGATCCGGAGTGGGAGCATGATCCGAAGATCCAGTTCAGGTTATTTGGTCAGCTGCATACTTATATTTGGAGCAGTGGGCTCTGCCCACCGAGTGTTACCACCAGGAGGAGTTCGTTTAGGATATTTACACTACCATTGTACACACATTGCTTGTCGACGAGCTTTTTACGTGGTGGCCCACATCGGTAGTCTAGAGTTCGAGACCCAGCAAGACATGTATTATTATTATTATTATTATTATTATTATTATTATTATTATTAGTATAATTATTATAATTATTATTTTGTGCAGAAGTGACATGGCGTGCAACATTGTTGACCCTTGATTCGTTACATCCACTGCTGCATTACATATTCCATCACTGCATGGTGCAACAGTAATGAGCGGGTCACGAAGACGGACCTATTTTACTTGTAGCGCACTATCAGGGCCAGGATGCGCGCCATGGATCGGTGCTTCGCCAAGTACTTTGCCTCCAACCCCCAAATGCAGAAGAGTGGGGTATAGCATGAAGGATCATCAGTGTGATCACACTGCATTGTGATCTAGCCCGGTATTTTGATCGGTCAAGACGGTCAGCCGTTTGCACCCTAGCCGTTGGGACATCAGTGTATTATGGGTGGGGCAGCCGAGGTTGAGATACCTTATGTTGCCGAGGTGGAGGATGAGGGCGAGCCTGAGCAGGATGTTGAGATGGATGAGGCGGATCCTGATGTCGTGCAGCATCCGCGACGCGTCTATCATGCGGTGAGGTTTTCTGCTTCCGCAAACAGCCTACTCAAGTAGATTCTCACGGTAGTGACTGAGCAAGGAAGGAAGATGGACGACCATGGGCGTCGGATCAACAGGGTGGAGGCTAGTTAGTGGTGGGTGATAGAGAGGGAGGTCGAGAGGCGAGCGGTAGCGGGCTTGTCGCCGCGTGAGCCACCGCCTATCGACCGGGATGCGCTGTCCAACAGTCACTGCTGATCCGTGTCAGAGGCAGGAGGAGTAGTGATTTTGATATATGTATGTTTTAGTTATTATTATTGTGCGAACATCTTAATTATATAAACGTTTGTATATTATGGTTCATTTGGTTTGATTATTGTTTGTATCTTGTGGTTATTATCTTTATCTTTTGATTTTATTGTTCATATCTTTTGGTTTGATTACATAAACGTTTATGTTTACGCAACAATAACCAAAACATTTTATAATTCTAGTTATTTTTAAAAAGATTTAATGGCTAAAATCGTGCATGAGGCTTGGCCAGTTTTGCTACATCAGTCCAAAATCGAAACTTTTTACATCTGGGTCCTTCTGTTTTACATTTTGTTGCAAAATTCGTCCCTGACACTAAACCTAGTTAACTATTGTCGTTAAATTTGGGGTATTTTTGTCTTTTAGCTTCCCCCTTTTTACATCTGGGTATTTTTGTCTTCTGGGGGTATGAATAACTCTGTTTAAATTGGGTTTTAAAAAGGGGGCAACCAAAAAAAAACAAAAATACCCCCATAGTTAACGTAAATAGTTAACTGGGTTTAGTGTCATGGACGAATTTGGCAACAAAATATAAAACAGAATGACTCAGATGTAAAAAGTTTCAATTTTGGACTGATGTAGCAAAACTTGTCAAACCTCAGGGACGGTTTTGGCCATTAACTCTTTTAGAAACAACATTTAAAAAAATAACATTCTATATAAATAACAAAAAACAAAACATTTTATATAATAATAGTTACTAAAAATCCACATTTTATAACTATATTTACTTTTTAAAATAACATTTACAAAAAATCAACATTTTATATAGAGAGAATTATACAAATTGTCCTTTAGTTATTAGCAAAATTGCACCTTCTGTCATTTACGTTAATTTTTGACTCCTCCTGTCCTTTATTTTCTAAATTCGCTACACCCTCTGTCCTTTAGCCTAATTTTGTTAAAAAAAACTTGGGTAACTTATTTACACTTTTAACCCTTATAGTTTCAACATCCCAATTCAAGCCTTTCAAACCCTAACCCTTGAACCCATTTCAATTAACCTCGAATTTGACCGCATCAATTAACAAAATCATAGGGCTATTATAGAACATCAAATTCCGACCAAAAACTATCTATAATAATCATACTGACCTGATAATTTTTCGAGGCTAAATCGAACGATTAAAATTGCGACTAGTTGATCTTGTTCTTTAAATTGCGAACGATTTGGTGAATGTTTATGGTACATTTTTGCACAGAAACGGTCGACTAAAGCACAAGATATTATAATAGGTTTCAATTTATGGTATAGAGGCTCGGTTTGTAAGTGGGTTTTTAAAACGTTTGACGTGACTTAGCTTAACTTCGGTTATATATATGTGTGTGTTTATATATAAAATGAGTTTTTATAAAAACAAAATATGTTTTTCATCAATCATTTTACTTCAAAATTATGGTTTTGATCATAATTTGATGTAGTTTAAAATCCCTTTGATTTTGTTTCATGCCGTGCCTTATTTTTGTCGATTGATTAGTGGTTAAGGCTTAGGGAAACTATAAGGGCTAAAAGTGTAAATTTAGAAAATAAAGTTAACCAGGTTTTTTTTAACAAAGTTAGGCTAAAGGAAAGAGAGTGTAGAATATTTAGAGAAATAACGGATAGAAAGAGTGAAAAATTAACGTAAAGGACAGAAGGTGCAATTTTGCTAATAACTAAAGGACAATATGTGTATTTCTCTATTTCATATAAATAATAAAATCTCAAATAACATATCTTTTCACCTCTCTAACTCATCCCAAACACTCTCATATACATCCATTTTCACCTCTCTAAACCATCTAGAATATCAATACATTTCTTTTTCACATCCACAACTTATCCTAATGATTGCCAATGATTGTCAGTGCCCATCTACGGGTCTCCTGGAGAGCGCATCTACGGGTCATGGAGCTCTATGCAACCCGTAGAGGGATGTGTAGATAACCGAACCCTAAAAAATATATAGATTAAATGCTTGAAAAGTTTGTATGCCCGATCTAACACACAATTTGACTAGGTTACAAAGGCCTGGTTGGTGCAGTGGTGGAATTTTCAGTTTTCGTATGTAATTTTTATATGAATTGAGTCTGGCCCCCACCGATTTGATCTTCCGGTCTCTACCGATTGGAAAAAAATGAGTCCGCTCCCCGCCGATTCGATCTCCAAGCTTCGCCACTGCCTACCTGATACACGAAAGTTTTTAATCATCAATCGATGAACATGCAGTCACCGGTCACAATTCAGAATCTTTGTTATCATAGACATCACAAGATATGTTTGAATCGGGCAATTAGACAAATGTGGTTATGGTGCTCTCTAGTCAAGCCAACTTGTGAGTCTTGAGCTATGTAAATCCGGCAAGAAAATTATTTGAAATTGACTCGAATAAAATGTTGGGTTTGTGAAGTCCTTGGTTATTGGGCTTTTGAGGTTGACAATAGAAGACATGGGCCATGCCCGGTTTAGTTTTCTTGGTTCCTAAGGTGTTTAACCTAATTGTTCTCCATATATACCCTAGTCATGTATTGTAATCTTGTGTGCCTTGAGCTTAATGAAATAACCTAGTTGCAGCCCGTGGACGTAGGTCCCCCACTGGGACCGAACCACGTAAAATTCTTGTGTCGTGTATATTTTCTGTTCATCGCGTGATAATCGTGTGTGCCGTTTGTGTGTTTGATTCCGCTGCGCCGACTAATACCTAACAAGTAGTATCAGAGCTTTGGTTCTTTAACACAGTGAGATTTGCACGGAGGATTGCGGTGGAGGTTTGGTCGGATCTGGTTGTTTGCGATTATTGTTCGAAATTGGAAGGCATGTTCGTAAGTCGTTTGTTTTTCTTTTTCTTGGTCGAAAGTCACGTGAAAGTTTTTTCAAGAAAAACCTTGGAAACAAATAAAAAAAAACTCTTAGCACATATGTCGAAGGAGGATAAATATGTTGTTACTGTTTTGTCATAACTAGGCATGGAGGAAACTAACTCCTTTGGAGTTTGTGTGCTAGTTGCAACACCCCAACCGATGGCGGAAACATCGGGATGTCACGTATGGATGATTGTTTAGTAGCACATGGTATATATTGAAATTTTAAATACTTTATTCATAGCATAAATATCCAAATGAAACATTTTCTAAAAATTCAAAACTTCTAGTACATAACATGAAATAAAGAAAATAAATTCAAATAACATCATAATAATCCTTCAAGCATACTCTAAACCTCAGCTTCATTGTTACCTGAAACATGTTAATTTTGAAAATGTTTTTGGGTCAACAAAAATATTGGTGAGAATTACATAGGTTTTTATATTGAATAACCGATATACATTTAATATCGGCGACAAATAAGGAAACAGTTGAAACAATGACTAGCCGAGAAGAAACCGTTGTCCAACGGCTACATTCTGTTGAAGACTTCCAACGATCACCTGAAACAGCTCTTAAACAACATTGAAAGAGCTTAACTACTTAGCGGATCTCACGGGGTTCTTTGTTTTTCTCATGTACTATATAAATGGGAGTATTGGACGAGTATAGGACACATTGCTTACACTATAGCTACACACAAACACTTAGCTGATTAGAAACACTCACACAATCATTGTAATTTTAGTACACTCGTCCATTTGCTCATCCAAAGTTGTATCTTTTTTACCAAATTAATATTAACAAACAAGGCAAGGGCGTAGTCTCCTCTCGAGGTTTTATGCCGGCGATCTACAACTGATCAAGGGCTTTCCTCGTAGATCGAGTGTTGTTCTTTGTGTTTTACTAATTTATTTGTTCATTATAAACAGTTTCATCCCGAGGATATAACTGTCCATCCCAAAGTTAACCTAAGCCATCCCAAGCATAGTTGTCACTTATTTACTTCTTTTTGCATCCTAACTAAGTATTTTCAGAATATAACTAGTTCTAACATACAAATTACATTTTTAGCACTCTACCTCACAATTTCTAATTTGGAATACAAAATTATTTCTACTAGGTAATTTTTGACCAAAACAATTTGGCGCCCACCGTGGGGCAAGTGGTGCTATTTTAACAAAAAACTTTGTTAAGACTTTTTCTCATTTAATTATTTTTTACAAAACTTGACAACTATGTCTTCTTCCCAGAAAACTGTCTCTTCATCCATGCCATCATCAACCTCTACCAAAAACAGTGCCTTACCACCTCCACCTGCACTCTCAAAGAGTGCTACTTCCCAGATTCCACCTAGACCATCAATAGGAGCATCTGAATCTACTCCTCCTATTTTTGTGTCAAATGATGAACTTCTTTCTATGTTTACACTGATGAAAGATTCGATACATCAACAACAAGACACAAACCGGATGTTGATAAGAGAGATACAAACTCTAAAATCATCCTCAAGAAGGCCAAGTGAAGACATGGGGACACCATTGCAACCAAGGGTGTTGGATTTCAATTCTGGCATCTCTGGAGGTGTTCATCAAGGAGATTTCATCCCCATGAGTACTGGGTTCTCTGCTCCAGAAACAACTACTACACCCAGTATGGCAACTACCAGGGATCCATGCTATACACCTATGCCATCCCAAGGATATAACAATAACGGTAACAATTTAAGTTCCAGTACTTTTACTGCTAATGGTGTTGCTTCTTTGCAGGATACAGGAATAAGCCCTCAGCTAGCAAGGGAGCTTCAGAAGATCAAGGACATGGTATCGAGTGTGCCAGGGATAGTGCAACCCATCCCTGAGGTATCCTCGGCATGTTTATGCAAGGGGTTTGGTTCAACTCTCACCGGTCCAGCCCTGAAATGGCTCCTAAGTGTTCCTCCCTATTCTATTACTTCTTTTTCACATTTAATTAACATGTTTAATAATCAATTTTCTTGTAGTCAAACGTTTGAACGTTTAACAAGTGATCTATACAGAGTAACTCAACCATAGGGGGATTCACTAAGAGAATTCATTACTAGGTTTGGAAAAGAAGCACTTGACATCCCGAACCTGGATGTCACAACAGCAGTATAGGCATTCAAGATGGGGCTGCAAAGAGATTCACCATTCTATCAAGAATTGGTGATGAATCCATGCAGGAACTTGGATGAAGTCATGAACAGAGCCTTGAGATTCATCTGACTTGAGGATGATAAGAAGATACAAGAGAGGATAGAGTCATCCTCAAAATATAACCATCCCAATCGAAAGTCCACTCCCACAAATGAACCATACAAGCATAAACCATATGCTAGGCCTGATAATAAGAAGGTCAATGTGGTAGAGGACGACGATGAGGATGACTGCCCTAAATTATCAGATTACTATTTTTCTATGGATGTAACAGGACAAATGTACGCCATGAAGGATCTAGGGGACAAAGCAAGATGGCCGAGGAAAGAGAACAAGACGGGATGGAAAGACAAGTCCAAATGGTGTGCCTTTCACGAAGATTTTGGCCATACCACTGAAGATTGCATCACCTTGAGAAAGGAGATAGCATATCTCTTGAGCAAAGGTCAGCTTAAATATCTCTTGGGCAAAAAGAAATCAAGGGCTCAAGATGGCACCAACATCCCAGAAAGAGCAGCATCCCCACCTAAGGATGCTGGTATTATTAACTTCATTTCAGGAGGGTCAGACATTTGTGGAACCTCATACTCAGCTGCTAAAAGACACTCGAGGGAAGCAAAGTCTGAAAAGGAGAAAGACCAATGAAGACGACCATCCTGGCAACCTCTAAAGTGATCAGATTTGAGGAGGAAGACCGAGAAAACATTCTTGACCCCCATCATGACGGTTTGGTTTTTACTTTATATATCGCTAACCACTTTGTTTGCAGGATTCTCATAGAAGGAGGAAGTTCAGTGAATATCATCCAGCTTGAAGCTCTCAAAAGAATGAACATCCCGGAATCTGAAATAGTTTCCAGATCATCAGTTTTGGTGGGCTTCAGTGGGGAAACTAAAAGCACAGTGGGCGACATCAAGCTACCAGTATATGTAGAAGGAGTGAACTCTATCCAGAGATTCTGTGTGATAGATTCCCTATCATGCTACAATGTCATCCTGGGGAGACCCTGGATACATGACATGAAGGCAGTCCCTTCAACATATCATCAGTGTCTGAAACTACCCACACCTTAGGGAGTTATGAAGGTCAACAACGATCAACAGGAAGCTAAAGATTGCTATACGACATCAATGAAGGCCTCATCCCGACAAGCATAGCAATTACAACAGGACGCACAGTCCCATCCTCAGGATGTTAAAGCACATCCTGATCAGGATGTAAAAGTCGTCTGCCTCGACGACAGTAACAAGGATATCACTGAGCAAATTGGTAAGAATATCCCACACGACATTGAAAAATCACTAATCTCATTTCTTAAATGCAGGATGTCTACTTTTGCATGGAAGCATGAAGATATGACTGGCATCTCTAAAGATGTCATTACTCACAAACTTGGAATTGATAAGAGTTTCAAGCCCATTCTGCAGAAAAAGAAGGAAGTTTGCTCCAGAAAGAAATATCATCATACAAGAGGAAGTAGACAGGCTGCTGAAGTCTAAAATGATAAGGGAAGTGAAATTCGCAAGATGGTTGGCGAATGTTGTGATGGTTCAAAAGAAAAATGGGAAATGGAGAGTGTGTGTGGACTATACAGACCTTAACAAGGCCTGTCCTAAAGACCCATTCCAATCACCACACATAGATTCAATGGTGGATGCTACAGCAGGCCACGAAATGCTGACATTCATGGATGCATCCTCAGGATTCCAGCAGATACAGATGGAACCAGATGATCAGGTGGATACAACATTCATGACACCGTCAGGTATATATTGTTACATAGCCATGCCATTCAGACTAAAAAATGTAGGTGCCACCTATCAAAGGCTAGTGAACATGATGTTCAAGGAAAGGATTGGGGACACGATGGAGGTCTACATTGATGACATGGTAGTGAAATCCAAGAAAGCAGAAAATCATCTTCGGGATCTCAAAGAAGCCTTTGACATCCTGGATGCCTACAACATGAAGTTAAACCCAACAAAATGCCATTTTGGAGTTGGAGCTGGAAAGTTTCTTGGATACTTGGTAACAAAAAGAGGGATAGAAGCCAGTCTTGAACAAATAAAGGCCATCCTTGATCTCAAATCCCAAGAAATATTAAGGATGTGCAAAGTCTGACTGGCAGGATAGCAGCCCTGAATAGATTCATCTCAAAATCCTCATAGAAATGCAAAGAATTCTACGACATCTTGAAGAAGAATAACAAATTCGACTAGGGACAGAGACATGAAGAAGCATTGAAGAAGCTGAAAGACTATCTTGCAGCAGCTCCATTATTGATGAAACCTGAGGATGGAGAACCTCTCAAGCTATATCTTGCAGTTTCTGGGAATGCAATAAGTGCTTTCTTGGTAAAGGACTTCGAAGGGCAACAACATCCTGTCTATTATGTAAGTAAAACTCTACTAGATGCTGAAACCAGGTATTCACATCTCGAAAAACTTATCTTAGCTTTAATAATGGCTTCTACTAAATTAAGGCATTATTTTGAAACACATAAAATATATGTTCAGACTAATTATCCCATTAAGAATGTACTTAGAAAACCAGAAATGTCTGGAAGAATGGCAAAATGGTCAGTTAAATTAAGTGCTTTTGACTTAGAATATGAGCCTAGCAATGCAATCAAGTCACAGGCTCTAGCAGACTTTGTGGCTGATTTCAATAGTGACATCCTGAGTGAAGTAGAGTCTGAAGTTCAACAACTAAATGAAAATTTAGGAAAATGGACTCTATACACTGATGGTGCTTCGAATGCAAGAGGCATAGGTCTAGGAATACTACTAAAATCGCCACAAGGGGACAACATACCCCATGCCATTAGATGTGCATTTCAAACAACCAATAATGAGGCAGAATATGAAGCTCACATTGCTGGTTTACAACTTGCTAGAGATATGCATATTATTAATATTGAAGTCTTTGTTGATTCTTTGTTGATTACTAACCATTTCAATGGATCATATGCAGTAAAAAGACAAAAGTTAGTTGTTAATCTCGGAATTGTTTGTAAAATTTTCACTAACACAGGTACCTAGGGAAGAAAATGTTGAAGCTGATGCCTTAGCAAACCTGGGATCCTCCTTTAATATACCAGAAAGGTCCAAGATTCCCATCATCCACATTCTGAAACCAACGATTGAAGAGTGGCATCCTGAGGATAGCTAGGTACATCCTGAGGATAACCAGGCACATCCTGAGGATAAAACAGCCCATCCCGAGGATATCACTGTTTTAGCCACTCAGGCACAAGACGATTCATCATGGATGACTCCCATAATAAAATATTTACAAGAAGATGTCATTCCTGATGGAGAAAACCCAAAGGCTTTCAGGAGAAGGGTATCTAAATTTACAATTCTAGACAATATTTTGTATAGAAAATCTCTTGCAGGTCCATATTTGAGGTGTCTCAACAAAGATGAAGCAAACAAGGTGCTCAAGGACATCCACGAAGGAGACTGTGGAAATCATACAGGAGGAAGATCTCTCTACTCGAAGACTTTGAGGACGGGATACTATTGGCCTACTATGAAGAAGGATGCCATGCTATATTCCCAAAAGTGTGATCCATGCCAAAGACATAGCAACATCCTTCATCATCCTGCTGAACCACTACATCCTATTATTTCACCATGGCCCTTCATGAAATGGGGAATGGACATAGTAGGAAAGCTACCCAAAGCTCCCGGAGGAAAGTTATTCATGTTAATGATGACAGACTACTTCTCAAAATGGATTGAAGCTGAAGCATTTGTGCAAGTCAGAGATAAAGAGGTGGTCTCATTCATCAAAAGAAATATCCTAACAAGATTTGGAGTACCATCTGAGATTATTTGTGACAATGGCTCTCAATTGATTAGTAAAAGAACAACTGACTTTTGTGAGAGTTGGGGGATCAAGATGGTGACTTCAACACCAGTCCATCCTCAAGCTAATGGACAAGCAGAATCTTCAAACAAAATCATTGTCAACAACTTGAAGAAGAAGCTTGGGGAGAAGAAAGGGAAATAGGCAAAAGAACTTCCATTTGTACTCTGGGCTGATAGGACTACTTCCAAGAATGCTACTGGTCAGACGCCTTTCTCCTTGGTGTTTGGAACAGAAGCGATGCTACCAACAGAGATGGTCATGTCTACAGCAAGAAAACATCTTCAGGATGCAACTACCAATTCCGAAGCATTACTACGGGATTTGGAAACTGTGGATGAACTCAGGGATGCTGCTAAAATAAGAATGGCAGTATATCAACAAAGGACTGCTAAAGCTTACAACAAGAATATCAGGATAAGAAGATTTCAAGAAGGAGACTTGGTATTAAGAAAAGCCTTCCAAAACACAACAAAACCAAGCGATAGTAAGCTAGCTCCCAAGTGGGAAGGTCCATACTTGATCGATTCTGAAGCTGGTAAAGGAGTGTATTGGTTATCAACAATGGAAGGAGAGATTCTACCAAGGGCTTGGAATGCTATTCACGTAAAATACTACCATGTCTAGGACTGATCTCTCTGGAAGAGAAACCATGGTCTGAATCACAGGTGGGATGAAGGTGAAGGCTGATAGAGATGAATCATCTCCATATGTAAGTACTTATCCTTAATCTATTTCGATCAATTATATTTTCACTAAACATGGTCTAGAAATAGTCCATCCTGAGAATTTTGCAGTACCATCCTGAAGATGGAATGCTTAGAAGACTAGGGGGTTGGCCACCCTCTCCTCCGTTAAAGTGTTTGATACCTTCCTAAGGTTTAAAGGTTTTCACCTTTCTCATTGGGTTAGCAACCCTCGCCTGTAGCGCATGACGTGCTTGTCGTGGTATACGTAAAATTTTCCCAATTACAAATAACGTATAGTGGCAAGAAGGTATCGAACACAGGGAGTTTGTGGAATGTGTGTAAACTAATAACTTTGCGATTTAACTAATATTTAACTACTAACAAAATTAAAGATCAAAGATTGTTGGTTGATTTGGATTTAGACTTAATAAAAAGAAAACTAAATTACTGATTTGAAATGGGTTTTGTTCTTCAAGTTAACAAGCAATGACCATCCCTGGATCCATTTTCCTTAAACCTTTATGCAAAAGTTCCACTAGAAAGAGTTACATAGACATAACTCGTGTTTAAACAATTGTTGTGATAAAAGGGAACAAAGTACTCGGATTATAGCAATGCGAGGTTGTTTCCCGTTGACCAATTAATCAATTATCCAACCCAAATCCTTCCCGCAATATCCCGATTGTTAGCAACACCAAGAACGTACGATTAAGACTAGAAATTGAGAAATTGATTAACTACTACAAGTAATTGTTCAAACACCACAATAATCAAGCAAACATGTACTAAATTATTGTTCTAGAAATGAAAGGAACAAACATAAAAGAGTTTAAGAAAAACTTCACCAAAGATGATCATCAAAAGTTCTAGCCAAGCATGACTTGGTGAATCATCAAAACAATCATAGTAATGTTCATAAGAATCAAAGACATAAACCAATGTTTGTGATAAGTCTCCAATCAAGAACTTCAGCCAAAATTCGCCCCAATGATGAGTAGAAACGTTCACTATGGAAGTGGTAATGATAAGACACCATTAAGTGGTCTTTAAATAAGGAGTTACACATTTTTGCAGAGGCTGCCGTACCCCTACGGTCCCACCGTAAGGGTACGGTGGGCTGAACATCTTGACGGTCATTCAAGCCTGGCCTACGGTGGAATTTTGATGTCTGAAGCCACCGTAACCCTACGGTTGGGCCGTAAGGGTATAGTGAACCCTTAGAAATTTTCATTTTTTCTTTCTTCCATTCCACCTCGTTCCAATGCGTTCCGGTCCATTCCCAAAGCCCGTATTTCGTCATTTTTAGCTCCTTATTATACCTACAACCAAAGCAACCGTAGTCACCCAATTCCACGCAATATCACGAGTAAATGTGGATAAAATAAGCATTTTAACACTATTAAAGGGTGTTCGTTGAACCACCCGTCACATCCCCACACTTACCCATTGCTTGTCCCAAGCAATCTATTACAAATCCTTTTTACGAATAAGCGATCATTTCAAAGTCAAGTTTAATGTGCAATCCTCGTACTAACCCATCCTCAACACCCCAATCAACACACCCCTCACTATATCTCTCCTCTCGGTATCAAGTAAGCTCTAGCAAAGATAAGCTAGACACACAAAAGGCAAACAGGTGGTTGCACAACCATAAGCTTGTACCTAAATCAATCATCCTCCTAACATGAACATGAGTATAAATCAAAGGGACTTAACGGTTGTAACTTAACTAAGTGTGAAGGTGGGGAATAGGATATATATAAGTAGCGCAAACTTTACCCGGTCTTTTATTACAACACAACACACACGAACAAAGAAACACTACTATAAACAAAAAAATAACATAACTTTACTTGCTTTTTCTTTTCTTTTCCTTTTTCTCATTTTTTTTCATATTTTTCTTTCTTTTTTTTTTTTCATCATCTTTCTATTTTTTGTTTTTTTTTCTTTTCATTTTTCCTTGCCAAACAAATTACATAAACATACTAACACATACTAAACTTAGCACTTCAATAATACTATTAATATAAGAATAAACTAAACACAAAAAGACCGGGTCAAGTTGGGTAAAATTTAGGAGCTAGTTTAAGGGTCATCAAACAATAGGCTTTAAGGCTCAAAAATGGGCAACTAAATGTCCAAACCCCCGCCCCTCTCGCTACCTTGCTCATATATGTAATGTATGAGGTCCCACCCCCCCCCCAAAACCCACACTCGCACTCACATGATGAGGCTACCTAATGCCCTTATCATTTCTACACCCATGCCCAATTAAGGATTCAAGTTGTATTCAAGCACAAGTTCTAGTGCACCCCCACCCGTTGCCACTCTCACAAAAGAAAGAATTTATTTATTTACATATGTGGCTTCAACTCTCACCAAGAAAAAGAAACGGGTATTAAGGGTTGCCGGTGTGTCTAATGGGGGCTAAATCCAGGTGTTCCAATTTTTACAACATTTCACTTGACCTCAAATTTTTTTTTTTAAAATCTCCAAAAATTTCCTCCCATCCCCACACTTGGGGTACATTGTCCCAATGTGCGGTTTTTGGAAAGAAACGCTCAAATACTCAAACCACAAACTTCTTTTTTGACTTTTTTTTCTTTTTTTATAATTTTTTTTTAATTTTTAAACAAAAAAACACATCCTACTACCACAACCCGAACTCATCAACAATTCAATACGATTCAATACACCACCCAACCACCCGAAAACCAAAGGTAAAAACACAAACATAAACAAACAAAATATAAAGCTATGTACAAGAAGCACGACCTGATTAGTAGTAGCGCGGCTGAGGCGGCCCGAACACCGAAGTGAACAAATCATTCCATTCGCCAAAGCCAAATGCTCCATCACCGCTTCCTCCTTGATCTGTGGGTTGTTGTTGCTGCTGTGGGTTGACCCATTGAGAATGGTGGATTGGTGGGGTCGGATAGGAGATGCTTCCATCATACGGTGGTAGGGACCCGTAATCCACCGGTTGTGGATTTGCGACTACGGGTCTCCCCGCATGCCAATCATCATTCATTCTCCTATTCTGATCATAATGTATCTGTGATTAATCTCCACTTGCTGAGCATAAGCGTGTCCTCGGTTCCATAATTCCTGACGATCAAATCCTTGTTGCATCCTTCGCTCCATGCTAGCACCCATCATTGTTTGATGATCAAATAATGTGCGTTCCGAACCCGACCAAGTGTCAAATACCGAGGTTGGGGGACGTTGACTTTCAATTACCTCCTGCATCGATCCCCCAAAGGCCCAACCATCAACATACGCCCTCTCGGTAAAGTCATAAAACCCTCCACCATGGGTCCCACTCGAACTCCCCTGGCCTATATCCAAATGTCCTCCAGCCGGATTGTCTTCGTACTCTTCATCATCACTTGGTGGCGCTTCACCTCCACTCTCAGCTTCATCCTCCTCACCGGGCAAAAGTGCCCTCGCATCTTTCTTTAGCATTCTCCACTTTTGACCCCCACTCTTAAGTTTATGATATCTCTCAGACTCGGAATAAACCCAACCGACCCCATTGTTGCTAGATCAATAGGTTTGAATTTTTTTCCTTTTTCTTCCTTCATCTTCTTCAGTGATCGCACCTTGCTGCTTCAACAACCCAGTAATTATTCGACAGTAAGGAATGATTGACCTCTCCGATGAATTTCTACATATCCACACATGATTCAAGACCAAGTACTTTCGGACCACCATGCGTCAAGGCATATAAGATAGGAACCTCGGAAAAACGCACTTGTTCCTTATCAGCACGTCTCGGTAATACATTCAGGATGGTAAAATTCAGCAACAGTTTGGGCTCTATCTTCAAATTCCTTCGATATAAGGTACCATGATAAGTACCCGGCAAAAATAAATCATCCAACATGTCCATCCAACGTGGATGCTTGTCTGGATTAATTAACAACTCGTCGATGCTCGGGTTCTTATATTCTTTCGCCGGTAAACTGTCAAACTTTGCAAGCCTGCGCAACGTCTCATAAGACATTTCCACTTCTATCCCATTTACTTCACCGACTAACTTCATCTTTGAGGGTGAATCATATCTCGGACATCTTAATGTTGCCATCCATTCCTCGACCTCATCCAAATACACCCTCCTCTCTTCTTGATCATAGCAATGGAGTGCCGCTTCCCAACCTAACGCCTTAAATCTATCAAAAACCCCGAATGGTTCAAAGTTTTTTCTGCTCACCTCTCTTTCATAAATAAATGCCCCTGGCCGATCTGACAACTTTTTAAGTTGATCATGAAATAAAGTAGGTTGCCAGATCCTTGGTTTTGCGTTCAGAGGGCTAGTCTTCCATTCCGGCTTATCAGCCGGGTCTAACCTTGGCGCTTCCGGTGCTTGTTCCATCTCTACATCAGACTCAGTATTTTGGGAAACATACTTCCTTCGTTTGTACTGCTGAGCAGGTTGCTTTCCCTTAGCCTTGGCAGCGGATGAACTTGATCCAGCGGCTTCACCAGTGCGTGCCATTTTCCTGTACAATGTACAAACAAACAAACAAGCAAAAACAAACCAAACAAAACACATTAGCCAACATGACAAAAACATCCCCACACTTGCTTGTTATTATGGTAGTAGATGTTATTAAACATACACTTCTTCATTGGTTTGACAAAAATTGGGCATGACGCCTCTATAATCATAATATTACCAAAAACTCACAATTTTCATCTCAACATGACATCTACTACCACATTATTATCCAACAAAACTATTTACATACTACATTATTAACAAGCAAGTAGGTTTAAACTAAGTAAAAACAAAAACCTTAATATCTTACAATGTAGCATCAAGATTAAGAAGATAGAACATATACCTTGAAATAGATGATGCTCAAACACAAGAAAACAAGAAAACAAGAAAAACCCCAAATATGCGATTTTAGGGTTTGAAATCCGACCCCAAAAACGTGTTTTTCTTCCAATTTACTCCCCCAAAATCAGAAACTAGACGAAAATCTAGTCAAGTTAGACCCAAAAATCACTAAGTTTGGTGGAGGATTGAAGGTTTTATGGATGATTGAAGGTTGAAAGAAATTGAGTGTTCTTGATATGGTGAAGAAAAGAAGAAGAAGTGAGAAGTTAGGTAAAAGAAGAAGCTATAACCGGTCTAAGTCACGTGCATTAAATTTTTTTTTTTTTTACATAAACGATCACAATTCTCCAGACCCCCCGTAATGGTACGGTGAGGGCGTAAGGGTACGGTGGCCACAATGCTCTTTTTCTCACCGTAAGGCAGGCCCTAACCACCGTTGGGATTCTTATTCCACCGTACCCTTACGGTGGGGCCGTAGGGGTACGGTGGGACCTGACAATTTTTTTTTTTTTTTATAAAATCTGATTTTTTAATAAAAATTAGTCCTCAACACAATGCTAGAACCGTTTCGTGACCCGAACGTCCCCACACTTGTTTCAAACACGGATTTCGAACACACACAAAAGAAAAATAAAACAAACGCTAACTATTTACACTACCAAACCTGGCCTCTCATTGTTGCACTTCTTCCACCGGGCTTAAGAAATAGCCCGCTTTATCCATCTCCAACGCATTGATGTCATTTCCATCCAAGTATGGCTTCAAGCGGTGTCCATTCACCGTTTGTTGCTTATTGGTGTTTTCATCTAATATTTCAACTTCACCGAATTTACCAATCCTGCAAACGATGTATGGACCCATCCATTTACTTTTCAACTTGCCCGCAAACATCTTCAATCTCGAATTGTACAACCACACCCTTTGCCCCACTTCAAAAGTCTTTTTTCTCAATTTGGCATCATGAACCTTCTTTAGTTTATCTTTGTAGGCCGATGCACATTCATAAGCCTCATCTCTAATCTCCTCCAATTCACTTAGTTGCAACTTTCTTGTTCGCCCCGCCTCATCGTAATCCGCATTTACTGTCGTGATCGCCCAATGTGCTCGATGCGCCAACTCCATTGGCAAGTGACAACCCTTCCCATACACCATCCGATAAGGTGTCGTGCCAATCGGAGTTTTGTAAGCCGTACGGTATGCCCACAAAGCATCATCTAATTTACTTGACCAATCTTTTCTATCCACACGAACCGTCTTCATGAGAATTTCTTTGATTTGACGGTTGGACACTTCAACTTGTCCACTCGTTTGCGGATGGTACGGCGTTGCAACCCGATGATTCACTCCATATCTCTTCAACAACTTCCCAAAATTGAAAATTTTAAAATGTGACCCACCATCACTAATGATCACTCTAGGAATACCAAAACGAGCGAAAATGTTGGATTGCACAAACTTGCAAACCACCGAATGATCATTAGTCCTTGTAGCAATTGCTTCGATCCACTTCGAAACATAATCAACCGCTACCAAGATATACAAAAACCCATTAGAATTTGGGAAGGGACCCATGAAATCAATGCCCCAAACATCGAATATTTCTACAATCAAGATTGGTTGTAGAGGCATTTCATCCCTCTTGGAGATACTTCCCATCCTTTGACAATTTACACAATTCCGGGCAAATTCACAAGCATCTTTAAATATGGTGGGCCAATAGAACCCACATGATAGAACCCGGTAGCCGGTCTTGTGTCCACTAAAATGCCCCCCACAAGCGGATGAATGAGCATGTGTAAGAATATCTTTCACTTCCGATTCGGGCACACATCTTCTAATCACTTGATCGGGTCCAACCTTGAAGAGATCCGGTTCATCCCAAATATATTGCTTCACTTGGACCATAAATTGTTGTCTTCGTTTCTTGGTCCAATGATCCGGAATGACCCCCGTGGCTAAATAGTTAACATAATGAGCAAACCACGGTGCATGAATAGTAGATGTCGCCATCAATTGCTCATCGGGAAACCTCTCATTTATTTCTCCAAAATCATCATTTTTATCCACCGGAATTCGAGACAAATGATCCGCCACTACATTTTCACTTCCTTTCTTGTCCCGAATTTCCAAATCAAACTCTTGCAACAATAGAACCCACCGAATCAAGCGTGGCTTGGCATCTTTCTTTTCCATCAAGTAACGAACCGCACTATGGTCCGAGTACACTACCACTTTGCTCCCCCAAATATACGAACGAAACTTATCCAAAGCATACACCACCGCTAATAATTCTTTTTCGGTTGTGGTGTAATTCAGTTGCGCTTCGGATAAAGTTTTGCTCGCATAGTAAATCACCACCGGCTTCTTATCAACTCTTTGACCCAAAACCGCTCCAATTGTAGTTTCACTTGCATCACACATAATCTCAAATGGCTTCGACCAATCCGGCGGTTGCAAAATAGGAGCCTTGACCAAGTGTTCCTTCAAAACATTGAAAGCTTGCAAACATTCATTAGTAAAGTCAAATGGAACATCTTTCAAAAGCAAATTACATAAAGGTTTGGTAATGACACTAAAACCTTTAATAAAACGTCTATAAAAACCCGCATGTCCCAAAAATGACCTTACCCCTTTCACATTCTTTGGTGGTGGCAATGATGAAATAACCCGAATTTTTGCCTTGTCCACCTCCATACCTCTCTCCGAAATCACGTGACCTAACACAATTCCCTCTTGCACCATGAAATGGCTTTTCTCCCAACTAAGCACTAAATTTTTCTCAACACATCTTTTTAAAACTTTTTGTAACTCGTTGAGACAAGATTCAAAGCTAGTGCCAAATATTGAGAAATCATCCATAAACACTTCAAGCGACTCTCCAACCATGTCCGAGAAAATACTCATCATACATCGTTGAAAAGTAGCCGGTGCATTGCACAAGCCAAATGGCATCCGCCTAAAGGCAAAAGTACCATAGGGACAAGTGAAGGTGGTCTTGTGTTGGTCATCCGGGTGGATTGCAATTTGGTTGTACCCCGAATACCCATCTAAAAAACAATAGTATTTTTGACCCGATAATTTTTCAATAATTTGGTCAATAAAAGGAAGTGGGAAATGATCCTTAGAAGTGGCGGCATTTAATTTGCGGTAGTCAATACACACTCGCCACCCGGTTACGGGTCGAGTGGCTATTTGTTCACCACTTTCATCTTTGACTACTTGAATGCCGGACTTCTTAGGTACCACTTGAGTAGGACTTACCCAAGAGCTATCCGAAATTGGATAAATAATCCCCGCATCTAACCACTTAATTACCTCCTTTTTAACTACCTCCCTTAGGTTAGGATTCAACCTTCTTTGCGCTTCTCTTGTGGGCTTTGCATCTTCATTGGTGATAATCTTGTGCATCACAATGGATGGACTAATTCCTTTGAGATCGGCAATCGTCCACCCAATAGCCCCTTTGTTCTCTTTCAACACTTCCAACAAAGCTTGCTCTTGAGCCATCTCCAAATTAGAGGCAATAATGACCGGTAATGTGTCATTATCCCCTAGAAAAGCATACTTCAAGTGGCTTGGCAAGTCTTTCAGTTCCAACTTTGGTGCCACTTCTAATGAGGGTTTGGTGCCCGAATCAATTTCCACCGGCAAACTATCAAAATGGTGGGACCATGGTGGTCGACCCTCCTTCAATGCTAACACATCTTGCTTTCCTTCTTCACTCTCCAAATCAAAAGCATGTACCTGTTCAGAAAAATTACAAGCACACAATTCCATTCCATCTTTCTCATACTCACATGGATTGCATCCCTCGATGACATCTGCCATAAAACATTCTTCAACACCGGAATCATTAGTATTGTTAGTAAAAACATTTAAACGCATTTTCCGGTTTCCAAATGTCATGTCGACCGTGCCAAATCTACAATCAATTACCGCATGCGCGGTGTTCAAAAATGGTCGACCCAATATGACATTTTGTTGCTGTTTTGAATCTGCGGATGAGTAATCCAATACCAAAAAGTCAACCGGGTAATAAAATTCATCAATTTTCACAATGACATTTTGAACCATTCCCCGGGGTAACTTATGAGACAAATCGGCTAAAACAACCGTTGTCTCCACCCTAGCTAATGGACCAAAGTCATATTGATCATACAACCCACCCGGTAAAATACTCACCCCGGCTCCAAGATCTAGCAACGCCTTTGCCATTTGAAAATTACCAACTTGAATGTTTATTAATGGCGTGCCCGGATCTTGAAGCTTAGGAGGGAGCTCCCCATTTAAAACTGCACTCACTTGACCCGTAACATTTACCCGCTTAGGCATTTTTTTCTTTTGTTGCCTCTTTTGCGTACACAATTCTTTCAAAAATTTAGCATATGCGGGTACTTGTTTTATTGCATCAAGTAAAGGAAGATTTATTTTTACTTGTTTAAACATGTCCCACATTTCTTCTTTTTGGGGACCTCTTGATGCAATAAAATTTTTCTTACCCGGGTCAAGTAGAGCCGATGGAAATGGAACTTGATTCGGCTCATTTTCAGTTTTTTCACTCTCACTCGCTTCCGGTTTTTTAACATTTATTTCTTTTTGTAAAACCGGTGTAACTTCATCATTTTCACTTTCCTCACCCGTGACATCCTCGACCACCCCCTCGACAAAACCCGATGACAAATCAGCTTTAAATTCTTTCCCACTCCTTAAAACACTCACTTGATTAACATTAACATTGTTACCCGTGAAGAGCCATGTGACGGATTTACCTGAGTATCGCTAGGAAGCTTGCCTTTACCTTCTTCAATTCCGCCACATCAGTTGCTAATTGCCCCATTTGAGTTGTCAATGCTTGAATGCTTTTATCACGAACTTCATCCTTTTGTATCCGTGCTTCATCAAGTTGGTTTCGCCTTTGCATGTCTTGTTGCATAGCTTTAAGCATTTCCATGACTTCATTTCCGCTTGACGAATCGTGACCCGAACTACTTTGTCCAGTTTGAGCTTGCCCTTGGTAGCCACTATTGTATCCGCCTCTATAATTCCCTTGATTGTATTGTTGGCGAGGCACATAATTACCTTGAGTAGCTTGAAAATTCGGGTTGGCTTGATTAGAAGCATTCCCATATCGAAAGTTGGGATGATTTCGTAACCCGGGGTGGTAAGTGTTGGAGTTCATGTCATAATTTCTCCCACCCCCTTGAATAGCATTCACTTCTTCACTTGGTGCTTCTTGCACACCCACTCCACAAACCTCCGCCGTGTGGCCTATCTCTTGACAAGTTCTGCAAACATTGTACAATTGATTAGTATTCTGCACATTACCACCTTCTACCGCATGCACCTGTGGTCTTTGAATCACATGTCTTGCCCTTCTTGAAGATTGGGCCTTCCTTTTCGAAGTCACCGCCATTTGCTCTAAATATGCCCAATCATCTTGTTCAAAATTTGTACCAAAAGTACCATTTGTGATGGACATAAGATCCCGTGCATCCTCCGATGTCAAACCTTCATGAAAAGCATTTAACAATTCCCATAGTTGGATACCATGGTGAGGGCAATTTCGTAGCATCATGTTGAACCTCTCAAATGCTTCATGAAACATCTCTCCCGACTGTTGTTGAAAACTTCTCAAACCCCTCCTTGCATCATTGGTCTTTTGCGAACTATAGAATTCATCCAAAAAGATTTGTTGCATATCGGCCCATGTGAAAATTGATGCGGATGGTAGAGTGTGAAACCATCTTTTTGCCTTATCTTCCAATGAAAATTGAAAGAGAACCAACTTGACATCATTCGGAGTAAATCCTTGACCCCCAATAGTGTTGCAAATAGAATCATAAGTTTCCAAATGAAAGTAAGGCTCTTCCGTTGCTAGCCCCTTGAATTTTGGTAGACTTTGGAGTGTGGTTGTTCTAACTTCAAAAGTTCTTCCATTTGCATTTTGCGGAATCACTATTGGTGATGGATTATTAGTGATAATAGGCCGAAAATGTTCTTCAATTCCCCGTACAACATCACGGTGGAGTCTTCTAGGTGCTCCCAATGGCGCTCTTGGTTGACCCATTTGTCCTTGCATTGCACCTTGTGGTGCAAATTGTTGTTGATGTTGATTTGGATGCATAGGTGGTTGTTGTTGGTGATTCGGCCTTTGATGTTGAGCTTGCATGTTTGGAGGCCGCATTTGATTGAGTGGCGTGGGACGTTGCAAGTGCAATCCTTGCGGTCTAACATGTTGCACACCAACCGGTAGTCTTCCCGGGTCTTGAAATGGTAAAAGTGGTTGACTTACTTGACCCGTTTGTGCTTGAGAGCCCACATATGCACCTTCTCCTCCATAATAATAACCCTCTTCATTGTACCCACTAAACTCCTCATCATCATACCCATCGTCATACACATCTCTTTGAAATCTCGAATTTTGACCACCTTGGAAAGATGAATAGTAAAAACCCGATTGGTTAGGTGGTTGATAAGTAGATGTGGTATGGACAATTGTTGAACCTTGTCCTTGTGGTTGTGGGATGGTAGAAGATGATTGACCCGTAGTTGGGAAAAAATGGGAAAATGGTGGTATGGTGTTTGATGGATTAAAGGTAAGGTTCGGATCAATTTGAGTAGAACTCGGTTGGGTGGTATGGATTGGTGTTTGAGGACTAGTGGAAAAGTTAGGTAATGTGGTGTTGGGTGAAATTTGTGAGGAAGTAGGCATGAATGACGAGGTCGTTTGACCCGTTGTTGGTATGTGAGAGTCTTGCATTATGTTTCTTGGGGTGAACGGTGTAGGTGAATCAATGACTTTGTTTCTTCTAATCAAAACTCGGTTCTTTCTCAATGTTCTTTCAATCTCCGGATCAAACAAAAGTGGTGATGACTCGTGAGAGCCTCTAGTATGCATACACTTGAAGTACCTGCACACTAAACACAACCCGTGTAAACCCGAAAATAACAAACAAAACTAAAAGCTTAACACACGTTGCGCACTACTCCCCGGCAACGGCGCCAAAATTTGACGTGCTTGTCGTGGTACACGTAAAATTTCCCAATTACAACTAACGTATAGTGGCAAGAAGGTATCGAACACAGGGAGTTTGTGGAATGTGTGTAAACTAATAACTTTGCGATTTAACTAATATTTAACTACTAACAAAATTAAAGATCAAAGATTGTTGGTTGATTTGGATTTAGACTTAATAAAAAGAAAACTAAATTACTGATTTGAAATGGGTTTTGTTCTTCAAGTTATCAAGCAATGACCATCCCTGGATCCATTTTCCTTAAACCTTTATGCAAAAGTTCCACTAGAAAGAGTTACATAGACATAACTCGTGTTTAAACAATTGTTGTGATAAAAGGGAACAAAGTACTCGGATTATAGCAATGCGAGGTTGTTTCCCGATGACCAATTAATCAATTATCCAACCCAAATCCTTCCCGCAATATCCCGATTGTTAGCAACACCAAGAACATACGATTAAGACTAGAAATTGAGAAATTGATTAACTACTACAAGTAATTGTTCAAACACCACAATAATCAAGCAAACATGTACTAAATTATTGTTCTAGAAATGAAAGGAACAAACATAAAAGAGTTTAAGAAAAACTTCACCAAAGATGATCATCAAAAGTTCTAGCCAAGCATGACTTGGTGAATCATCAAAACAATCATAGTAATGTTCATAAGAATCAAAGACATAAACCAATGTTTGTGATAAGTCTCCAATCAAGAACTTCAGCCAAAATTCGCCCCAATGATGAGTAGAAACGTTCACTATGGAAGTGGTAATGATAAGACACCATTAAGTGGTCTTTAAATAAGGAGTTACACATTTTTGCAGAGGCTGCCGTACCCCTACGGTCCCACCGTAAGGGTACGGTGGGCTGAACATCTTGACGGTCATTCAAGCCTGGCCTACGGTGGAATTTTGATGTCTGAAGCCACCGTAACCCTACGGTTGGGCCGTAAGGGTACGGTGAACCTTAGAAATTTTCATTTTTTCTTTCTTCCATTCCACCTCGTTCCAATGCATTCCGGTCCATTCCCAAAGCCCGTATTTCGTCATTTTTAGCTCCTTATTATACCTACAACCAAAGCAACCGTAGTCACCCAATTCCACGCAATATCACAAGTAAATGTGGATAAAATAAGCATTTTAACACTATTAAAGGGTGTTCGTTGAACCACCCGTCAGCGCACGACGCCCGTGTATATTTTCGGGATGGTGGGACCAGTCCATGTAAAAGTGGCTGACAATTTCATTATCTTTGAGATATACGATGGAGCTCTTAAGGTTTAGACATTTTTCAATGTCTCTTACGTATTTGGTCTAGTCACCAGGGCCTTGTCGCCAGTTATTCCTAAAGGGCCTTGTCGCCAGTTATTCCTATGGGCCTTGTCGCCAGTTATTCTCAAAATGTTACATATTGGTTTTGTCACCAGGATTATTTCTAAGGGGTTTGATCCCGGTTAAACCAAAGGCCTAAGTCGCCAGTATAATAACAAAGTTTTCCTTTACAGGATATTATTGAAACATAATTCTTTCTTATAAAGGATTGTAGACTTAAAGTCTATGTTGAAGATATTACACTGGGGACATCCTCAGGATGCAAGACCATCCCAAGGATAAACTGGGGACATCCTCAGGATAATGAAGACCATCCTGACGATGAGAAAGACTCATGAAGAATGTGGCAAGATCATAAGAATTATTCAACAGAGAAAATACAAAAGATATTATTTTTGATCATTTCTTTACACCCTAAGTGTTTGCTAATGTTTGCAGAATGTCAAAGGAAATAAAGAACACAAAGATGATAGCGTCAAAAGATTGTTACCATATATTATTAAGGCATCATAGTCAAAATTTGAGGTCAACCCATGGCTTCATCCTAAACCAGGACCCATCCACCAGGGGTCAACATCTATGGTCCGGGTCAAATAAAAGATTTGGGGCTTCGTCTTGAAACCAAGATCCCTCCACCCCAAACCTTATAATATCCTAAGTTATTACATACCAAAATAAATTGTATGAAATTGTTTAACGAAATACTACCATCACAACCACAAAAGATCAAATAAAAAGTGGGCTACAGCCTATTCAACACATCCTTCATCGCCCACTGGAAGGTCTTTCACCACCTCAGCAATCTTGGCCTCAGCTGCCTTCACCTCTGCATCCTCAGGATCTTTGACCACATCCTCGGGGTGAGCAACAGGAACAGGCTCATAAACCACTTCTTTTCCGCCCAGGCTCTTAATTTTCTCCTTCCAGGCTTTGACATCCCAGGAATTCTGATCGAAACCTGGATCGTTGGCCTGGAGAGCCATCTTCACCCTGGCCTGAAAGACAGAAATAGTAGCAGATTTGATGAGCCTATTCCTGTGATCCTGTGCCTCTTTCTCTTGATCCAATATGGCCTTGGCATGCTCAGCCTTCACTCTCTTCAGCTCAGCTTCAGTCTCTGCCAGTTTGCTCTCAAGATATTTGCCCTTATCATGAGAAATCTTCTGGACATCTTCAAGCTTAGTCTGTGCCTCATGAAGTTCATTAGCAACAATATCCAGAGAGTTTGACAGATACTCATGGCCCTAACGAGTAAAAGAAAAGGTAAGTATTCCTAACCTTTTTTTCACTAACCTAACAGTGGTATTCTCAGGATAAGGCCATACCTGGAGAGTGAATTGGGAGATCTTGCCCAAAATATCATTACAGCTCAAACCCTCGAAGGGGGTGATCTCCTGAGCAATGGCAACAACAACACTCCCCTTCCTTTTGTTTGAAGCAGCAGCAGCCCTAGACTTGGGAGGGTTAGATGAAGGAGTAGTCATCTTGGAACTAGAAGGAGATGGAGATGTCACTTTGGTTGCCTTGGCACCCATGCTATCAATATCATCCAGGTCAAAGGAAGCAGGTTTCTTAGCTGATGCTAAGATAATAACAGGGTTAGTAAATAAAATGGTAAACATCCTCAGGATGTAACATGACATGCTCACCAGACATCTTGGAGGCTTGACTGGTGGTATAACTTTCTTCCACTTCGAAGGTCCTCACTGATTCAGGTAACTTATAAACAACTCCACATCGAAGAGAAGCGTCGTCCATAGGGGTAGCAAACTTGGCAAACGAAGCACCTGTTGAATAAAAAAGTTTTAGGATGTTAGCATCTTCAGGATGTAACTAAAATTTTTTAATACTAAAAATAATGTTACCACTTTTTAACCAATAAAGAGGAATCTCATCCCCATGAGGAATAGAACACCTCTTAACAAAAAAGAACTTCGTTTTCCAATTTTTCTCAGATTTTACTACATTAAACAGAAAGGGTGGATCCTTTTCTATAACTTGAAGAAAATAACGGTGGGAACCGTGTGTCCTCAACCTATAAACTTGAGCCAGGTCCCCCACATGAAGATGGACACCATGATCTTGGACGAGCCTGCTACAAACCATCAGAATCTTCCAAAGTTCAGGCATGGCTTGGGAATAAGCCATCCCAGTCATATCAAAGAAATCTTTGATAAACTTGGGAAAAGTATACCTTAACCCTAGAAGGAATGGTAAGTACAAGAAACAGACCCAGGTAGGAGATGCAAAATCTGATCTTGCATGAGGGTCATAAGGACGAAACTCAGCAGAACTCGGGAAGATTTTTCAGTTCTTTAGGGCTTGAATCTCCTTATCGTCGAAAGAACAAATCTGTTGTTCAGGATTACTCAAGAGGTTTTGGGGAATGAAGTCACTAGAAGTTCCCACACTCCCCGAAGCTCTTGTGGATCTTTTTTCCATCTTCTTAATATTACTAATATTTTGCAGGTGTAAAGAGAAAAGTGAAAGAAAGAAGAGAGAAATTACCTTCTTAAAAAATCAGATATGATTATAAAGGAATGGATAAGCTCTAGATATAGAGGGCAGAAGATGATGGTTGTAACGGTCCTCCCATAATTACCGCCGAGAAAGTAGCCTTTGTCATCCTGACAAGACATCCCATCAGTCATCAGAGAAGATATTTAGATTAAAAAATATTTTTTACCTTGAAAGATATTTACGGTAACATATTTTTTGGGGACAATTGTTGGTGGTGAAAATCCTCAGGATGATTTTGTAACATTTCGCATTAAATACTTGTACGTTACGATTATTTTGAATAAAACGTCAAGTTTCATCATTTATCGCCTTTTAAAAAATTATTTCGTGACGCATTTGGACCCCTAATACTATGCTATATATATATATATATTATACATATATATGTGTTATAATTATAAAAAATAATAGGCTTGGGCCGGGATTCGAACCCGCGCCCATAGCCGGGTCACTACACCAAACAACACAACCAACTGGTCTACACAACACACTTGTTTTATTCCCAGCGCATATTAATTATATAACGAGGTTAGTTCTTAATAGTTGACTAGGAAAGTCAACTGTGGCGTCGATTTACCTAAATTAACATATTCAAACGCGTTTTGATTCTTGATTAGGGATGATTGGTGATTGTCTGACTATTACGCATCAATTACACAGTCAATTATCATCCAAACTTTCCAATTCATGGCTAATTAACGCGTCATCATCATCAACGCGAGTCAACTTACCCAATTCGTTCACCCGACCCTCACCCTATAAATTGAACCATCTAATTCACTCCCAACTCGCCGATACATCTCTCTCTATCTCCAATTTCTGGTTTAATTCAGCTTTCAAGGCCTCTTGTTTTAGGTTTGACTTTTCTGTTTGACCAAGCGATTTATACGAATTCGTGTTTGTAAGTTGTTTATTTTTGATGGGTTTTGTTCATCGGCTTATACACAACAATAACCCTATGTTCAATTGGGTTATTGTTGTGTAAAACGAATTATTGTTAAACTAGGGCACGTATGTGTTCGAATTGGGGAAGAACACATTGCAGAACTTGGTTATATATTTTAAACAGACACGAACCCAACACAACCACTGATCTAGATCAAGTGGTTGTGTCTGATGCTTGTTAATCAGAGCACGCGGGTTCAAGTCCCACCCTCTACGGTTTAATCTTTTCCTTTTAAAAGATTTATAAAACAGTTTCAACATATACTATATAATTAATTTCAAGCTAGTTTAATCGTTCTCAGGGTTCAGACCAACTGGTCTGAACTTGTGATTTTAAAACCCGACCCGGTCCTAGACTCAGGTTCGATTCCCAGCATCATCAAATATTTTTTATATCATTTAAGCTTTATATATATTCACTTGTATTTTTAAAATAAGTTTTAAAATACTAAAACTCTTTTATAAATTCTACAAAAATTATTTTATGTTATTCTAGTAGAAAAGTTTAACATACAATTTTTAGTTTTCCAAAAATTATTTATTTATTATATATAATAAATAATTCAGGTTTATTCTATTTTATTTATAAAATTCTATAAAAATATCAAAACAATTATATAAATTTCTACAAAAATTATTCAGAGTTTATATAACATTAAACTTTTCTGAAATGATTTTTATTTCTGAAAAATCATTTATCTAATATTTTTAATCAATTTTTGTTGGTTTTAATCATAAATAAATTATAATAAATTCATTTTTCAATATTTTTGCACCAAAATTTTATATAAATTATTTCTATTTATTTGGAACAGAAATACAATTTTTTAATTTAATAACTCTTTAATTTTAATATTTTTAAATATTAAAGTTATATTTTGACAATTTGAAATAAATAGATTTAATATTCTATTTTTAAGAAAATAATTTTATAAAAATTATTTTCATACTTAAAACTTTATATTGTGACCATCTTTAATTTAAAATTTACAAAAAGACTTTTGTTTATTTATTTATAAAATTTCTCTTATTTATTAAACATTTTATTTATTAATCCAACGAATACTTATCCCCAATTCGAAACCCTAGAATATACTTGTAGACTAGATAGACTTAGACTTATTGGTTACCTTATACATAGGGTAATACTTGGCAACTTTGGGGCTACACTTATACTCTTTCTCGAGACTTAATACTTTGCTAAGGTGAGTTTACGTAACCATGTTTATGCAATTCTTTATACTTGCAACATTATATTTAAGCAATTCTACATACATGTCTAGTTGTAAACTTTAATGCCTCATGATTTAGACAACAACAACAGTTAGACTCGTTTCAACAAGTTTCAACAATTACATAATCATTAGCTATGGCCAAGCCGGCGATACTCAATAATAGATCTATTGGATTGACAATCCCACCTAGATTCGTTGACCATCTTTTATGGGGAGCGCGGGTGATTGTTATCGTTCCAACATATTATTAAGGTGAACCGTGGATGACGGGATGGATCTAAACTAGTCGGAGGTTTGATTATGTCGATTCAACATTTCATGTTTATTCATGTAGACTTAAACTTACGATAGACATGTGAATTGCTCAACTTTTATTCTTAAACTTAATTGTTTGACATGGCTTATGTATTCTCACCAACTTCTAGTTGACCCCCCCCCCCCATTTTTACAACTCAACAGGTAATACTGATGCTTGAAGTCTAGAGTTAGTATGAGGAGATATTTGAAGTTTTGTTTGATTATTTGATGTAGACATTAATGTAATTCAATATTGTAATGAAATAAAGGATTATTTAAATTTGTGTACTACCATGAGCTACTGAACAATCATTCATATGTGGCACCTCGATGTTTCCGCCATCGGTTGGGGTGTTACAGATTTTACCCTACATCCCTAATGTACCATCCTCAGGATGCTGAAGGACTCAACTGACTTCAGGATATAACAGTATTTCCGCATGTGCACATCCTGAGAATGAACTAACGAATTGGCTTTCTTATGTATGATTGCAGGTACAACTAAATTATAATATGGATTTACATACTCAGCAACGTCTATATTATAATCCTCAATTGAAGAAGTCAAAGATAGAAGTATAACTCATGGTCCAAGATTGAAGATGGAGTCAAAGTTGTAACCGATATACATTTAATATCGGCGACAAATAAGGAAACAGTTGGAACAATGACTAGCCAAGAAGAAACCGTTGCCAACGGCTACATTCTGTTGAAGACTTCCAACGATCACCTGAAACAGCTCTTAAACAACATTGAAAGAGCTTAATTACTTAGCGGATCTCACGGGGTTCTTTGTTTTTCTCATGTACTATATAAATGGGAGTATTGGACGAGTATAGGACACATTGCTTACACTATAGCTACACACATACACTTAGCTGATTAGAAACACTCATACAATCATTGTAATCTTAGTACACTCGTCCATTTGCTCATCCAAAGTTGTATCTGTTTACCAAATTAATATTAACAAATAAGGAAAGGGCCTAGTCTCCTCCCGAGGTTTTATACCGGTGATCTACAACTGATCAAGGGCTTTCCTCATAGATCGAGTGTTGTTCTTTATGTTTTACTACTTTATTTGTTCATTATAAACAGTTCCATCCTGAGGATATAACTGTCCATCCCAAAGTTAACCTAAGCCATCCCGAGCATAGTTGTCACTTATTTACTTCTTTTTGCATCCTGACTAAGTATTTTCAGAATATAAATAGTTCCAACATACAAATTACATTTTTAGCACTCTACCTCACAATTTCTAATTTGGAATACAAAATTATATCTACTAGGTAACTTTTGACCAAAACACGGAGGTCTGAGCATGGACGAGATTTTTGTAACAGTGGGAGCACATGGGGTGTTGTGAAACAGTCTGTAAATCGACGTTAGGTTTGGAAGACCAAGGATCCGAATGAAATATCTCGTGGGAGGTTGCTGTTAGTAGAGAGTGTTCTTTCCTCTGGAGTCTCTGGAGCTAGCGACTTGATTAAGTAGGGGCCGGTTGAGATTGAGGATGTGTCCATGGCGGGTTTTGCCATGTCTGGGTCTTGATAACCATATTGGAGTTGTTGGGAGCTTTAATGGGCCTTTCAGGTTACTAATGAGAAGGGCCTAGAAGATTTTTGTTCCTGTGTGTTTAGAGATTACCGAGTACTAGATGATTGGGTTGTTTTTTTACTTGTTGGCAGGCTGGAGTTCCTCGCAAGGCCTTCAAGTGGGAGATTGTTGGGTTTGTGAAGTCCTTGGTTATTGGGCTTTTGATGTTAACAATAGAAGACATGATCCAAGCCCGGTTTAGTTTTCTTGGTCCCTAAGTTGTTTAACCTAATTGTTCTCCATATATACCCTAGTCATGTATTGTAATCTTGTGTGCCTTGAGCTTAATGAAATAACCTAGTTGCAGCCCGTGGATGTAGGTCCCCCACTGGGACCGAACCACGTAAAATTCTTGTGTCGTGTTTATTTTCTGTTCATCGCGTGATAATCGTGTGTGCCGTTTGTGTGTTTGATTCCGCTACACCGACTAATACCTACAATAAAATTGAGCTCAAGTACACTATTTCGGCATAATTTGTATTAGTTTTCAAAGTTAAAGGAGGAGCCAATTTGTGAAGATAAAGATGCAAGGTTTGAGGAGATAAATTCTAGAGTTTATTTGGATTGTTTGATGTATTGTTTAGTTTTTATTTGTTTAATAAAACCGGTTGTCTCCCTAAACTGTTGTTTAGTTTGTTTGTTTGATATATATTAACAGCCTGGCTCGTTGGATTATTGAGTAGGGCTGCAAACGAACTGAACTTTCAGCGAACAGTTTATGAACCGTTCGGCGGGAAGTTCGTTTGTGTTCGTTCGTTTAATAAATGAACGAACACGAACAAAAAAATTTGTCCGTTTAGTTAAACGAACGAACATGAACATAGGTCGCGTTTGTTCGTTTATGTTCGTGAACGTTCGGTAACGTGTTCGTTTGTGTTCGATAGTTTATTAATGTTTTTAATTTTTATACCTTTTTATATTCTTTTATTTTTATTTATTTTACCCAATAAATAATATATATAAGGTAAATATATGACTATATAAGATCAATAAACCTACTTTTTGTAACCAAGCTCATTATATGTTTCCACGTTCCAGCGTTGATGCCCTCCACCTTCAACGCCCTTCTCTAGTAATAAGTATATGTTTGGACAATTAGGTTATCTTTGGGTGGATCTAGCTAATATCTTAATGTATGTGAATTCGATGTCAGTCAAAAGTTAATATATGTCTGTTTGTGTTTATTTTTGTTCATGAACACTTCTTTGTATTAATTTGCGTTCATGAACACTTGTTTGTGTTCACTAATGTTTGTTTGTGTTCGTGTGCGTTCATGAACAAAATTATCAAACGAACACAAACGAACATGAACATGAGTGTTTTCTTAACAAACGAACACGAACAAAAAATCTCGTTCTGTAAGTGTTCATGAACTGTTCGTGAACATGTAATTTTCTTAACAAACAAACATGAACAAGGCCTTGTTCGTGTTCGTTCGATTCGTTTGCAGCCCTATGAGTGTTACTTAAAAATATCTTTTGTATATATAAAAATATCTTTTGTATATATACAAATTAGTACCCCTGCCATATAATCTAGTCAAGCTCCAAATTATAAGATATATAGGTGGGCTGACCCAACAAATGAAAGATGAGTGAGAAAGGGGACCCAATAAACATTTACCAAGTGCTTTTATTTGCCAATAAAAACCAGTAACATCTTTAGGATTACAAGTCATACCCTGCCTTTCATTAGTCATTACTCCTCTCTAATGGGAAATCCATTTAAATTTTTCTTGCTCAGTGTGTTTTGGACATATAGTTTATATCCTGCAGCAGCTGCAGATGATAGTTTCTTTTTGTTTCCAAGAAACTTCTTGTTTGGAACTGCATCATCTTCTTATCAGGTTTTGTCTACCATCAACCCATCATGCAATTTTTAACCGATTCCTTCGCTGTCTTCCTTTATATTTTCATTTTCAAATTTCATGTATGCAGTTTGAAGGAGCTTACCTTTCTGATGGGAAAGGCCTTAGTAATTGGGATATTTTTGCACACGAACCTGGTATTCATATCCACCTGCCTCTTGGATTCATCATCAATATCGGCTGGTTAATATTTGCAGCGTTTTCGCTTTTCAGGCAATATTGCTGATGGTTCTAATGGAGATGTTGCTGTTGATCAATACCATCTTTATCCTGTAAGTGCAATATTAATTTATACGTTGATTCTAATAAATGGTTCTTATGTAAATTATTCAAATGGTTATGTCCCTACATACTTTACTTGGTTTGTGGTATGTAGAATAGGGTGTTATTCTTTGTTAGTGATGCATCATTTAAAACATGATTTAAAGCATCTTTCTAGTCTAGTTCTTTCAGTCGTGTAATTCATCACGTTATGAAATAACGTCGGAATCGCAAGAATTGACAAGTTAACCAACCTCTTTACTTTACATAGCCATATGACCAACTCTTTGAAAATGGCCATAAGGGTATTTTTCGTGTCGAATGGCTATTTGGGTAAGTTTGTGGATCAAGATGGCTATTTAAGTGATTTCCCAATAAATAATCTATCTCAAATTCCGAATAATCAACTCTTAAAGGTTTGTGTAAACATATTTTGCTTCTTAGGTCACACATGTCAACTTGTTAAATATATTTAATCTAGTTGTGTGTATGTGTGTGTATCATGTTGCACGTTATAGATATTAACGTAACTTATAATATCTATCAAGGCTAAGGGATTCTGTTTTATTGTTGCATTTTCTATATAGTGAAGGCTCCGGATATTTGCACAAGTAGTCATTTTATTCAGACAACCCTATACGGGTCGTAGAGAGCTCTACGGCTCGTAGAGAGCTCTACGGCTCGTAGAGCCAATTTTTTCAGACTTCTACGAGCCGTAGAGGCCTCTACGGCTCGTAGAAGTAGTCTTAATATTTTTGAGAATGAAGAAGCAGAAGATTGATGTTTTATGGTGCCTACGGCCCGTATAGGCCCCTACGGGTCGTAGACAAAAAAAAAAACCAAAAACGTTTGGGACGAGGTTCGATCTTAGGCACATTATCACACAATCACACACACAAAGTCTTATTAAGCATATGGGGACCATCTGGGCTACCAGTTCGCTGGTTTCTTAGTTGGAAAGTTTTAATATAACATAAACCAGTCTTAGGCAACCTCTACGGCCCGTATAGGTCTATACGACCCGTAGATAGGGTTTTTTTTTAAATCATTTTAATTATGTAATAATTAATCCCGAGCGTGTAATACATTAACACAAGCATGTAAAACGTGAACACAATTGTTTATAACATAAACCAATATAAACCAACGTCGTCTCGATAAGCGTGTAAAATAAACGTTAACAGAAACGTTCAAAATATAACTAATCGTTTATATACGCAACAAAATAAAACTAAAAGTTAACAGAAGCGTTCAAAATAAAGATTGTTTAAATACATAAGATGATCAGAAATAAAACATCGTAGAGTCAGTCGGCGGCGCGGTCCCGGGCTGCTGCGAAGACGTGTCGGGCTGCTGGGAGGACGTCACGGGCTCGTGCGTGCTGGTCCCTAAAGTCGGTGGGACACGAGCCTGCATGCCTAGGTGGCGATACATATCCTGCTGGCCAGCAATCAACCAGCGCATCGCGTCGTCCTGCCGATCACGCCACTGACGCGTATCGGTGTCCTGCTGCTGACGCCAGGTGTCCTGCTGCTGACGCCAGGTGTCCTGCTGACGCCACGCACGCATCTCGGCAGCCTCCTCGGCAGCCGCACGAACGTCCGCCCTAACATCAGCAGGCAACCTAAGAGAGTGATAAACGCGCGCCGGTATCTGCACGTCCTCAGGCTGCTGCTGAGGCATCTCGACGTCCCTAAGACCGCCCCCCTCCTGCTCATGCACAATCTGCAACCCGACCTCCACAGCATCACCTGCAAATGGATAACAATAAATAATTAATAAATAATAATAATATTCCAGGATTTTATAAAAAAATTGGGCAGAGTTTCCCCTGTTTTTAGGCAAACCAGACAACACAAGTTGTCTACAAGTTTCCCAAATAATAATAATAATAATAATAATAATAATAATAATAATAATAATAATAATAATAATAATAATAATGATAATAATAATAATAATAATAATACCTCTAAGGCCCTGATGTACTAACGGCTCATGCACAGACTCCACGCCACCGGGACCAATCAGATAGTGGAACTCATCATGATCCGGCGTCTTCGCCTTCTTCGCCGCACTCAGCAATCCTGCTGATGAGCCCCCCGCATGGGATGCCTCCCTTCAACGGCTTATGGGGGAAGGAGGCAAAAAACTCGGCCATGACCCGATGCAAGGCAATCGGCGTGCCGGTGAGTATGCAATGCAGGTACATCAGGTCCGTCTTCGTCACCCGCTCGTTTCTATTCCCCCGTGCCGTTAGGGAATAAGTAATGCAACGGTGAATGTAACGAACTACGGGGTGACGAATGTTGGATGCCCTGTCACACCTCTCCCTGCACAGCATAATAATAGTAATAATAATCAGAACAAAGATATTGAAAAATAATAATAATGATGATGATAATAATAATAATAATAATAATACTTCTGTGCCGGGTTGCCGAACTCGGGACCGCCAATGGTGGGCCACCACGCATAGAGGACGTCATCAGCGACAGTAGTCACCGCCCTAGTGTAGACATCCTGAACATTAACATTAACATTAACATTTCGAATAAGAACAAAACCAAAAATAATAATAATAAAAATAAAAATAATATTAATACCTCTACAAGGTCGTCGCGAGTGTACCACCGGATGTGCGTAGCCCACTCATCTAGAGAATAACCATACTCAACGCCGAGTATGGAAAACTCAATATCCCTCGGTGGGCGGCCTGACGATCCGGCGCCCGACGATCCGGCGTCCGACGATCCGGCGGTGGGCGGGCGAAACCGAAAGGTGGATAGAAACTCTATCACCAACGGCCTATGGGACGGCGCGCAAAAGTCGTCGAAAAACCTGTCCAGTGGGCTCCCTTCCGGGATCCACTGTCGGGCAATCGCCTCAGCACCCCTACACGCCCGAAGCGCGTCCCAAGAAATCCCACGCGCCAGAACAATCTTCTTCTTCCTCAACCTATGAAATCTGGCACCCGCGTAATCGACTCGCATAAAACTGCAATGCTCATAGCCTGACAAGTCACCCCCTGCCATGGCAGCCCCCGCCTGCACCGCGGCCTCATCCTCCTCCTGCTGCTGCTCCTCCTCCTCGCCCATGTACTGCTCGTCTAGAAAATCTGCCATAACTGCAAAATCAAAGAATATATAGTTAGTTAGGGCGTTTTTATAATTAAGGTGTTTCAAAAGAATCGCCAAAACTATATAGTTTTGGCGATTCAAAAGAAACGCCAAAACTATATAGTTTTTGGCGATTCAAAAGAATCGCCAAAACTATATAGTTTTTGGCGATTCAAAAGAATCGCCAAAACTAATATAGTTTTGGCGATTCTAAAGAAACGCCAAAACTATATAGTTTTTGGCGATTCAAAAGAATCGCCAAAACTATATAGTTTTTGGCGATTCAAAAGAATCGCCAAAACTAATATAGTTTTGGCGATTCTAAAGAAACGCCAAAACTATATAGTTTTTGGCGATTCAAAAGAATCGCCAAAACTATATAGTTTTTGGCGATTCAAAAGAATCGCCAAAACTAATATAGTTTTGGCGATTCAAAAGAATCGCCAAAACTATATAGTTTTGGGCGATTCAAAAGAATCGCCAAAACTAATATAGTTTTGGCGATTCAAAAGAAACGCCAAAACTAATATAGTTTTGGCGATTCTAAAGAAATCGCCAAAACTATATCCACCACCACAGCCCCACCACCACCACAGCCCCACCACCACCACCACCACCACCACAGACCCACCCAACCACCACAGACCCACCCACCACCACAGACCCACCCACCACCACCACAGACCCACCCACCACCACCACAGACCCACCCACCCACCACCACTCACCCTACCCAACCACCACAGACCCACCCAACCACCACCACTCACCCTACCCAACAACCACAGCCCCACCACCAGTCACCCTACCCAACCACCACCCAACCACCACCACAACAGCCCACCACCACCACCACACACCCACCCCACCCCACACATCATTTAAAGAAAAAAAAACAAAGAAAAAAAAATAAAAAAAAAAAAAACCTGTTCTTCGATCTTCGATCTTTGTTGTTCGATCTCATGGTGGTTGCAGTGGTGGAGAAGGGAGTGTTGGTGGTGGATTAGGGTGGTGATGGTAGTTTTGGTGGAATGGGGCGGTGGGGGGTTAGGGTTGGGATGAATTGTTTTGAATTGGGGATATGGTCGACTGATCTGTGCAAAATGAGTTTTAACTGGTTACCTACGGCTCGTAGGGGTCTCTACGGGCCGTAGGTGAACAAAATGAAAAAAAAAATTTAACTGCTTTACCTACGAGCCGTAGAGCTCTCTACGACCCGTAGGTAAACAAAATTATAAAAAAAACGGGGTGGGACAAGGATCGAACCTGGGCACATTATCACACACACATATACAAGAGCATATATACACACATATATAAACCATCTGGGCTACCAGTTCGCTGGAATTATATCCAGAAAATTTATATATAACATATCACTGAAAACCACAATTTTTTTAAAAAAAATCCTAGTCTACGGCCCGTAGGGACCCCTACGGGTCGTAGACTCCAATTTTTTTTAAAAAACTACTGATTAACTTTTTATAAACTTTACAAAGTTTTTAGAAATCAAAAAAATTTGCCTACGGCTCGTAGAGGCCTCTACGACCCGTAGGCTTAATGGCCTCTACGAGCCATAGATGGTGTCTACGAGCATGTCCCAGAAGCCTACGGGTCGTAGAGGGCCCTACGACCCGTAGATAAATCTTACCTACGGCTCGTAGAGCCCTCTACGGCCCAATAGAAGTTTTGTTTTTTTTTAAATTTTGTTAGTTTTAATTAGATGGTATAGGTTTTTTTTTATAAAATAACGTTTTCATTTCATATTGTATATGTAAAATAATAATAAAAAATAAAAAAATGTATTTAATAAATCATTATACATTATAAAAACAAATTTACACCGAACTATCAGAAGAATCAGGACAGCCTGTTAGGTCAAACAACTCTGGATCTCTTTGAGATAGCCTACGCCCTTCATCAAGACGATCCCTGTATAGTGCTAACCATGGGTTGTGATTTACATCTACCCAACGCCTCCATGTTCCATTCGGATAAGGCATCGGAGCGTCGTCTGTTAGCTTTAGCATGATGAAGTGGTTGCCGTTCACGAAGGCCATCGAAATGACCCGATGTTCTGGCACGCTTTGAGGATGCTTGTGAATAGGGAAGAATGTGCTTGTTCCAAGAGGACTGAAGAATTGAAGGACCACACCAAATGCCTGAGCAATCACTAATCCAGTCAAAGGCATCTCCATCCACTTTGAATTAGGTGTGTTCCCGACTCCCGTCCAATCTAAGGACGAGTATATGCGGGCGAAACCGTTATCGTCGAATTGGTTCAAAATCTCGTACCAATCCTCATGGTATTGACCCATCATCTCTTCTTTAAGAAGGTGGCGGATCAAATCCCAGTCTTCCTCCTCCATATCCAAAGCCAAAGCTACAGATCGGAACCCACAGTTACCGTCTGGCTGAACATTTTGAATATGCGTGACAAACCGTCGATAAAGGGGATCAATCTGATACTTAAATTGTCTAAGCACAAATTTATACCTGTCACCGCCAAACATTGGGAAATCATGATTAGGGGATGTGTACATATGTATGTATGTATAAATAGTTATTTATGTACCTGTCCCCTACTAAGAGTGGATACTTTTTGCTACACACTCTCATTTTATCTTTACCCGGGTCTGATGGCCTACGTCTTCTAACAGGCTCGTCTTCCTACAATGGATAATAATAATAATAATAATAATAATAATAATAATAATAATAATACTAACATCTTCTTGCGCATCCTCCTGCTGTTTTTTTTCTTTAATTTTGTAGTTGGGCGTCCGCGAGTATTCTTTTGTACCTCAGGAGGTTGAGTGTCAGTCATACTTGGATTTACCACCGACTTTATTTTTGACAACATATTTCTTTGAACGCGTGGTGATTGAGACATCAGTGTCTCTTTGACTATCTCCCACTCACTCGCAAGGTCACGTTCCCCCCATACTACTTCCGGTTCGTAATTCAGTCGTGTCCAGAAGACGTCTATTTCGGACAGCTGTATTTTTATTCCTGTATTCAATAAACATAAACATAAACATAAACATAAACATAAACATAATAGTTGTAGTAGTAGTAGTAATAATAATAATAATAATAATAATAATAATAATAGTAATAATAATAAAGTAATGGTATTACCTTTATTTATATACGAATCTAATTGACATGCACACGGCAACCCAGAACTCGTGAAAAGCTGGTGACCACAACTCATTTTTCGTTCCTTCAACCTCTCTATATTTTTTATCTCTTTTATCAACTTCTCGATCGCTGCATGGGAAACTTTACCGAGTAGGTCCTCAAAAAGAGGTATGTCATGGTGCACCTTTTTCACAGATAAACTCTCTTCAAACGAGTGGTTTATTGCCCTCTCTTGTGACGTTACAACATCGTCTACAATCATCACAAGTTTGTGGAGTGAGTTGTTAGCCCCCTTAATGTGCATCTTAAACCTTGAATGCTGGCTCTCAACTCTGTTGGTCGTATACTGACCAAAGTTGTAGTTTGTGTCTGTCCATGCAGAAACAAACCTTTCTTTGTAGTCACGGAGCCAGACCCGGTCTATATATTCAAAAACACCTGTAAAAGATAGAAAAAAGATATTTGTTAATGTGTGTATGTATGCGTTTTAAACTAAATTAATAAAATATGTACCAGCTCGTTCGTCCTGACATAGTCGTTTGTAGAATCGGTCTAACCAGAGACTATAAAATTCCGGAGATGAAGATCTACATAATCGCTTAAAAGATTTCACGAATATTTCCCAATCTGCATTTCCAAAGGCTTGTCTGCAGTGCTTCAATATATTTCGTTGAATGTGATACCTGAATGTATAATAATAATAAAAAAAAATAATAATAAAAATAATTAATAATAATATGTATACCTGCATAACAACTTCGAAGCTGCTGGAAATACAATGTCGCATGCATTCATCAAGGCTTTCTCACAATTAGTTATTATAGCACGGGGCTCCGTACTATCTTCTAGCAACTCTTTAAGCCTTTGTAGCACCCATAGGTAGTTATCCTTTTTTTCACCGGAGATGAATGCATGGGCGACACAAAACGACTTGGATGTTGATGTCATACCCACAACTTGAACAAACGGAAGTTTATACTCGTTCGTTTTGTAGGTCGCATCAATCATCAGCACATGCGGGAACGCACGCCATAACCTGTGCGAGGTGGGATGGACAAACAAAATATCCTCGATCGCATTTGTCGAGTCATTCCTCCGGGTGAAGTAAACAAATTTTTTTTCCACCAATGTGGCTTTGAGTACCTGCATAGCAATAATAATAATTAAAAAATAATAATAAAGAAGTAATAATAATAATAATAATAATAATAATACCTGCATTTGAGTCCTGCCGCCGTATAACAAATGCTTAACCTTGGTTATTGTGTTATGTATGTCTCTTAAGATGCAGGGACTATCCGGGTTTTGTTTTCTAACGGCCGAATGTATGTCTACTGGCGTAACATTTTGAAAATAAAGTGTATCCACCAATTTTAACTCGGCCGGACCCAGCCTCCTAGCATACGCGTGACCCTCGATGTGTTGGAAAGGTTTGTGATTATGTGTTTGGTTTTGGACCTCCAAAATATAACCATCGTGGCCGGAGTGGTATCTCCCTATTAGTTGAAACGGGCAATTACATTTTTTACTGCCCGTCTTTCGAACCGTGGCTACACTATGATGTACGCCACTACGGTCACATCGTATCCATGCCGATGTTACCCTCCTATTCGGCCCCCTGCCTTCAGAAACAGTACGTCCGAATACGGTAATGTAACCATTTTCTTTTGCTCTTTGATAAACCCACTCTTTGAGGTCTTTAAGAGACCTGAATACCTGCAAAATTTATATACGACTTCAAATAGCAACTAATATATACGAGTTCAAATCTCACAAACCCTACGAGTTCAAATCTCACAAACCCTACGAGTTCAAATAACAACTAATATATACGAGTTCAAATCTCACAAACCCTACGAGTTCAAATAACAACTAATATATACGAGTTCAAATCTCACAAACCCTACGAGTTCAAATAACAACTAATATATACGAGTTCAAATCTCAAAAACCCTAAAACAAATTTAGGTACGGGACTAAATATACGAGTCTAAATATGTACACGGGTCTAAATATCTCACAAACCCTAAATATACGAGTCTAAATATACACGGGTCTAAATTATAAACAAGTGCAAATTCATAAACACACCTGATTCGTTTCGTACGAAACATCCGGGACAGGTTCCTCGCCACCGTTATCACCTCCCTCGTACTGTGGATGACTTGGCGGAGGCAAGTAAAATGACCCCGGTTCTTCTACGTACTCCTGTTCAAATCGGGCAGCAGGTTCAAATCGGGTAGTGCATTCCCGTCACCATAGCGAACAACGGAGCTAACCTCTTCCTCACTACGTTCCACCACGGCTCCGAAAAGGCTTTCCGAGACGTGAGATAGGCTAAACGAATGCTCCCATTCATCCGAAACATTACCGTAGTGACCCGAAGACATCGTGGTAGCTTGGAATCGATCGGATTTTTGTGCACCGCGTTTTTAAATTTTCTTTCGTTAACTGAAGAAAGAAGACAAGGAAGAAGAATATATCTGGACCCTCTACGGCCCGTAGAGGCCTATACGGGTCGTATAGCGTTTAATGCTCCCAACAACCAGGTTTTCTACGGGCCGTATAGGCCTCTACGGCCCGTAGAGGGTTAGCTTTTTCAGACTGACACACTGAATGTCAGACACTTCATTCAATGACCTCGTACCTCGTACTGCCTACGGGCCGTAGAGCCCTCTACGGGCCGTCTAGGGTTTAAATGCACTCGACCAACCCACCTCTACGGCCCGTAGAGGGCTTTACGGGCCGTAGAAAGTTGAGCATTTATTACACTGACCCCCTATACGACCCGTAGAGCCCTCTACGGGCCGTAGAGGGCTGTGCAAACTTCCTTTTTGTTATTGTGTAAATAACATACCTCATAGTGAAAGATGATGTACGTGTGGGCCTATGATATAACTGACAAGGGGGCACACTTTTAGTCATAACTTATGGACAAAGAAATATTCATCGTCTTCCTTTTGAATTTGATGCCTTTAATGATGACTCCCTCGTTATAATTGCTTTTTTTGGAATTTTCTTTAATAATTTAAAAACATACAAGTCCCACGGGAAATAATTGAGGGATCTGATTCACCAATGTAAACATTAACCGAGTTATCTCACCTAATAAGACAAATGAATAAAGCAAAGGTAAATACGCGATAGAAAATAACTTTTTTTTTTTGAAAGGCCGATAGAAAATAACTAATGGGCTGTTTGGTAGGCTTTTAATGCTCATTAAGACGCTACCTGTTAATGGTTCATAAGTTCTTAATTGTTAAAAGGTATCCTTAAGTCTGAATTTGCGGACCGAACCTCAACCCCCATGATAAAGGGATGTGGACCTCAGGTCTTGGGCTCCACTTGTGGGAGCAAGGTTAATTAAAAAAAAAGCTTCTTTCATTGTTATTTTGAATTGAAATGTGATGATGTGGAGTGTGAGGTGAAGGTTTGATATTGTGGGAAAAATGATGTTTTTAATGGAGGTTGGAAATCTGATGTGACTAGCGTTGTTGATGCTCTTAAGGTGGTTTTTAGGGTAATGAACTAAGATCAAAATCATTTCCGAAGTCGCGCACATAGTAATATCTTTTCTTCACTATTTTAGTCATTTTTCTACTAGAAGTTTTTCGAACTTAAAATCCCTATTGGTAAGTGTTATTTATTTATATGTTACATATAATAGGAAAAATATATATGAGCTAATCTTGTCTTGTATATATTACAGAAAGATATTGAGCTTATGGAAGACATAGGAATAAATACTTTCCGTTTCTCCATATCTTGGGCTAGAATTCTACCTAGTAAGTAATTTTAAATACTTTGCAAATGACATGACATTTTCATCTACGTCAATTTAATTTGTTGCGGTAGCTGGTAAGTTTTGTTGGTGCCGCGGCGATATTTGTCAAGTTAGTTATTGACTATTTGTTTGTTTCTTCAATTAGAGGGAAGATTTGGAAGTGTGAACATTGCCGGAATAAAGCACTATGATAAGCTCATCAATGCTCTCATAGAAAAAGGTTGAAAAAAATAAAGAGTTCATATATAGTTTTGAAAGCTAGGCCTTGTATTTTTCAAATTCAAATTATTATAATCTAAATCCTCTTTTCAGGGATCCAACCATTTGTGTCATTGACTCATTATGATATACCTCAAGAACTTGAAGATAGATATGGTGGTTGGCTGAGTCCACAAATTCGGTTAGTAACCTCATAATGTTATGACTTATTTGAATAATACAACTTACCAGGAAATATCTTATTTGTTTCAGGAAAGATTTTGCATACTATGCATCTATATGTTTCAAGTACTACGGGGACCGGGTCAAGTATTGGGTCACTTTAAATGAACCAAATGTCAATTCTATTCGCGGCTATAGATCAGGGATGTATCCACCAGCAAGATGCTCTGCTACTTTTGGAAATTGTAGCTCTGGAGATTCTGAGAGGGAACCATTTGTTGCAGCTCATAATATGATTCTATCCCATTTTGCAGCAGTCAACCTTTATCGCGCCAAATATCAAGTATGAGTCAAGACGGGTCGCGTTTTGGGGCAATGGGTAGTTTTTGCACGATTTAAAATGGGTCTGGTCCGGTCTACCTTAAGTCCCGGACTACTTTTTTTTATCCAAAATCTATGAGTTATGATTTTTAGTTTATAACCTAAATGTTATTTCAACTATGATTCCCAAAGTATATATATTTCATTGTTTATCTTATATTAAAAATTAAATAAATAACACGTAATATGCATCATAGTAAACGTGTTGAAATTGCGCATTTGTCTAATTTAACAGATACTGATTGGGTTTCAGGGTGAACAAAATGGCAATATTGGAATTGCAATGAATACTATATGGTATGAACCCATCAGTAACTCCACAGAAGACAAACTAGCTACTGAAAGAGCTCAATCCTTCTATATGAATTGGTAAGCTCATAATTATTATTTCTAGATATATATGATCTACTCTAACTCTAGTTTTTAATTTGTTTTTGTAGGTTTTTGGACCCAATAATATTTGGAAAATATCCTGAGGAAATGAGAAGTATTTTAGGATCTTTATTGCCCAACTTTAGTGATGATAATTTGAAGAACGGATTAGACTTCATTGGTATTAATCATTATACAAGTTTCTATGCAAAAGACTGCTTGTACTCGACATGTGTTCAAGGACCTTGCATTTCAAAGACTGAGGGTTATTTTCTTCGAACTGCAACCAAAAACAATATTCCAATCGGAGAACCGGTATGAAATTCATATCTAAACTCTTTTTTTAATAAAATCTAAACAATGAATGTATCAAGTATGATTACAAAGTTACATTATTAGAAAAATTATGATATCTAAACTTTTTTAATGAACTAATAAAAAGTTCTATGCATTTGACCTTTTGAAGTAAAAATATTGGAAAAATCGGCCCGTTTATATATAAATGGGTTAAAATAGTCACCGGACAAATAGGTAACTTTAACTTTGAATTAATATTGTGTGGGTTATGCAGACTGAAGTAGACTGGCTTTATATTTATCCTCAAGGAATGGAGAAGATGGTGACTTATCTTAAGAATAGATACAATAATACACCCATGTTCATTACAGAGAATGGTAAAATCTAGTATGCATTTCTATCAACTTGTAAATGGATGTGGGACCTGCATTGATTTGGTGCTATGATTTGTGAGTTTATAGGTTTTGGTGAGATGCATCATGATTCAAGCATCAATAGTTTTCTCAATGATGATAAACGAGTGGAATACATGAAGAGCTACTTGGATGCCCTATCTTCTGCAATGAGGTATGTAAGACATACATATATACATGCATATATATGCTAATGATTATAGTGCAGTTAAGCCATTTGAGCAATTAGGATTTACTTATAATATAACTTAGGTGTGATTGTGTGAAGTGCACACTCAGTTAAGACTTTTCTAATTTCGGTAACATGGAACCTTAATGGTTCTATGGGACGAAACAACCACCATCTTGGTGGGGTTTCGTCAAGGGTCAACACCCTATATATTACCCATTTGAACCTGTTAAAGATAAGATCATATGTAGTGAAGCGCGATTGTGAGCGTGAAGTGGAGAATCACGCCCCCTACACCATTACGTAGGGGCGCGAATGACTAAAAACCGGTTCCAGCGTTATATTTTTAGCGCCGAACAACATTTGTAATCGACCAATCAAATGATGATGACACCTCACTTCGATTATTATGGTGGTGGTCTGCTGTGAAGGTGACGGTGATGGTGGTGGTGATGGTATACGGTGAAGGAGGGAAGAAGAAGAATGAAAAAGGTGGTGGTGATGATGAAGCAAAAGAAGCTACAATTTTTTTTTGTAATAAAATTAGCGCCCCAATTGTTCCCCTCCCACTACACCCCATTTTGAATTAACGCCCCATGATTACTCAGCTGCCACGTGGACCAATCAGAAAGGAGGGTGTTATTTTTTTTTCACTCCCCACTATACATGGTCTAATACACAACCTAGATCGATCCACATTTAGCATTATTGTAGCAATTGGATTGGAAATAAAAAAAATGTAGTTGATATGCTTTTGTTTTTACTTTAACTTAATCAGGAATGGAGCAGATGTTAGAGGTTACATTGCTTGGTCATTACTGGACAACTTTGAGTGGGTATCTGGATATCAGACAAGATTCGGGCTTTACCATGTTGATTACACAACCCTCAAACGGACACCGAAATCATCAGCGCAATGGTACAAACAATTCATTTTGAACTTCTCGAGCTTTGAAGTAGTAAATCATAGCATGTCATGAACCGACTTCATATTGTACAAATTACGATATTACTTTGCTTCATCATGGCACATCATGAACCAAGTTCATGTGGTAGGATATTTGAAAGTAGTAGGCTATTGCTTGTAAGGAATGAAAGTTAGATATTTGTATATACTAGTAGGAATGCCCGCGCGTTGCAGCGGGTGCAACTATTTTGGTCCTTGTGCATTGTATTTGTTGGTTATTCGTTATGTTAAAGTAGAAAACAACGATGTATAAAATATATGTTATCAAAAAATGAAACTCATAAGTATATCTTCTGAATATTTTAAATGGGTACATCACAATAGGTCGTACTATTCCTTACAACACCCTTAGATTCGCCTACGTCCTTCGGTGGGACCCTTTTATGTATCTCGAAGGCAGATAAGTATGCCATCGTAGAGCGGTACTTAGCGTAGTGAAGTGACGTTGTATCTCTTAATGACCATAAGATTGTAGTGGAAGTGATGTAATTACTAAAATGCAGTTTGTAATGTGCAACATATTTCTATTATTTTAGGGCACCCGCGAGATGCAGCGGAGTCAATAATTTACATAGATACTCTCGTTTTATGTTAGTTTGACAAGCGTCGTAACAAATATATTGGACCAAACAAATTAGTAATCAATATAGTTAAAACTACCAAATCGACTGATAAGAACTTGTCTTCTTTTGGATATGTAAACAATTGGTGACTTCGTGAAATCAGAAACTTAAATTCTATTCCTAGAAGCTTATAGTAGCGGAGAAAACAAAAAACCATCGAGGAAGATGATGATGTTTCTCATGAAGTATCTCTACCATATTTGCTTGTATAAAAGTCAAGCCTACATATATCGCTCACTTTAATGGGTTAAAACGTGTCATGGGTTGGGTGTGTTGGCAAACTTCAAGCCTACATATTCATTTGTGTGCAGAAGTGTCACATCATACCATCCTGCAGCCACATAAATTTAAAAAGAAGATATAAATACATAATATATGATGTAATTTATTTACTATAAACATTGAAAGATATGTAAGTTATGTATGTGAAGAGTCGTCACATTATTTATGTACTAAATACATGACAACTATTTATAAGACTTTAACATTGATACAAACATAATAAAGACATGGAGGTTATGAATGTAAAGAGTCACCACATTATTGTTAATTTCCTCATCAATTTTATAATTATGTTTAAATTAATTTCTTCAACAATTTAATATTTAGGTATAAAGACAATTTTACGCTCTAAATGACTTCAATAAGCATTGTACTATAAGCAATAAAGGTTGTATTTACATAAATTTTGCGGGTATCCTTCACAGATGCTTTATAATATATAGTATAGAAGATAAAGATTTGGGTTGATTCATTAGCGTGAGCGTGAATTTATGGCGTTTTGATTTCTTATTTCTTAACACAAATAATATAAGTAACTAACACATAGTTAAGTTTTTATTTTCTTTTTATGCTAGTGTTTAATTTATTTTATTAATTAGAATTAGAACTTAAACAATATACAATTGCCAAAAGCAAAATAATATTGTGAACCACACTTCATACAACGTTTAACAAGAACATTAAATAGATAAACAAATACCTTAAAAGTCTTAGAACAAATATAGTTTACGTATAAAGTTATATTTGAGCATGCATATATAGATTTATAGAGTTAACTATTTCATGGTGTTCAAGGAGACCATGTTGATTGAAATTGAGGAATGTCTCCATACCCTTCTCCAACCATCCTCTCCATCATCTGTCCTTCATGTCCATTTGTTCCCTGCAACATCAGGTTTCATCTCATGCAGTAAGTGGAAGTAATATTTATAATATATTAGAAACGTATTAGCAAATCTAGAATGTTATATTTATAATTTTATCCATTATATTTAGTTAACAATATATATGATTCAAGATAAACAAATTCTTAACAAGGAGAGTTAAGAAAGCCACCTGTCACCTTCATAGGGGCCATATCATCCAATTCAGTAGAGTTGAGGTCAATTGGTCATAGAACAACCTGGCTTCTGAAAGCTTCATGGAGAGAAACTAAAAATGCACAAAGAAGAGAAAAACTGTACTAATTAATTTTGAAAAATATTTTCTCATCAACAATTTTGAATATTGTTTGTTTATTGTTTTAATTGTTAGCTGCACAATTAAATTACTTCAATTTGATTCTGCAACGATCCAACATAGTTGATTATTACATCCAACATCACTGGCATTCCCATTGTATATAGCAAATAACTAAATTTAAATGGAGCAAAATATGATATATTATGAAGATAAATTTTTGTAATTGTCAAAGAAAATATGAACAGGTAGAAAAAAATGTATATATTTATATAAAGATTAACTCATACCTTTATACCTTGTAGCATCCGGGAACCATATCTTACAAGCGTCTTAACTTCTCATTGATTTTTTTCTCTTCTCATTTAATGAAGACATAAAATTTTTAAACAAAACAATGTTTCAAAGCATGAAATTAGCTCTAAGATTTTGTTTGGAGTTATGAAAAGACTATTAGCATTCAAGAAATTGATTATAATGAAGTATATATAATAATATAGATAGGGGGTTGAAAGGTCTCACATTTAAGATGCATCATAAGTTAAGTTGTATTTTGTGTTTTAAAAGTTGGACATAAGGGCATAATTGGGATAAGATTTTAGGATGTGAGGTATTGGATTATGTTAAATTTACTAATCTACCCTCATAAGTGTCTTAATTGTCACAACTATGCCAATAATACCCTTATTTTTTTTGCTTAAATATGTTGTACATGTTGCTTCTTAAGTTGTACGGAGGTGAAAATGACTATGTTGTACATCACGCCTCCTTTATAATGTATTATAGATATGAAAGAAACTTAAAAGACTTTTCAAGAACCATGCTTGATATGTTGCTATTGTGCCTAACAAAGAATTTAGGGGTTTAGGTTTAGCAAAAGTGGGTGTAGATTCGTTTTGGGTATAAATATGCAAAGCACATTTAGACCCCTCGTAGTGGGGCGTTATTTGTCTGGAAATTGCAAAAATAGCGCCCGGAACACCATTACTTCGGGGCGCTATTTTGATTAAACTGGGGCAAGCGTTATTTAAATAACGTCAAAGCAAAATCGATCGGCCCAATTGGAACAAGACACGTGGCTCAGCATTGAAAACAAACGGTCAAAAAAGTTGACCGTTGGGGCACTTTAATTTTTTGAACGGTAATTTTTTTTGAAGGTTTATATATATATATATATATATACACACACACACACTTTTTATATAAAACACAAACACAACTTACACAACCAAAACTAAAAACCACACACCACAACACAATCTAAACACAAAACATGTTTCCATATGGTTCACCATTCGGGGTCCCGGGTCGTCCGGGTGCGAGGCCAAACACTACTACTCCGCTGCCACCCAATTGGGGCGAGTTTGACGCGAACACAATGCAATACGCGCAACTTCTTGGCATGCCCGGTCAATTTTATCCGGGCCCAAACATGGCGGGTCAATTTTTTCCTCCACCAAACTATGTCCAAGCTTCTCAAGAGGAGCCTGATTCCGTGCCAGAAACTCAAGTCGAGACCAACGAACCACGTCAACCCGAGGGTTCTCAACGGGGGCGCGGGCGCGAGAGACGCTCGCATAAAAGGAAAGATGCTACCGCTCCTCGTCAAAAAAAGCAACAAGAATGTTGGGAAAGAGAAGAGGAGTTTGCTTTAGCGCGAGCCTGGCTTGACATATCGGAGGATCCCGAAGTTGGTTAGTATTTTTTTGTGTTTATATATATATATATATATATATTTATAATGTTGGTTAGTATTTTTTTGTGTTTATATATATATATATATATTTATAATGTTGGTTAGTATTTTTTTTTGTGTTTATATATATATATATTTATACTTTTTAATCGTATAATTTTTTTTTTTGTAGCAAACTATCAACATAGCCCGTTGTTTTGGCAACGGATTCGAGAGCTGTTTTTTGCCACCATGGGTAGAGAGGAGTATCGAGAGCACGACTCGATATCGGGAAAGTGGTCGGACATAAATAATAAATGTCACTCGTTTGCGGAGGTTTACCAACGTTGCAAGGACAACAGGGGCAGTGGGGAAGGTGATGACGGTTTGTTGGCAAGAGCCTTGGACGAGATGAGAGATACCCGCGGGCCGTTCCCGTATTTGAGGATTTGGGAGATGTTGAGAAAAAGTCCTAAGTGGGCTAATGTACCGCTTATGGGGTCGGGTAGTGGGCGCAAAATTAGGAGAGGAAGAGGATCAGGAGGAGGAGGACCATCAAAACGAAGCAAAACCACCTCCACGTCGCGAGATCCGGATACACCGACATCCGATGCTCGCTTTGTGAGTTTAGATGATCCTGTTGATTTGGAGGATGAGGAGGAGGAGGAGAATATTCCAAGACCACCCGGTAGAAGATCAAAAAAAGGTGGCAAGGCGGAGTCGTCTTCGACAGGAGGTGGTGCATCGAGGGAGGAGTTTGAGGAAATGAATCGACGACTACAGGATCTTCGCGACCTCGGCCAAAGACGTTTGGAAACTATGCACCAGAGAGTGGCCGAGAATAAAAGGTTCGTCGACATTCAAGAGGCGAGGCAAAGGGAAAAGGACATTGAGTTTTTGTCCAAATCGATCGACCACCTCGAGGGAGAAGCCCTACGCCTCGCACTACATCATAGGCAAGAAATTCTTGCAAAATATAACTTATTGTAATTTATTTAAGTTGTTTTTTTTAATTTGGTATTGTAATTTTTTTTAAGTTGTTTGTTTTTTTTACTTTAATTAATATTAGTTGTGTGTTTTTAATATTATTAGTAATTTTTTTATATTTATTTGTCTTTTATTTTAATTATTTTGAGTTAAAATATTTAAAAAAAAATAAAAAAATCAACTAATCAGAAACAGGGGCTTTATAAATAAAGCCCCTACCACTACACCCCTTTTTCAGTTTCTCTCTTCATGTTGACTCAGCAGCTACGTGGACCAATCAGGAAGGGAGACTTTATAAATAAAACCCCCCACTACACATGGTTTTAGCTAAATATTTGGAGGCCCCCCTATTTGCACCACCCAAAACTTATTTGCACCGGTCTCTACGGCTCGTAGAGGCCGCTACGAGCTGTAGAGGGTCCTATGCGGCTCATAAAGACATCTACGAGCTGTAAAGGCCTGTGTCAATCAATGCAGTGGGCACCCACCTCTACGGCCCGTAGAGGCCTCTACGAACCGTAGGGTGATGTGGTTTTCTGAGTTAAATGAGTTAACCTTTATATATATTTATATTTTAAATGAATTTTATTTGACGTTGAGTAGTGTAAGTCAAAATTTAAAGGTTAAGTAAATGAGCATGAGGTTTTATTGCTAAAATGTAGTTGTTATGTACACATATCTAATTTTTTATTATAAATTTGTAATTTTAGAGTATTAATAATATTCACAAAAAAATATAAAATAATTCTTTAGGCTAAATGAGTCTGAATTGTTTTAAAACTAGGTTTAACACCCGCGCTTCGCCGCGGGGCAAACCGATTTTTAACAAAATTTATACGAACCAATCTCACGCGTTGCTAGGGTTCGGTTGAACCACCCGACATACCCAGTTGAACCGTCCGGTATGGCCGGTTGAACCAATATTCCTAACCATTCATACCGGCCGGTTCAACTGGTTGAACCACCTGACATACCCGGTTGAACCAACTGACATACCCGGTTGAACAGTCCGGTATGGCCGGTTGAACCAATATTGCTAACCTATTTCTAAGTCTACTACAAATGTTCAACCGGTTGAACTGTCTGGTATGCCCGGTTGAACCGTCCGGTATGGCATACGAACCAATCTCACGCGTTGCGACGGTTCGGTTGAATCAACTGGTACAACTGGTTGAACCACCCGACATACCCGATTGAACCGTCCGGTATGGCCGGTTGAATCAGTTGACATACCCGGTTGAAATGTCCGGTATGGCCGGTTGAACCAATATTCCTAACCTATTTCTAAGTCTACTACATATGTTCAACCGGTTGAACCGTCCAGTATGACCGGTTGAACTAATATTCCTAACCTATTTTTAAGCCTACTACATATAAAGACAAAATAACATATAAATACAAAACTAAAAATTAAAAAAAAAAAGTACTATTCATAAGGGTGACAAGAAATGTTATATTAATAATGTGAATACGTGTTGAGTTATAGTTTACATGTCTGACAATAGTTTTGAATTCATGCAAAAGATTTAGTTTTGTGTTGATTTAACCCCAAAACATGATCATTTTAGCATGAAAAGGTGACGTAACATGTCTTACAATATATGCAGTTCTATCAAACTCTTAGATCATAAGTATCAAAGGGCCGGGGCTTGTAGCCTGATTGTATCGAGTTTTGTACATAATGGTGATCATCCTTAAGTTGTTGAGGGTTCTAATCTCATAGACCATAGTGGACGATTAGAGTGTCTGAGTTGAATTAACTATTAAAAAAGTTAACAGTACAAGTGTAGCCATATCATGCTCATTGCTTTTCTTAACTTCTAAAAACATTTTCTAAGCACTACAAGAATTTTAACCTTTAGCGGCGACACTTTTAGCGGCGACCCGCCAAAGTGTCGCCGCTAAAAGTCAATTTTAACCTAGCCTCTCCACAGCCGTTGATCAATCTTTGATCAACGACCAAGATTTCATCTTACTATTATTATTAGCGGCGACACCGTCGCCGCTAAAAGTCTCCCCAAAATATTCACCACACCCGCTACTTCTTCTTCCTTCTCTCTCAAAATTTTCACAATCACTTTCTTCCCCTCTCTTCTCAGCTGCACCTTTCCCTCTCTCGCATTCTCTCTCTCTCTCGCAGTCTCTCTCTCTCTGTCGCACTCTCTCTCTCTCTCTCTCGCACTCTCTTCTCTTCTTTCCCTCTCACCCTCTCACCCATTCTCACCCCTTTCCCTTTCAGATCCACCTCGGGAGACCACCACCGGAGCAAACCCCCACCACAACCACCACCGGAGCAAACCCCCACCACCACCACACCCGTAACTCTTGATTTTTTCGGGTTTTTTTTCGTTTTGGTTTTATTATTTTGTTTTTTTTTTCCTTTTTATTTTCTTTTCATTTTCTTTATTTCCGATTTTTTTTCAGTTTTTTTTCCAGTTTTTATTTGTTTTTATTTGTTTTTTAGTGTTTTTTTTTTGTTCTTAGATTTTTTTTCTTTTTTTTGCTGTTTTTATTTTTTATTTTTTATTTTCTGTTTTTAGGTTAATTTTTTAATAATTTGTTTGTGTTTGTAGAAAAGGACCGATCCGTGGAACAACGCGAGGTTTGTCGCCACTAAAGATTTAGTCGCCCCGCTAAAGGTTAGTCGTCGCCGCTAAATGTTTTTTTCTTAATTTTTATGCTTTATTTAGGTTTGTGTGTGTGTGTATATATATATATATATATTTGTGTAAGTAGGTATATATTCTGTTTTTGTATTTTTCTGTTTTTTTCTGTTTTTTTTATTTTTTCTGATTTTTTTATTTTTTCTGTTTTTTTTTATTTTTTTCTGTTTTTTATATATTTTTCTGTTTTTTTATTTTTTTTTATTTTTTTTAATTTTTATGTATTTATGTATGCGTGTATGTATGTATGTATTTATGAGTGAGTGTATGTATGTATGTATGTATGTATGTATGTATGTATGTATGTATGTATGTATGTATGTATGTATGTATGTATGTATGTATGTATGTATGTATGTATGTATGTATGTATGAATGAATGAGTGTATGTATGAGTGAGTGTATGTATGTATGAGTGTGTATGTTTGTATGAGTATACGTATGTATGTATGAGTATATGTATGTATGAGTGTATGTATGTATGTATGTATGTGTGTATGTATGAGTATGTATGTATGTATGAGTATATGTATGTATGAGTGTATGTATGTATGTATGCGTGTATGTATGTATGAGTATGTATGTATGTATGTATGAGTGTATGTATGCGTGTATGTATATATGAGTATGTATGTATGTTTGTATGAGTGTATGTGTGTTTGAATGAGTGTATGTATGTTTGTATGTATGTATGTATGAGTGTATGTATGTATGCGTGTATGCATGTCTGAGTATATGTATGTATGAGTGTATGTATGCGTGTATGTATGAGTATGCGTGTATGTATGTATGTATGAGTGTATGTGTGTTTATATTTGTATGTTATTACATATTAAGACTAGAAAGACATGGCCGAAAATGAATCCCCATTTAAAACATAGTGAGCTTAGAAATACCCACCCGGAATTGATTTAGTAATTAATTTCGGGTAGTCCCCGTTTTGGGACTGCTTTTTGAATACTTTATCTCATTTAGGATGTGAATGTGTACTACATGATTGTTTGTTTTTGAAAGATTCGGTTGGCGTTTCCTCTTTGCTCCTCGGGTATATATTTATATTATATACTTGGGGGCTAAGGGGAAATGCTGCTGAATTTTTCTCAAACAAACAATCATGTAATACACATTCATATATGAGATAAGGTATTCAAAAAGTGGGTTTATCAGCCTACCCTTTAGGTGTCAATAATACGTTTCATTTAAATTATCGTGCCTCAAACCCAAATTATGTTTCAGTCACATCATCATGTCGATCGATAAAAGCTGGATGTTTATAAAGAACCGTTTGGATGTTGAGTACCAAAAAGGAATTGACAATTTCATTGAGTATGCCAAACCATTCGTCAACTCAGATGGAACGATTAGATGTCCGTGTAAAAAGTGTAATAATTTTATCTTCATAGACTTCATAACAATGATATATCATATTCGTATAAATGGTTTCGATGAATATTACACGCCGTGGATTTATCACGGTGAAAATCCAATTACGCCGTCTCCTGTAGTCGTAAATGAGGTTAGGGGAAGAAGCGATATGAATGACGTTATCGCAGACCTTATAGCGGAGCATGTGGTAGTGGAAGAGGATCGTATGGAAGATGATACAGACCTTAATGAAGGGGGCTCGAATACAGAGAGTAGTGATGTTCGTGATGAGTTTGAAGCCCTGATAGATGAAGTCGAATCAGAGCTATATCCTGGGTGTACTGATTATTCCTCCCTTGACTTTATATCAAAGCTTATGAATATGAAGGTAAGGCACAAATGGACTAATAATTCGATTGATGAGCTTCTCGGGTTTTTCCAGTCTGTACTTCCAGCAGGTAACAAGGTCCCCCTTCGCATTACAAAGCCAAAAAGATATTAAAGAAGACTGGTTTGGGATATGAGATGATAGACGTGTGTAAATGGGACTGTGCTCTCTTCTGGAAAGAACATCAGTCGCTGCAGAACTGTCCTGTTTGTAATGAGAGTCGGTGGGTAAATAAAGACACAAGTGGCAAGAATGTACCTCACAAGGTGTTATGATACTTTCCTTTGACCCCCAGACTACGACGCTTGTATGGCTCAAGGCACACAGCAAAAGATATGATATGGCACAGTACCGGACGATCAGAAGATGGTATTATGCGTCATCCAGTTGATTGATCTTCATGGAAGGACTTTAATCTAAGGTACCCTAACTTCTCGAGTGAACCCCGAAATGTTCGCCTAGGGCTTTCAGCTGACGGTTTTTATCCTTACAGCATCAAAATCTCGACTCATAGCACTTGGCCGGTTATACTCACCACATACAATCTGCCTCCATGGCTATGCATGAAAGAGTCCACATTTTTGTTGACCTTGTTGATTCCTGGCCCTAAATCCCCTAGGAAGGACATGGACGTTTTCCTTAGGCCGTTGGTGAATGAGCCTAAGGATTTGTGGCAGACAGGCGTACTTGCTAAAGACGTTGCGACAAACACGCACTTCACAATGAAGGTGGCGTTGTTATGGACTATAAGTGACTTTCCAGCTCGTAGCAGTCTATCAGGTTGGAGCGGGTAGGGATACAAAGCATGCCTGACTTGCAACGAAGACACCCCTTCAGTTCGTGTAATAGGTAAATGCGTGTATGTAGGCCATCAGCGGTTCCTAGATGCCAACCATCAGTGGAGAAAAAGTTCTGAGTTTAACGGGGCACACGAGAGAAGAGCCCCCCGAGTTATATGCTCTTTCATTGGGCGCGCACGTAATGGCCTAGACTTACACCGGTTGCATAGTCAACGGTGTTAGGTTTATGGTGGCTTCACGTGATACAATACGTGCAACGCAAAACTCAGGGGTTATGGTGGAGGGAGAGAACGGTGAGAAATATTATGGCATATTAGAAGAGATTATTGAGATCGGTTATCCTCGTGGGTATACAACTGTCCTATTTCGGTGCAAGTGGTACGATACTTGAGTTACGGTTGAAAACAATATCACCAGTATCAGCACAAAACACGAATGGGCCAAAGAAGATCAGCTCATATTTGCCCGACAAGCCAAACAAGTGTTCTACATCCAAGAACCATCTCGAGGAAAACAAAATAATAAACATAGGTGGGTCGTCGAAAATGTTAATCACCGGAAAATTTGGGATAGACCACCATAACTCGAGAATGTTCAAAATGTAGACACCGAGTTAGGCGAGGATGATTGCGAGGATGTTGACGTCGTTCACAATAACTCTTCATCTAATATTGGCCTAATTATTGACTTCCACCAATACTTTCAAAACATATCTTCTCATGCTACTCCAGGTGAGAATGCAATGGAAGTTGATGCCCCGAGCAATGATGACAGTGAAGTTGCTGATGTTGGGGCATATTATGACGAGGACGATCCAGATTATGATGACATAGAGTCTGATTAAAAAACAGTAATCGTTGATGATTTCATGTATTTATTATAATAAATCAATGTTTACTATTTATACTTTATTTATTACATATAATAATGTGACTAATAAGTTTTATTTCTAATTGCAGGACTTACATATAATAATGTGACTAATATTTTTATTTCCTTTTTGCAGGACACTATGAGTTCGATTTTGTTTTTGTTTGTTTATTTGATGGCCGCTGTTATGGGCCACGGGGGAGACGGTGCAGGGGCGCCGCCGCCACCGCCACCAGGCGGTGATGATTGGTGGAACAACCACCAGGAAGATGGTGGTAAGTCTTACAGTTCTATAGTGTTTACTATTTTTACTTCTTTTTCAATTCTAATAATGTGACTAATTATTTTTAACTCTAAATGCAACTCCTCGTAGGAGAACACGGGGCCCGGCAAAAAACAAGGGCTTAAGAAAAGCACTTAAGACAGGCAAAGGCAAGGCAGTGATTCCATTTGATGATGCCGCCACCAACATGCCTGTAGGCAAAGATGGCGGCTACTTCTCCCGGGAGGCGTCCATGCATATATGGCGTGAGATCCCGTTGGATGTGGAAGGTTGGGATAATGTTTCTGAGGCTTACAAAGACAAGTTATTTGAGATTTTAAAGGTTAGTGATTTGTAAATATATATTCTATATGTTATTTGTTGATTTTTTTTCTATCTGACTAGCTTGTTTTATTTAATTATTAGGGTTGCTTCGACTTGGATGCTATTAATGAAGAAATGAATGCCGCTAAAAAAAGGAGGCATTATGGCGGTTATCAGAAGGCGGTACAGCGACCGCAAAGCCGACGCAAAGCGTCATTATTTGCAGGTGTTGGGAGATGATAGGGATGTGGAGTTAGCAAAGCAAAATCCTCCCCAGGGTATGAAATTGGAAAACTGGCATCGAGCTGTTGATCACTTCTGCATTCCAGAGCATCAGAGGAAGTCTGCACTTGCTAAAGCCGCCCGCCAAAAACAAACAAACACATACCGAGGTGGATCGAGCTCTCTTGCCAGTCACTGTTACAAGAAGGTATATACACACACATATACATAGACGATAATGTTTATTTAACTTATAATTTAACTTTAAATGTTAAACAAGGCATGGAACGGTATGAAGCATACCGTATTGGACATATAGGAAGGCAAGGGACGTTTGATAGCCCTCAGAATGAAGAGAATTATATAAGCATTTATTTATAATCTATTATATATATATATATTTATAATCTATTAAATCACTTTTGTAAAATACAGCACAAGTTAAAGTCACGGGTTGAGTGTGAACGTCAACGGATCGCCGAAGAAGAAGGAGGAGAAGCAGGCAGCTCCGAACAGGTGGATCAGGTTGGTATATATTTGTTTATGTGCGTGTTTAGTTTTCATGTTTTTGAGATTGTTTGTTGGGTTTATAGTAGGTTAAAACTAATATTATTTGCGGTGTTTGAAGGTTTCTATATTTGAAGAGGTGTTAGGTAGTCGTCGCAGACATGCTATCGGGATTGGGCATATGCCTTTTCTGAAAGAAAGCCTTCCTCAAGTTACACCTACGGAACCGATGTTTACACAGGTATCTCTTTGTAGTTTAAATGTTAGTATTTGAGCCGTTTGGTATAAATATGTTTAGTAAATAGAATATTTGACCCATTTGGTATATATTTGTAGTTATTTGTTCATAGTTGACCTATTTGGTATAAATATGTTTAGTAAATATGATATTTGACCCATTTGGTATATATTTGTAGTTTAAATGTTGATAGTTGACCCATTTGGTATAAATATGTTTAGTAAATAGGATATTTGACCCATTTGGTATATATTTGTAGTTTAAATGTTGATAGTTGACCCATTTGGTATAAATATGTTTAGTAAATAGGATATTTGACCCATTTGGTATATATTTGTAGTTTAAATGTTGATAGTTGACCCATTTGGTATAAATATGTTTAGTAAATAGGATATTTGACCCATTTGGTATAAATATGTTTAGTAAATAGGATATTTGACACATTTGGTATATATTTGAAGTTATTTGTTAATAGTTGACCCATTTGGTATAAATATGTTTTTTAGGAGCAACTTAATGATATCATAGCGACTCCTCAATTCCAAACGCAATTGCTCCAAATGGCTAATCAATTGGTCCAACAAAGGCTTGGAAATAAAGGCGGAAGTGGTAATAGTGGCGATCACGATCACGACGACGAAGACGAAGACCAAGACGAAGACTTTTAGGCAGTTTTGGTATGTTTGTTTAGTTTTGATGGTGTATACTTGAATCAATTATTAGGTTGATATGTTAGTTTATTTTGTTTGATATGTTTTAACGAATGTTAGTTTAACTTTGTTATGTTTATTTATATATATGTAGATGTTTGTTTATTATTTTTGTTATTATTTATTTTGGTTATGCGTGTGCGGAGAACACGAATAGCAAAAAAAAAAAAAGACCTTTAGCGGCAACAGGCGTCGCCGCTAAAAGTCCAGTTCCTTATAGTGAAGTCCCTATAGCATTTTGATAATTTGGTCCCTAAAGCATTAGACTTTTTAATTTTATATAGTTACGTTGAGACTTATAAATTAAAACACGGAGTACAACCACAGGGTTAGGATCAAATACACAGTGAAAGAAAAATAGGAAGTCGTACGAAGGGTATGAAACGGACTCCGATTGAACTCATTCAAGCGGCATTGGAATCGTCTTATCGAACCCTACGTCGTTAGTTTTTAGGTCTTCGTTTTTTGGGGTTTTAGCTTGTGGTTTTTAGAATATGCGTTATATCATTGTGTTTTTATGTACCATTGTGTCTTTTTCTTATTTTCATCGTTGTGTCATTTTTTCAATTCATTGTGTCTTTTTTCTTCAGCATTGTGTTATATTTTTTAGTATCGTGTTATATTTTGTGGCTCATTGTGTCATATTTGATGATCTATCAGATTTGCAAAGTTGGTTAATAGCGATTTACAATTACAACAACACGGAGTACAAACCCTTTTCTTTACTATGTCATCAAGAGAGTAAAAGATTTGTGCTCTCAAATTTGTCACGTGTCCGTACATCAAAATCTCATTTATTAACATTTTAAAAGTTAAGGTATAATTTTCTTAGTTTATCAATAGTATTTTTTTTATTTAACTTACATATTTCTCTTCTATCTAACTTAAATTTATCTAAACAATTTTTAATAAATTTCGAAATGATTTTCTCTCCTTTTCCTTTTAAAAACTCAATAATATATAAAACCACAATGTAAACATTTTAAAAAATATATGTAAACCACATTTATATATATATAGAATAAAGATCAAATATAAAGTGTTTTTCGATAAGAACTATGAGAAATCAAATAGGGTAAAAAAAATTAATTTTTTAAAATTTTTTCTCCCATGTGCTTAAACATATTTTCTAGATGAATAATACAAAAAAAATTACATCATTAAAGTAAATGCACTAGTTTACAGTAATTACTCTACACCATTTTTTTTTAGTTTTCAATACTATAATACATGTTTAACAATATGGGAAAAAAAATTTTGAAAAAAAAAATAAAAAAATACCCTCCTTTGATTCTCACAGTTCTTACCAAAAACACTTTGTACATGATCTTTCCCTTATCTATCTATACATATAATAAACCAAAGTCATTTTAATGACATGGCATTCAAAGAAGGTATTCTCTTCATTGAGTGTTTCATGTGTCATCCCATGTGGCAAGGGCTTTATTTTAGGAAAATAATAATTTAAAATTTAAAAACAAAATTGTATTTCTATCTCTAATGTTTTCTCCCATAACTTTTAAACGTTAATATCTTTTATATACGAGATTTTTTAAAGAAAAAAAATTACACCAAATTAACGAGCGTTTTATTATCTTTCCAACTGGTACCATAGTGCTATATAAAAAACGGAGAAAAAACGACTATTTTTTGTGTGGTTTTGTTCATACAGGAAAAAAAATACAAAGTGTTCAGGTTATTCATTAATCATGTATAGGCAAGTCATTAGTTATGTTCAAACCAGTAAATATGATTTTTATTTACAACATGTGTTAGTGTCACACCCTCAAATTTCCACTGCGGGGTTTATACCGCGAGGCGCATGACATACGAGAATCCCATAGCCATAAGTCATATGAACGAACTCTAAATGCCCAAACCATTTAGTTCGTTTTCAAAAATCAAGTTTAGTTAAGCTGCGGAAGCGTAAACTGTAACACCCAACCGATGGCGGAAACATCGAGGTGTCACGTATGAATGATTGTTCAGTAGCTCATGGTAAATAATAAATTTCAATAATTGATTTAATTACATTACATACAATTGTTCTACAATAATTTGTACATCAAAATGAATAATACTAAATACACATCTTCAAGCATTAACTCTAATCTTCAAGCAAGCTATAACCTGAAACATGTTAAGTTTGAAAATATTTTGGGTCAACAAAAGTTGGTGAGAATTTCATAGGTTTTGACAATTGAATAAAACTTGTACAATTCAAGTGTCATGGCAAGTCTAGTCCATATGTGAAAACATACTATCGGGTAAATCGAGTGCATAATCAAACCTTGTGACTAGAATATTGTGGTCCATCCCATACTCTCATGGTTCACTCGATTATGTTATAAATTCGATAACAATCACCCACGCTACCTATGTAGGAGGTACACGTATCCGGGTGGGATTGTCAGTCCAATAGATCTATCATTGTATACCGTCGGCTGATCAATGTTAATGATTATGCTAGAATATTGTGCTTACCCTAGTCATGTTTAAGACATAATGCAACATAGAATAACACATAGACACTTATGATTGAATTGTAGATAGAATGTTTTAACATGTTTCACCCCAAAATAGTGAAATAGAAAAGGGGCTATGTAAAACTCACCTTAATGATAGTGTTGAATCCCTTGATATAGAATAAATGTGGCACAACGATTCCAAGTATTACCCTAAGTTCAAAGCAATAAAATAAGTCTAAGTTTTCTAGTCTACAAGTAGTTCTAGGGTTCCTAATTTGGGGATTGATAATTGATTAATCATTGATTTAGATAAATTGTTAATAAATAAATAAAGAGATTTAGGAAAATAAATAACATAAAAGAACTTTTATAAAATATTGATTAAGATGGTTGTGTTATAAGATTTTAAGTATGAAATTAATTTTTATAAAATTATTTTCTCAAAAATTGAATATTTAGTATATTTATTCCTATTTGTCAAAATAGGATTTTAAAATCTAAAAATATTAAAATCAAATAATTTCCAAATTAAAATTTATATTTCTATTCTAAATGATCTAAAATAATTTATGTAAAATTTTGGTATAAAAATATTGAAAAATGAATTTATTATGATTTATTTATGATTTAAAATAACAAAAATAAATTAAAAATATTAAACAACCGGTTTTTCTGGAATAAAAATTATTTCTGAAATACATTTTGATCTACAAGTTTAAAATAATTTTTGTGGGATTTTATAAATCGTTTAGATATTTTTATAGAATTTTAAAATTATAATTGAATAAACTTGTAATATATTATATATATATATTAAATAAATGATTTTGAAAAACTAAAAATTGTATGATAAACTTTACCATTAGGATAACATAAAATAATTTTTATAGAATTTATAAACCTCTTTTGGTATTTTAAAACTATTTTAAAAGATTAAAAGGTTAAATATATAAATAAAGGGTTAAAAAAAATGTTGTTGGTTGTGGGAATCGAACCTGGGCCTCTGGCCGGTTCGGGACTTATCACAAGTGTGGCTCACCAACTGAGCCACACCCTGAGAACAGGTTTATTTCCGGCTTAATTCAATATATGATCTGTTTGAATGTTACAAAGATTGTTTAAAAATAATTGTTGCTGCTGGGTTTCGAACTCCAGACCTTTTCTTTAAAACCACGCGACTCAGCCAACTGAGCAGAAGGCTGGTTGGTGTTTTTATTACTTTCAAAAAAAAACTTTAAACTTTTTTCAGACGAGTCATCTTCTCCAAGTAAATACCCAAGAACCCTAGTTCCTAAATCCAACAATTGATCAACGATTTGATACAGAACATAAACGAAAAGATAGGGCTTTTATTCCCAAATGAAAATCGAGTATAAAGCCAAATTTAATTGGGTTATAACGTACCAGAAGATGTATAATCGAACAGAAAGATGGCCGAGACCAAAGCTTCGATTTGGAACGATTTGGAACGTGAAAAAACAGTGATTTTTGGTGCATTTGAGTCGAAATGAGGATCTGAATTTATAGGTGTGCTCAATGTCGGTCAATAACATCGAATTGATGGTGATTGATTGGATTTTATGGAAAGCTTTATAAAACGCGTGATTAGTACGAATTATGGCAATATAGCTCGCAATTAAAAGCTGTGATTGATGAGGATGAATGTTTTTACCAAGAATAACACACAATCTTTACCAAATACAGATCTGAACGCGTGAATTTTGAATTCAAATGCAATGGTCAACTGGGTGTTGACTTCATACTTTGACCAAGGATTCCTATGTTAGTGTAAAACCAAACTGTTTCTAAACAAAACATAAACACCCTCTTGGTCTAGTGGTTTGTCCTTGTGTTGCTTGTGTTTGATTCGGTCTCAGGCGCGTGTTCGAGTCTCGACCTGAGCATATATATATTTTTTAATAAGGACAATATTATTTTATATGCTATTATGAATGTAATATGATAAATAATGTTACGAAAAATTTAAAATACGCTAACAAGTCGAAATTCATTGGATTTTATTATATAATGATGACTACAAAATTAATGAAAGTACAAAAGGTTACATAAACCAAATTTAAACCTTTTAGAAACCATGCGCAAAACAACGCGCCCAGATTAAAACCATATGAAAGAAAATGTAAAAGCATAATATGTAATTTAGGTGTATGCCCAAGACCCAAATGCAGTGAAGTGTGTAGTGCTTTCTAATCCTGGCACCGGAAGCTAACTACCTGCAAAAGCATGTAAATCGTGGGTCAACAAACAATGCTGGTGAGTTCACTAAATAAAGTAAATGAGTATGTAACTGCGCTGGTTTCCAAAACCATGTAAACAAGTAATTGAGTTGGTTCCAAGAACCGTGTAAACACTAGTTCATCGCATGTCAAGGGTAGCTAACCCATTCATGATAAGTAACACCGATATACCGAACTGCTGATGTACGTGTAGCCACAAATGTGAGCTGCATGCCTTACATCATTGCCTATCAACAATGATAAAATCTGTTAAGTTATAGTTCACTCCCGCACTCCCCGAGCCGGTGTGAGGTTTGTCAGACCTAATAGCGCTATCAACTAATAACCCGCTTGCCATAACCGGCAACTCATTTGGTATGTGAAGGACTTACAGATGATAGAGTTGGTTTAGTTCATCAAGGACACAGTTTGCGAACTAGCAAAAACCGACCCACACAAGGATCCATAGCATCCCAACCCGGGATGTGTAAGTAGTCCCAAACCGGACTAGAAAGTAGTAGTCCCAACCCGGACTAGAAAAATAGTAGTCCCAACCCGGACTAGAAAAAGTTAATTACATTGTCTCAACCCGAGACGCATGCTTTTGAGAAAAGAGTAGTGAAACTCACCTTAGGTTGCACGTGAATGATCCAAATCCCTCAAACAGTAACGAGCTACCAACTCCCTATTACAAGTGTCACTAGGTGAGTATACGTGCATACCAACACATCATGCAATTTGTTTGTCCAAAACTTCTAAAGTTCAAACCGTGTAGTGACACCTAATGACTCTACATGCACAAGTAAGTCCTACGTATCCCGTTGGTGATCATATTGATTATTATCAGTTTAATACCTCATACACATCTCATATAAGTATTCATGCAAGTTCATGTCAAATACATACCATATAAGACTCCAAATAGTCACGTAAACATCCCTTACACAATCTGCGTTTTCAGGGCAGATTGTACGCTGGGAAAAACGAATTATTTAAAATACTTAACGAACGAATTAAACTCCCAAATTTTTACTGAATATTCATTGGGATTCATTTGATAACCCATATTTTTGTTTTGTCTCACAACCAAACACAAAAATTATTAAAATTCGTACAACACAGCTATGTCCAGAAAATTTCCACAGCAGGTCAGTTTAGTAGAAAAATTCCCAAAACTTGTGTATTCACCCAAACGAGGTGAATCCAATTGGAAAAGCCAAGATTTTCCAATGTTGACCTACTGTCCAAATTTCATAACTTAACCCTTTGTAAATCTCGAGTTATGACCGTGTAAAGTTGACCCGATTTATAATTCCGAAAATCTGATATGACCTTTAAACTTATAAAATCATGAATACATATCAAAACAAGTCCAAAACGCATGATTTTGGACTTTTTGAAAAGCTAACACCATAAGTTATGTTTTAGTATTAGAAAACAATCAGATTACACCATTTAATCACTCTATAACAACCCTACAATTCGTCACAATGAATCTGTCAGCAAATCAGAATTTTATCAACATGACTCTTATAAACCATAATCATTCTCAATACCTTATAATCATGCAATAACTTCATATTAACACAATAATATTCATATTATCACGTTTAATCTCAGGTTTTTACGTACCATATACTCTAGATATGATTTCTATCAACAATATTCATCAACACTTTCAACAAACATCATAAACATTAAACATACATTGATTTGCGATTCTAGCATGTATATTTCCTAAAGTTTTTATAATTTTTCTAGCCTAAAATCACATCATTTAACATGTAAAACGCATACCTTGAATTGCTAGAGTCCCTAGAATCACAAGATAGCACCCGAAATTGCTTGAACTAGTGCAAAATTGATGAAGATTGAGATTGAAAGGTGATTGTGGGGGGTGCTCTTATTCACGGCGCAAGGGGTAGGGTTTAGGGTTTGTTTTATTTTTATTTTTATAAACAAAACACTAAGGTTAGGATTATGGGCCAAGGTTTCGGGCTCTAGTGATTTTTATCTGATAAGCGAGCCCAATAGCCCTATCTAACTCTCGAGATTAATCCCGACAAAAATAATCCTACCAACTCATATAAAACTATTGTTTTATCAATTCATATTATTTTTTTTTTACCCTAAATGCACATATCTCATAACGTTTACGTACAAGTTAACTAACACGCAGTAGTTCACATAAGCATGCAATTCACGTACACGTGTTATTCCACATTCATCAACATCCAATCATTCATATAATCATGCATGCCTAACAAATCACCAACGTTCGGGATACAGGATTCGTGTGTGCGTCAAGACAATTATTTTTCCTAATTATAACGTACGTTAATGTCGCCTAACATGTGTTATTGTTACATAACATCCTGAAGGACCTGTTTAACTAACCCTAGCTAAGTGTTTAACGACGTATGATTATGGAAATTAACTAGAGTTCAGTAAAAGAGTTAACATGAAAATGCGGGGTGTCACAGTTAGCATTGGAGTTGTACATTGTTTTAGGCTAGGTTTTAATATTAGAGTTATACAGTGTTTAAGGTTATGCACTAACATTGAAGATACATTGTTAATTGTTTTAGGTTAAGTGTTACCCGAAGCTTTCCTGCATGTAACTGTAAAACGCATCAGTCTATTTCAGGTGTAAACTTGATATTTTAAATTAGATTTCTCAACCCGGGACGCTCCCGGGATATATTAGTTTAAAAAAAATATTGTGGGTTTGGGTCGGGCCTGAGATTAGGTGATACCCGACCCAATTACCCTTTTTTTTATATTAGAATATGATAACTTATGGCAAAGATTTGTTTAAAATAATAATAATAATAATAATAATAATAATAATAATAATAATAATAATATTCATTAATCATATATTGGCAAGTCATTAATTATGTTGTCATATTAGATATTTTATTATGTCATACTAGATATTTCAACCCGGGACGCTCTCCAACAGGTAATTGCTATGCTTTCTTTTTCTACAATATTCTGAAATAGCTCATATCTTATTGTATGCAGTTAAAGACCTTTGACTGATTGTATTAGTGCTAAACAATCTTTGTCCCCTTGAAGTGCTTGGGATCTTAATATTCTGTTTTAGGTGTTGATGTTGTAAGGTGAAATAGATCTTTTGGTATATTTTTTTTAAAGTATCTAATGTAAGTTGATACATAGATGACATTTTTATAGTTTATATACTTCTAATTTTATTCATTTTACTTAGATTTCTCAACCGGGACGCTCCCAGAGTATAAGCTAGTATATATATATATATATATATATATATAGAAAGATATACTTTATTTTTAAGGGTATTGAATAGAGTATCATCAAATTTAAAACTTTACACTACCTAGAATTTAAAACCTTGGTACATTTTATATCTTAAGCATTGTATAGAAGGAATTCTAATTTCAAAGTGTTTACTGTTTCGCATCAAACTTTCACCAACAAAAGATTTTGTTAATTATCATCAGGTAAATTACCTTGACAAATATCTTCCTATTTTCATAAATCTACCCCATAAAAACATCAAATGTTTATGTAATGTCTAAATTGATGTAACAGGACATTTTCACGTGAATATTTAAATTTAATAAAGAAATTATTTTCCTTTTCTCCCAATGACTCCAAATGACTAGTCAATTTCAACTATATAAAATACCTCAACAAAATATTATATAATTTAGTTTTTTAAAACCAACACCATGTTTTAAATTTCCTTCATTGAGCTATCTAATCTCAAACCGATTGAATTTTCACTATTCGTTGATCACCTTTGCATTTCCTAAAAATCAACCTTGGACTCGTATTCTTATATAGGTATTTTACCATAAGTCTGATTATTGTTCGTAAACTTAATTTCATATCAAGTATATCCATACGTTCACAAATTCACATGTTTTAATAAACTTAGACTATTTATCAACAATATTTTCATTTTCCACAAACCTATTTATTTATCAACCGAAAATTTCATTTTTCCTAACCATGATTTCTTATCATAATCCTCTTATTTATTGTACACATACATCCGTCATTTTTACAAAAAAGAAATGGTTCTCTATGATTATTTTTTCCGATTCATTCTACACTTTCTTTCCAGTAAATGTAATTACTCCATATCAACATATTCCAACAACCTGAGTCTCTCATTTTCATAAACTAAAATATGGGTTTCCATCTTGGTGCTCATAATGGTTTATCCATGTACAATACAAGTACAACTACCTTTACATGTACTTTTCATTCGCATTGTTATACCTTTACAAGTATAATTACACTTTAGAAACAATTACACTTATAACTAGTGGGCATTGAGGCGCGCGTTGTGCACCTTTAAATTTGTTTCCCGATCACGAAAGTGCAAACTGGTAGAATTAGCAAATTTTATACGAAGTCTTCATAGTAGGATTGAAACATAGAATTCATATACATATCATCATAATTGATAAGCAAAGTAGTGGTTAAACGACCAAAGCATATGACATAAAGCGTGTAGGCCCATTACATTTATGGTTCAAGTATTAAAAAAACTACATGCTTGAATAAAAAACCTGAAATTACTACTACAACTCAATGAAGGCACTTGTTACACATTCTAGGCAGGTGTCTTGATGCTCCGCTCCTTTTTGATGTGGTGTTTGCGGCTGCATCAAAATAACAAAAAAAACATACCAGTCAATGCACCGAAACCAACATATTTTATGAATGATTGAAGCTCACTATTATACTAAAGAATCATCCGTCACGGATGTAGATGCTTATTTCTTCCAGTTCAAGTTGAGGATCAAGTCATTGTGAGGTAATAAATTAGACACTTTAGCTGAGCCACCTGGCACTACACTCGTCCAATATGGGTTCAAGTGAAAGTAAGCAGTATAAGAGCCATTTAGAGCAACAACTATTTGGTTGAATTATAAGTTTTTGAGCAGGAAGCATTATAAGATTAACCTCATGTCCTAAAATGCAAACTTACATAACATCAAGATATAGAATAAGTGAGAGGGCTATCACCTACAATAAAGTCAATCCTATGCAGCAACTGCAGCCTTTTCTACCTTCTTTGCAGGGGTTGGCATATCGGGCTTTTCAATTCCTAGGATATCAGTTATCCTTAGCTTTGTCAATTCCTGAAAACATAATATTCACGTTTTGAATTTCCAGCATCACTATATTTACCAGAATGGAAGAGTTGGTAACTGATCTAAACAAATTCAGGTCAATACAGGCTAGGGTTCGCCAGAGAGACTTCTCAGTTTCCTTTATAAATCGTATACAGTTAACATTTCAAATATGACTTCACAAACTGTAATGTTATTATATTGATTAATTTGTGGAGAAAGTGATCAATGAGAGGAGATATAAAAATAATATTTGGACAATTTTCGACCCATTTCATTTTAAGCATTGTTTTAACAACTTGACCCATTAAAAATATAACATATCCCAGATCAGCCCATTTATATGTAAACGGGTTGAAATTGCAAATTGATTTGACGCGATCAAGGAGAGTTGGAATAAAAAAATACACTTTGAACAACTTTCAATCCGTTCAATCCATTTCCCTTTTAGCTTTATTTTACCAATTTGGCCCATTAGAAATAAAATATAGCGCAGATCAACCCATTTATAAGTAAATTGGTTGACATAGCAAAAATCCGACTTTACCTTTCTATGACCCTTTGTTCGACGATAATTCTTTCTTCTCTATCTAAGGCTAGCAAAGAACATGCAAAGAAAACAAACAAATTATCATAATTAAATATATACCATTTGTAAGAGTCTAAAAACTTCTACTAAACTACAAAAATCATGATTCCATTGAATGAATAAAGATAAACTTCATTCACTTTGGGGTCTAGTATCATTGTGATTCATCACATCCAAAACTGCTTACGGTTTAATAATTTCAGACTATGCATCAATTCTCTATGTTTTCCAGTGATTCTTAGTGCTAATATACTCATATAGATATGAAGTAACTTGATTAAAATTTGGCTTCATTTTTATATAATTATCATACGCAAAGAAAGTATATGTTCAGATTATTCTTACATGCTCTTCTACAACTGCACGAACAGCTGCCTCAGGCAATACAGGTCGACCAATCATCGTTTGGGTCTTAGAACCGAGCATGAGAACCTTATTTAGAATTATCTGTATAAAAAGATGTCATAAATAAACTTATATTAATTTATACATAAAATGTTTATGGCAAAAAACGAAAAAAAAATAAAAATAAATCAAACTGAATATATGATTCTTAACATCAGTAAATTGCAACAAATTTTTCAGCAGCTACAAAAGGTGCGCCATGAAATAAGCAATTAGATCAAAACTCACAGAAAAAAGAAGACAAATTTCATTAATAAGAAAAACAAAAAAGCGAAACAGAGAGAAGCACAATAGAGAACCTTTTCTAATACCAAAACCCTTGGTAGTTAAAGGCACCCGGCGCAAAGGCCTCACATGTCGCCTAGGTACAGGGGATACGCGTGTGAAAACTCAAGGTTTATCATGCTTAATATTGCATGTTTCATGTGATTTATAGTCGTGAACACACTACTTTGATTAGATTTTGTATTTTGCAGGTTAACGAGGCTTAAGGTGTGTTTTGGAGCATTTCGGGAACTTTATACGGAGCTAGATGGTCGTGGAATGAAGAAACAAAGGGAATAAAGAAACAAAAGTTGTTCAGCGCGTCGGCGACTCCACTACAGCGCGCCAGCGATTCAGAGGTTCACGAGTCTACCACTTCGTAGACAGTGAGAAGTGGAGTCAGCTACACAAGCGCGTCGGCGACTCCTATCTAGAGCGTCATCGACTCCAGCGCGTCAACGACTCCATTACAGCGCATCGGCGACTCAGGACACTGGTCAACATATTTGAAAATCGAGAATTAAAGGCAATTTATGGAATTTTATGAGGCTTTTGACCAAGAACTCAGGAATGAGGTTATTTAAACATATATTGGGGATCACGATCATCATCCTTTACAAAAAAAAATCACAATCTGTGACACCCGGCAAATTCTGGTTAACAACGTTGTCTAGATGAAAGTCTACCTTAGCGAGTCACGCGTATATTGTACTTAACTGGGTTAGTTAAGTCGGATTATGGTTCGGGAACTATCGGTTTAGTCTAGAGGATCATTGGATGTTGGTCTAGAGGTTCATTAGATGTCGGTCCTTAACCAAGTGTACAAACGGTGACGATTTGTAGGATCGTCAGGACATACGGAACATACGAGTCTCGAGTCCTGGGAATTGGTGAACGAGTGTGAATATGTGTATTTACATGTGTTATGTGTTTACAATCATTATGTGACTTGTCGGTATGTGAATATGTGTTAACATATGTTAAAACGGGGTTTAACGCACAAAACGCGCGAAACCAGCCCCTATAGGCGATTAGGGAAGCCTAATCGCCCATAAGGGAGGCGAGTAGGCATCATATGGGGCGAGTAGGGGACTGATCGCATGACTGTTCATGCGATTAGGCCCCAATCGCATGAACTTACATGCGATTAGGCTTCCTGATCGCGTGTAAAGCTGCATAATCGCGTGTTACGTGCTGGACGACTAAAAACGACTATAAATACCATACTTGACCTCATAAACTTCATTATACAAACCCTAGTCGTCCCATAACCTGCCCCAACGCACACACAACCTTTGGAACGCGATTTTTGATCAAAACACAAGGTTTCAAGCTTAATCCTTCATTCTTTCACAATTCTAAGGTTTGGTTTCCATCCATGAATCTTTATAAACGTTTTTAATCAATCCCTAATGGTCCAGACCTGTTCTAAAACGGAAAAGCTTTCTGAAAATCGTTAATAAGTATTGATAATCGGATTCTAACTAGTATACATGTGTTATGTGTGTTTATGATTAGAAAGCTAGGGTTTTTATGATTCAAGGTGAATGAACGATATGTTATTATTGTTAGATCAGAATAATAATGATATTATGATGATAAAATCTGAGAATTGAATATTAGGGTTATAGATACGCATGTTAGTATGATGATTGCATGCTATGTGAATGGTGGTTGGATTACGTGATTGCATGCAGGGCTGATAATACGAGGCAAAACGAAGGGTTTTAGTTGAAACATGTTTAGAATAGTGTTTGGGATGATATTGGGTAGTTACACACGTTCTGGATCTGATTTGGAGCGTTAAACGCGCGAAAAACTGGAACAGCAAGGTTACAGGCGATTAGCAATCCTAATCGCCTATGTTAGAGGCGATTAGGAGGCCAATCGCCAGTTTTTCATGCGATTAGGGCCTAATCGCTAGTTTTTATATGCAATCAGCCCTAATTGCTAGTTTTTATATGCAATCAGTCCTAAATGCTAGTTTACTTTTCCTAATCGCGTGTACTGCTGCTGTAAGTGTAAATTAGCATTCCGAGACCCGATTTGACATATAGTAACATGCTAGGAACCCCGTAACATATCTAATAACTTGGTAACATATGTTTGGATGTAATTCGGTGATACGTGAACTATGTGCTATAACTTGTTGTGCGTTAACGTATGTTAAGTGTGATTGCATGATTGTCTGTTTGAGAGCGTAAACATAACACGGGGAGTGTCGGGTCACCAATGGGATGTCGAGTCTTGTACTTTGGGTCAGTTAAACAGTCACGGTGTTTTCAAACGAACTTGGTTATGGTCTGGACATCTAGGGACTAATTAACCTGCGGGTTATTAGTCTAAGTACTTGTAACTGTCATATGTTAGGTCGCCGCTTTACGGGACTAGCATAGCAGCTGAGTTTACTCGGGTTAAGGAGTAACGCAACTTAAGGTGAGTTTACGGCCCCTCTTTTAAACTGGTTTCATACTTTCGGGGGAGAAAACATGTGTTAAAACGATTATTTGGTAACTACTGTCATACTATGGGTTTCTATTGTGTACTACACGATCTTTGGAAGTCCCGGGGGGAACCATGAATGTGCGGGTTTGCACAACGGGGAAATGTGAATAGCGCTATTGGGAGTGACCAACCCCGCTCGTCGACTTGGAGGGTCGGCGGGTGCATATTGTCTCAAACAGGAACAACAGGAACAACAGGGTTACTACATCGGGCACACATTTGGTATTCGAGTTAGTAATGGTTTTCCAATCGTGGTAGTAACAAAACATACGCCTAGCTAGCGTACACTGGTTTTCGATTTGTTATAGTATGGACAGGTTGACTTGGTACTTGGATACAAAACCTGTAAACTCACTAGCATTTTTGTGCTGACGTAAACTTTTACATGTTTTCTCAGGTCGCTAAGGTAGCACAATGGAACTAGGGCGCACGCGTCTGCACGGCGTCTAGCTAGAGTTGCATGATTTTACAAATGTTGAACATTGGTTTATTATTGAATAATTATTTTTAATAAGCTTCCGCTGTAAACGGGGATTTTAAACATTGTTTTGAAATTGCATTATGTTCATGTTAGACTTGTTTATTGTGATCGTTGGTTTGGATCCTGGTTTGTCATGCGCCTCGCGGTAAAACTCCGCAAGTGGATTTTGAGGGTGTGACAGATTGGTATCAGAGCCAATGGTTATAGTGAACTAGGACTGCATGTAGAGTCTAGTCTATAGCCGAGTCGCACACACTAGACGATCACATGGTACTAAACATTATGGTGGTTTACGTATGGTCTTGTCGGGGTGTCTCTAAATCATTGGGTCTTTCTACGTTACATCATCCGTTCTATCATAGGTCGGGTTACTTACTTTCTAGGCGGTGTAGTATATTGGAGTGAATCTTGTACTCTTGAGATTTGTCCAAGGCTCGGACATCTCCCTTTCCTACTCTAATAGAAACACTTGCCATAAACTACCGTAGTATTACGGTGTATAGCTAAGAGTCTATGTTCGGTGATTTGAACTTTAAACTAGGAGAACACTTGGAGGACCATGTAGAGCGGTTTATCATTTTGGGTGCACACAAAATCATAAACCGAAATGCATGGAAGCCCGGGTGAGCTCTGGGTTTGAAGGGATAGTCCTGGATTGGACCTAGCTTTGATCTTGTGAACATTAGTGGTCATCTTTATCTGCGAAACTAAATTTTCTCGTTCTTTCTGCCAGAATCATGTCTGGAGTACGAGGAGGACGTGGAGGTGGTCGCAATGGTGGACGTGGTGGTGGACGCGGTGGTGCTGGTGGTCGTGGAGGTATTACCCTATCGCAGGCTGATCTGAACAACTTGCTCCAAGCTGCCTTCCAGTTAGGGCACAATGGTGGTGGTAAGTTGATTTATCCATCTTCTTTGTCTCATTAGTGAACCTTGTTTACATTCGTCGTGATTCCTCACGCATTTCATTTCAGGTGGTCCTGTTAACCCACCCCCACCCATGTGTACCTACAAGATGTTCCGGGACTGTAAGCCCCAGGAATTCTCTGGCACTGAGGGTGCGGTGAGCTTGCTTAGGTGGCTGGAGAAAGTGGAGTCAGTATTTCTGATGTGTAACTGTCTCCCGGAAGATCGGGTTAAGTATGCTGCTGCGTTATTCCAGGATGTGGCATTGACTTGGTGGAATGGCATCACCCAGAATATGGGTATTGGGGAGGCGTATGCTATGCCTTGGGAGAATTTTGTGCAGCTGCTGAAGCGTGAATACTGTACGAGGGAGGAGGTGCAGAAACTAGAGCACGAGGTGTGGAACCTCAAGATGACTGGGTCTGAAATTGAGAAGTATACTGTGAGGCGTAACGAGTTGGCCGTACTGTGTCCTGATCTGCATGTGCCAGAGTACAGGAGGATTGAGCATTATGTCTCGGGATTGGTACCGGAAATCGCAGGGTTAGTGGCTGCGGGAAATCATCCTACATACGCAGAGGTGGTCCGATCGGCTCATAGGATGACCAACTTAAAGGTGAATGAGGGTATTTTGCCTGCGAAGGGTTCGACTGTTAAGGCCCCAGAGAACAACAAGCGCAAGTGGGAAAATGACGGGAAAGGATCTGGGCCAACACAGCAGGGTAAAAGGTTTGATAATGGGGGCTCTTCTTCTTCGGGTAACAAGCAGGGTGGTTATGCGGGGAAACTGCCCAAATGTAACAAGTGTGGACGTCACCATCAAGGGAACTGCGACAGTAACCGTTGTCATCGCTGCCAGCGAACAGGGCATTATGCTAAAGATTGTCGGGTTACACTTCCATCGACCCAGGCCCCGACTAATAGCTCAGCTCCGACTACTCAAGGGACTACAGGAAGACAAGGATGCTACAACTGTGGTGACACTGGGCATTACAAGAAGGATTGCCCAAAACTGAAGCAGGGTGGAAGCAACGGTAATGGGAACAACGGGGGCGGCGGCAGAAATGCACGTGCCTTCGTCATTGGAGCCGCTGAGGCTAGACAGGACCCTGACACAGTCACCGGTACGTTTCTTCTCAATAATCGTTCTGTTAGTGTGTTATTTGATTCTGGTGCCAAAAAGAGTTTTGTATCCATGGAAGTTAGTTGACTGCTAGATGTAGTACCCGTACCATTAGAGACTAAGTATATTATTGAGTTGGCTGACGGTAAAAAGATTGAAGCTACTAGTGTCCTTCGGGAGTGTCAATTAGAGTTGTCGGGTTTTTCGTTCCCCATCGACCTTATGCCGGTACCATTGGGTAGTTTTGACATTGTGGTAGGAATGGATTGGTTATCTTTGTATCGCGCGGAGATTGTCTGTTACGATAAGGTTATTCGGATTCCTCTCCCTGATGGAGAATTCCTTTTTGTGTACGGTATCAAGGGTGGTGTTCCGCTAAACATCATCTCTAGCATGAAAGCCCTTAAGTGTCTTCGAAAGGGTTATCCAGCCGTTTTGGCGCTTTTATCTGTTTCCTCTGGTGATGAGAAGAAGATCGACGATATTCCAGTTGTACGCGAGTTTCCTGATGTTTTTCCCGATGATTTATCTGGTCTTCCTCCTCATCGTCAAGTCGAGTTCGGTATTGATCTTGTACCAGGGGCTGCTCCTATTGCTCGGGCCCCTATCGTCTTGCACCTCCCGAGATGCAGGAATTGTCTAGTCAGTTACAGGAACTCTTGGACAAGGGTTTCATCAGACCAAGTTCTTCCCCTTGGGGAGCCCCGATTCTATTCGTCAAGAAGAAGGATGGAAGTTTCCGATTGTGTGTAGACTACAGAGAACTGAACAAATTGACCGTCAAGAACCGTTATCCTCTTCCACGTATTGATGATCTATTCGACCAGCTTCAGGGTTCTAGTTATTATTCCAAGATCGACTTGAGGTCCGGTTATCACCAGCTGCGCGTCAGGGAGGCTGACGTTGCAAAGACTGCCTTTCGAACACGTTATGTCCATTTCGAATTCTTGGTCATGCCTTTCGGTCTTACGAACGCACCGGCGGTTTTCATGGATTTGATGAACCGCGTTTGCAAACCGTATCTTGACAAGTTCGTCATTGTGTTTATTGATGACATTCTGATCTACTCTAAGAACAAGACCGAACACGAGGAACATCTGCGGTTAGTTTTGGAACTCTTGCGACAGGAACAACTTTACGCCAAGTTCTCAAAGTGTGACTTTTGGTTACGTGAAGTTCAGTTCCTAGGACATGTGGTTAATGAACTAGGAATTCATGTCGATCCAGCTAAGATCGAAGCGATCAAGGACTGGGGAGCACCAAAGACGCCAACTGAGGTGCGGCAATTCCTAGGCCTTGCAGGCTACTATCGTCGTTTCATTCAGGGGTTCTTGAAGATCGCTCAACCCCTGACCACTCTCACTCAGAAGGATAGGAAATTCGACTGGGGTGAATCACAAGAGTCAGCGTTTGAGGAACTAAAGTCTAAACTTTGTTCCGCTCCTATTTTGTCTTTACCTGAAGGCCCTGATGATTTCGTTGTTTACTGTGATGCTTCTATTCATGGTCTCGGTTGTGTGTTGATGCAACGTGAGAAAGTGATCGCGTATGCTTCTCGTCAACTCAAGGTGCACGAGAAGAACTACACCACCCATGACTTGGAGTTGGGTGCCGTGGTATTCGCGTTGAAAATTTGGAGACATTACTTGTACGGTACCAAATGCACCATCTACACCGATCACAAGAGTCTCCAACATATTTTCGACCAACAACATTTGAACATACGGCAGCGTCGTTGGATTGAACTTTTGAACGACTATGATTGTGCCATAAAGTACCATCCTGGCAAGGCGAATGTTGTAGCAGACGCCTTGAGCAGGAAGGAATCAACTAAACCTCGTCGCGTTCGGGCGTTGCAGCTCACCATTCATTCATCCCTACCTGATCAACTCCGTTCTGCCCAGTTAGAAGCTTTGAAGGAGGAAAACCTTAAAGCTGAAACTATGCACGGTGCCAACAAGCACCTAGAGCGAAGGCCTGATGGCCTGCACTATTTCGCAGAACGTATATGGGTTCCTTTATTCGGGGGACTACGGGAGCTTGTCCTTGATGAGGCTCATAAGTCCCGGTATTCTATTCATCCTGGTTCAGATAAGATGTACCAAGATCTGAAGGTGCTTTACTGGTGGCCAAACATGAGGTCGGACATAGCCTCATACGTGAGCAAATGCTTGACCTGTGCTAAGGTCAAGGTGGAATACCAGAAACCGTCGGGTCTCTTGCAACAACCTGAAATTCCGGAATGGAAATGGGAACGGATTACTATGGATTTTGTCACACAACTTCCTAAATCACCAAGCGGGAATGACAAGATATGGGTGATTGTCGATCGGTTGACGAAATCAGCCCATTTTCTTGCTATTAAGGAGACCGACACCATGGATCGTTTGGCTCGTCTTTATTTGAAGGAAGTTGTTTCTAAGCACGAGGTGCCAGTTTCTATTATCTCGGATCGTGACTCCCATTTTACTTCTCACTTCTGGAAGTCTTTGCACAAGGCTTTGGGTACCCAACTAGACATGAGTACGGCTTATCATCCACAGACTGACGGTCAGAGTGAGCGCACGATTCAAACTTTAGAAGACATGCTGCGGGCATGTGTGATCGATTTTGGCAAGGGTTGGGAAGCTCATCTACCGTTAGTAGAATTCTCGTACAATAACAGTTATCACACGAGCATCAAGGCAGCTCCGTTCGAGGCACTGTACGGACGGAAATGCCGTTCTCCTCTTTGTTGGGCTGAAGTGGGTGAGAGTCAACTCACTGGGCCTGAACTAGTGTACGAAACTTCGGAAAAGATCGTACAGATTCGTAACCGGTTGGCAGCGGCACGGGACCGGCAAAAGAGCTATGCCGATCAGCGTCGCAAACCATTGGAATTCCAAGTTAATGACAAAGTACTTCTAAAAGTCTCACCATGGAAGGGCGTCATACGCTTTGGGAAACGTGGCAAACTCAATCCGCGGTATGTCGGTCCATTTACGATCCTGGAACGGATTGGACCGGTGGCATATCGTCTCGATTTACCGACGGAGCTCGGTAACGTACATAACGTCTTCCACGTGTCAAACTTGAAGAAGTGTCTGGCTGACGAGTCTCTCATTGTTCCACTGGAAGAGATCAAGGTTGATGATCGTCTTCGGATTGTGGAAGAACCTGTGGAGATCCTTGATTACAAGATTCGCAGCCTACGTCACAGCAAGATTCGTATCGTTAAGGTTCGGTGGAACTCGAACCGGGGACCAGAGTATACGTGGGAACGGGAGGATCAGATGAAGTCTAAGTATCCTCATCTCTTTCCTAAGGAAGCGTTCGAGTCGAGATATGTCTCTTCTGCAGCTGAATGAATCTCGGGGCGAGATTCCTTTTAACGTGGGGATGATGTGATAACTCGGGTAAATCTCTCTTTTGGTTTCTATCTTTTGTTTGTTCCCTTCGTTATTTCTTTTATTCTTTTGGTACTTGTGCAATTTTCGGGACGAAAATTCTTTTAACATGGGGATGATGTGACACCCGACAAATTCTGGTTAACAACGTTGTCTAGATGAAAGTCTACCTTAGCGAGTCACGCGTATATTGTACTTAACTGGGTTAGTTAAGTCGGATTATGGTTCGGGAACTATCGGTTTAGTCTAGAGGATCATTGGATGTTGGTCTAGAGGTTCATTAGATGTCGGTCCTTAACCAAGTGTACAAACGGTGACGATTTGTAGGATCGTCAGGACATACGGAACATACGAGTCTCGAGTCCCGGGAATTGGTGAACGAGTGTGAATATGTGTATTTACATGTGTTATGTGTTTACAATCATTATGTGACTTGTCGGTATGTGAATATGTGTTAACATATGTTAAAACGGGGTTTAACGCACAAAACGCGCGAAACCAGCCCCTATAGGAGATTAGGGAAGCCTAATCGCCCATAAGGGAGGCGAGTAGGCATCATATGGGGCGAGTAGGGGACTGATCGCATGACTGTTCATGCGATTAGGCCCCAATCGCATGAACTTACATGCGATTAGGCTTCCTGATCGCGTGTAAAGCTGCATAATCGCGTGTTACGTGCTGGACGACTAAAAACGACTATAAATACCATACTTGACCTCATAAACTTCATTATACAAACCCTAGTCGTCCCATAACCTGCCCCAACGCACACACAACCTTTGGAACGCGATTTTTGATCAAAACACAAGGTTTCAAGCTTAATCCTTCATTCTTTCACAATTCTAAGGTTTGGTTTCCATCCATGAATCTTTATAAACGTTTTTAATCAATCCCTAATGGTCCAGACCTGTTCTAAAACGGAAAAGCTTTCTGAAAATCGTTAATAAGTATTGATAATCGGATTCTAACTAGTATACATGTGTTATGTGTGTTTATGATTAGAAAGCTAGGGTTTTTATGATTCAAGGTGAATGAACGATATGTTATTATTGTTAGATCAGAATAATAATGATATTATGATGATAAAATCTGAGAATTGAATATTAGGGTTATAGATACGCATGTTAGTATGATGATTGCATGCTATGTGAATGGTGGTTGGATTACGTGATTGCATGCAGGGCTGATAATACGAGGCAAAACGAAGGGTTTTAGTTGAAACATGTTTAGAATAGTGTTTGGGATGATATTGGGTAGTTACACACGTTCTGGATCTGATTTGGAGCGTTAAACGCGCGAAAAACTGGAACAGCAAGGTTACAGGCGATTAGCAATCCTAATCGCCTATGTTAGAGGCGATTAGGAGGCCAATCGCCAGTTTTTCATGCGATTAGGGCCTAATCGCTAGTTTTTATATGCAATCAGCCCTAATTGCTAGTTTTTATATGCAATCAGTCCTAAATGCTAGTTTACTTTTCCTAATCGCGTGTACTGCTGCTGTAAGTGTAAATTAGCATTCCGAGACCCGATTTGACATATAGTAACATGCTAGGAACCCCGTAACATATCTAATAACTTGGTAACATATGTTTGGATGTAATTCGGTGATACGTGAACTATGTGCTATAACTTGTTGTGCGTTAACGTATGTTAAGTGTGATTGCATGATTGTCTGTTTGAGAGCGTAAACATAACACGGGGAGTGTCGGGTCACCAATGGGATGTCGAGTCTTGTACTTTGGGTCAGTTAAACAGTCACGGTGTTTTCAAACGAACTTGGTTATGGTCTGGACATCTAGGGACTAATTAACCTGCGGGTTATTAGTCTAAGTACTTGTAACTGTCATATGTTAGGTCGCCGCTTTACGGGACTAGCATAGCAGCTGAGTTTACTCGGGTTAAGGAGTAACGCAACTTAAGGTGAGTTTACGGCCCCTCTTTTAAACTGGTTTCATACTTTCGGGGGAGAAAACATGTGTTAAAACGATTATTTGGTAACTACTGTCATACTATGGGTTTCTATTGTGTACTACACGATCTTTGGAAGTCCCGGGGGAACCATGAATGTGCGGGTTTGCACAACGGGGAAATGTGAATAGCGCTATTGGGAGTGACCAACCCCGCTCGTCGACTTGGAGGGTCGGCGGGTGCATATTGTCTCAAACAGGAACAACAGGAACAACAGGGTTACTACATCGGGCACACATTTGGTATTCGAGTTAGTAATGGTTTTCCAATCGTGGTAGTAACAAAAACATACGCCTAGCTAGCGTACACTGGTTTTCGATTTGTTATAGTATGGACAGGTTGACTTGGTACTTGGATACAAAACCTGTAAACTCACTAGCATTTTTGTGCTGACGTAAACTTTTACATGTTTTCTCAGGTCGCTAAGGTAGCACAATGGAACTAGGGCGCACGCGTCTGCACGGCGTCTAGCTAGAGTTGCATGATTTTACAAACGTTGAACATTGGTTTATTATTGAATAATTATTTTTAATAAGCTTCCGCTGTAAACGGGGATTTTAAACATTGTTTTGAAATTGCATTATGTTCATGTTAGACTTGTTTATTGTGATCGTTGGTTTGGATCCTGGTTTGGATCTCTTTCATTACCATTCCATCCTATCATTCCTAATCAAGTCCTTCAACCCAAGATCATCAAATCATCATATTATTCAAGATTTCAAGATTCATGACCCGCTTATTTGAAGAATCTAGCTCCATGGCCATGAGTGGCAAGTCTCTTTGTATCATGCTTAGTAAGTAAACAATTGAAGTTCTAGGGTTGAACATTTGGGTATTTCTTTAAACTTTTAATTGTATGATTGTGTGTTTGAACGATCGTGTTAGATTGTGATTAATCTTATGTTGGATTCATTTTAGTTAATTGATCTTGTGCCATTTTCTAATGTCATGAACATGGTTCCTTGCTCTAACACAAACATAGGTTTGTATGTTCTAGGTAATGAAGTGTACTTTAGCCTATTGAACAATCACCCCGTTAACACCAATTGTACTACATTTGTTTGACCCATTTATGAAAACCTTAGACTTCAGTTTTTGAAACCTAAGTGTGATCCTTTTAATTAAAATTGTTTACAATCCATATTACCTTTTTACTCTTACAATCCAAGTTCAAGTCTTTAGAATAACAAACAAAATCCTTTCAATCAAATGCTTAAATGAAACAAATACAATCTTCATAAGTTTTGTAACAATCTTCATAAGTAACACCGTTTAATCAACTAAATAATATCCACTAACCACACGCTCCTTGGATTGATACCCTACTTATCCTATCTACCTAGGTTAATTAGGTTTTGTATGATCCGTGACGACTGGCTCATCAAATGGCGCCGTTGCCGGGGAGCTAGTGCGCTTAGTGTTTAGTGATTAGTTGATTTTGTGACTAACTGTTTAATTGTTTGTTTGGTTTATTCTCTATTTTTCCTTGTTACGCGGGGTGTGTTATTTGTGCAGTTTACAGGTAGTGCATGCGTACAAGACATTCGGGGAAGACATCTCCTTTAGTGTTCGAACCGGAGATCGAAAGAGTAGCAAGAAGAAACCGACAACACCAGTTAGAGGAGCCGATTCCTTCTAACTCTCAATTATCACCTACCAATCAAACCTTATCCTTTGGAACCGTTCAAATGGCAAGTTCAAACCCAAATCGCCGTTCGGGCGAGAACCGAAGACCACCCACTCCACCTCATCTAAACTGAACCCAACATCCACAACAACATCCACCTCATCAACCACTTCATAACGAAATCCCAATAACCGAAATGCAAACCAAGGCTCTTCTATATCTAACCGTGGCAATCCCACATTTGATCCGGTAAACCAATACAATGAAGCCGGATATGATGATCATATTGAGAATCTTGAAGAGTTGAGGGCGAACTGTAACATCACGTGATTTTTACTTTTACATGTATTTTAGATTCTATATTTAACAAATTCCATGTTTGCCTTTATCCGCTTCTTTTATGTTATTCCCACTAATTCTTGACGAGTCGTCAATATAAATTATCCTAATCAATTTAGACACTATAACAAGAAACTCATTTAGTTAAGATCTTAATATATATTTATTTATTTATTTTTAAATACATATATATTTATTTATTACTTAAAAAAAAACGTGATCCTTACTTTGACTTTGCAAACCACAACAACACGTAATGAATGTCCATAACAGTAGTCGTTCGTTGATTTTTATTTTAAAAGCTCGATGTCCATTTAAGCAACAACACCATACAAGATTTCGTTATTTATTTTTTCTTTTTTTAAATAACTCGATGTTAACAGTAAGAACACAACAATTATATTAATTAAACTCCTAACATCCATCTAATCTCCTTCTAACCACCCTAATAACTCCATTTAATACCCAACCACTTTACCTCACCTATAAATACCACTCCTCTCCACCATTTAACCTCTTGTTAATCCATAATCTCTCTAAAATCACTCTCTTATCCTCAAAGTTTTGAGCAAACTTCCTGATAACACATCAGTAAGTTCTCCAATCTCAAACCTTCTTTCTTTTCAGTTTTCCCTCCTCTTTTCTATCCAAAACTCCTTGGAAAAACCTCTAGGATCTTCCCCATATTTATCCACAGAAGTGTGATAAGGGTAGAGCACCAAAAAGAGGTTCCAAAGGTGTTTGTTTTTTGAATTGTTTTTATGTGCTAAGATTGTTTGTTGTAAAGGAACTAACCAAGTCCACTAACAATCTAATGTTAGGTGGATTTGTGCTACGGTATTGGTTGACCTAGGAGAGCCAAGGCTCATCCAAAGGAGTCACCAAACATTACTTAAACTTCTTGGTTATTCTATGTATTATTATAAACATACTTTCAATTTTCTATCTTACTATCCTATTAATAATCTTTGGAAGGTTTGTTGTTACACCCTACCTTACCAAACTCTCTTTACCCTTCTTGTGCTACGGATTAATCCACACTAGAAAGGGGAAATCCTGTGTACAAAACCCACGTTTATCCCATAAGCAAAATGGTTTGAGACGAACTCATCAATCGGATTCACATTCCTAACCTTATACCATCCGAATCATCTATGATGATTTTGTGCTTAGTCTAACTTATTCTCATGACCATCCGGATTGCCTTAAAGGCAATTTGTGTTTTGGTTTGCCTAAAAGGCTTGCATGATCCTCTTGAACCTATAATCTAAACTCGAACCTAAGACCCTCTAATTCTTTAATTCTAGTTAATCGGAGCTAAAGCTTAATCTTCCAAGACTTACTTTTTGGAACTCTATCAAACGCACCCAAAGGTGAGTTCATACTTGTCCCCCTTTTATTCTTTATTCTTTGGGGCTCAACATGTATCACTATCAAAACTTATACGATTTCATACTATTAAACTATCATGCTCAATCTATTAAACATACTTTTATGCTATTTGCCATGCTTACGATTCTTGATACTTAAACATAATTCATTAACTATTATTAGCCCACTTAACATGTATAGCGCTATAGGAGTAGCACCCCACCCCCTTTATGGGTCATTGTTAAGAATCAAACGGACCTAGCATGAATATGTTAGGTATATGCAGTGGACTTGCGGGCTTGAGTTATGTTCTTTGTATGCTATGTATGTGCGATGCTATATGCTAGTACAAAGAGGATTGGTGAAACCACTTTTGGAAACCTAAGTCTAATTCACTTCTGTCTGAAATATTCTAAGTATAGAACTACTGAAGAAAGAAGACTAAAGTACTGAAGAAGGATTCTACAAGTACTGAAGAAGAAATGCATCAGAGGTTCTGAAGTCCAAACCAGACAGTTCACTAAAGAACTACTGAAGACAAACTACTCATCAGTAGTTTGTCATTCATCAGCACTTATTCAAGAATCTTTCCACCGCCTTATGTTTCAGTAGTTTATTAGTTTAGTATTACTTTAACTTTTTGTACAAGTTCCAAGATTGCAACTTGTTGCAACTTGTCTCTGAACTTGCTTTTTGGCAAGGTTCATGTATTTGTAAAGTCTATAAATAGATGGGTTCATCCCTCTGTTTTAGACATTGATTTTTAATATAGAAATCCTTCAAAGCTTATCATTGTTATTTTCCATTTCATTTACTGAGAATCTGTTTAAGTATTCATTCTCATTCAATGCTTAGATTCTCATTAAATACTTGTCTTTAGTTTTATCAAACATCCAGGGGGAGTAATAACTCCTGTTGATAAGTGTAGCTTTAACTTATATCATTCCGCTGTGCTATTACTGATAAAGAACTGGCTAGACACTTAAGTGTTCACTAGCAAGTTCATACAAAGAGCAAATACTGATCCAACAATTGGTATCAGAGCACTGGTTTATCTGATCACATATCAATCTAACACATTGAGAATCAGACACAGGCTCTTATTGATATTCAATAAAGGATTAAAAGTTCACTTTTATCAACATCCATCACTTTAAGAGATATTTGAAAAATCAATACTCTTTAAAATGGATCCTCATAATACTGGTTCTGCCAATAAACCTGCTATGATAGTAAGAAATGAATATAATATCTGGCAAAGGAGAATGACACATACCTTATCACAGACCAACACAGGTTGCTGGAAATCTGTGATATATGGTCCTCATAAACCAGTAAATATCAATCTTGAAACTAAAGAAGAAATACCAAAAGAGCCAATAGACTATACAGATGATGATTTCCTAAAACTTGAGCTTGATGCTAAAGCTTTCTCTATGTTGGCAATGACACTCCCAAATGAAATCTACTCTGGCCTATTACATTGTGATAGTGCCAATGAGCTTTGGGACTGCCTCAAAGAACAGTTTGGAGGAACTGAAGAGGTGATTGCCAACACCAGAGAAATCCTTGCTCAACAATATGAAACTTTTGCTCACATTAATGGGGAAACTTTAACACAACAATTTGAAAGATTCTTCTCATTAATATCTGAGCTAAAATTAAATGGCCAGACCTACACAATTGTATCTATGCTTCATAGATTTTTAAAGTCTTTACCTGAAAAATGGGAAACATACTCTATAGTCTTAAGATCTTCACCAGACTTTAGCTCCCTCACTCTTACAAAACTTCATGGGAGATTACTTACTTTTAAAAGAGAAATTGATCAAAAGAAAAAGTTACAAAGTTCTGGTAAAACTGCTGATGACTATCTACCAGGTAGTACAACACTATTGGGACAAGACTCACCAACTTGTTCAAATAGTTTTGGATCTTTTGACCATATTGACATAACTGCTGGGATCTCATCTGAAAGATCATTCCCAGGTTATGACAATAATGATTTTAGTCAAACTGCTGATAACATGTGTTTTATCATGGATGATTTAAAAAATTTTAGCAGTGATGACTTGGAAGAAATGGATATTCTACACCAACTGGCCATGTTAAGTTTAAAAACAAACAAATTTTACAGATGGTCAGGAAGGACGTTTCCAGGACTCAACAGCTCTACAAAAATTGGTTTTGACAAATCTAAACTTAGATGTCACAAGTGTCAAAAGTTGGGACACTTTGCTAGAGAGTGTAGAAGCCTAGCTTTAACCAATCTCAGTCCGGAAATAATTTTAACCCCAGTTATAACAGGAATAATGGAACACAAGGGAGTGCACATTTTGTACAAGCACAAGCTCCACAACACCAATATGTGCCACAAGTACAATATGTACAGATGCCTGCTCAACAGATGCAGAGCCAACAATCAATCCCTCCCTTTCCAGCTGCTCAACCACCTCCACAGACTCAGCAACCCTCACAACAAAGTTTATTTACTTCAGGGTATGTTGACTGGAGCAGTCTTCCTTTTGACACTACTGAGTGTAACCCTGATGTAGACAACAAGATGTTTGACATCAACTGGGGAGAGTCTAACAATGGCAGAAAGAACTTTGCCTTGATGGCATTTAAGGGATGCACCTCAAAATCTGCCTTGTCACAGGTATCAAAGAATCTTTGACAAAACTTTGTTCAACTTCTTGTAAAGAATCTTTTGCTCTCATAAGAGAGAATAATGTGCACCTACAAGGTAAAGCAAATGACTCTGAGAGAAAATTCACTCAGATGAAATGTGATTTAGAAAGAAAACTTTCTGCAAAAACAAAAGAAGTTGTAGATGCAATTGTGCTACTAGTGCTTCGGATTGTACAATAAACTAGTTTTGTGAAAAGTCGAAGGTGCGAAGGAAGAAAAACGTTTGGTCGAAGGAGAATCAAAGGGTGCGAAGGAGCAAGTTTTGGACGAATGTGAATATTGTTTTATGTATGGCTTGGTTCGACCAGTTGGTTTGGTCGAACCTGCACATTCGCACGAACTATTTGGGCGAATGTGCAGTCTATATATAGTCAAGCTGATTTTTTGAATGTAACTTTGAGTCATATTATTCCCTCCACTTTCTGATTCTCTCTCTAGAAGTTTATTTAGCTCTTTTCACATTCTTACCCTGTTTGTTTCAATCTTTAAACATGTAATTGAGTTTCTAATTAATGAAAAAGCTTTTGAAATGATGATTTACGTGTTTTGATCTGTTTGACTATTATTTTGTGATTGTTTTAGGGATTCCGCACCTAAAACTAACTTGTTTGATCATTCTTTGTTGTTTATACGATCCATACATATCATACAAAGTGGTATCAGAGCCATTCTGGATCAAACAACCACAAATTGATAGTTTCTCAGTTGATTTGGACCCAATTTTGGTCAAAAAGTTTATGTTTTCATTGAACAAACTGATTTGATAAGATTTTGATTGATTACAACTTGTTTTCATGGTTAAATTGGATAATTCTCTTCATTAAACTTGTTCCAAATCAATTCCGATTCAAAACCTGATTTAGATCATCAAAATCCATCAACATTTGATAAACATGATCAAAATTAACGAATTTTCAAAGAATAACCGTTTTTGAATTACCAGGGGTCGAACCTAGAGAGTTTAGCCGAAAGTGTGATTTCATTTGGTCGAAAGAGAGATTTTGTGGTCGAAGGTGGTGTTTTAGCGGTCGAACGTAGACTTTCATTGCTTATTTGTGTTCATTCGCCCGTCTGTGTTACATTCGACTGATCGAACGGTCGAAGGAGAGGGAAAACGGTCGAACGAGAGAAGCAAACGGTCGAAAGAGTTTTTTTGATATCAGTCCACATTCGTACCCTTCAAAACGGTCGAAGGAGAAGGATATTTCTCATTCGCCCGTCCGATAGTGCGAAAGAGTTTTCTGTTTTAAAACATTTCTAATCTTTTCGTGTTTAAACATTTACAGGTTAAGATGTGGAACTTCCCAACAACGCCAAGACCTACTCAAGCACTACAGCAGCAGACAATACGAGATCCATGGTCAGTTGCAGCTCAGAAGACTAGTCCACCATCTCAGCCAATCAATTACATGGCTATGACTAGTTCTGCTCCTCAGCAAGTTGTACAACCGCTACAGCAACCAATTGACAACTATTGGGGAGTAGCAGCAGCTGCCGTTCATTCATAGACGACCAATGCCATATCTACACTCATTCATGATCTATCATCAGGAAGCGGCAATCGTCCACCAAAGCTCATGGATATGAAGGAGTACAACACATGGAAGACAAAGTTCAAGATACATGTGGAGGGACAAGGTTTAGAGGGAGCCGAGGCATGGCAGATGATAGTGAAGGGTTATGTTGCTCCTATTTTGGAGAATACTGGAGAACCGATACCGTTGGAGAATTTGGCTGATGATGAGAAAAAGAAGTTTGCGATCGAGAAGAAGGCGTTTTCTCAGTTATCTCAGGCGATCAACACTGATTTGTTGCATCAGTTCGGATCGTGTACAACATCAAAACAATTGTGGGATATGCTGAGAAACAGGCATGATGGTAATGAGAAGACAAGGAAGCTGAGAATGGAAGAGCTTCGAAAAGAGTTTGAGAACTTTAGTTACATGGGCAATGAGACTCTAAAAGAATTGGTTCCACGGTATTGCCATTTGCTCACAGAACTTTCGAGCTATGAAATCAGCATACCGATGTCAGAACTGGTGGATAAATTTGCTGATGCTTTACCACCATACTGGAACCAACACATTGAAGTGTTGAAGGAAAAAGATGCATACCAGTATTGGACTATCAACGAGTTCATACAAAAACTGGAGAACAAAGAAATGGAGGAGAAGAGGAAAGCCAAGAGAGCGCAGATTCCACAGAACCCAGATCTGTATGTGAGTGGTACATCTACTTCTCTTTCTACTTCAAGCACTACTTCAAATGTTGCTCCTCACATTGCATGTGTATCCAATGTTGTTGAACCCACAAAAGCACCAATAAACTATCTTGCCCAAACTTCATCATACACACCACAATCTTATCAAACACCAAACTTTATTCCACCTTTTTCACCTTTACAACAAGCTGCCTGTTACACAGCAAGTCAACCTCAACAACAACCATATAATCCTCACATGAATCAGATGCAGATTACTCAAACACAATCAAATCAAAGTCCGATTGTGTTAGAGACTTCTAATCTTAACAATGTGACTATTGAGATTGCTCAACAACATGTTGCATTAGTATCTGCTATGGTTGCATCATACAACGGTTTAGTTGCTAGTCAGATTGGAAACAACAATCTCACCAATGAGGACTACGCACAAATCGATAAAGAGGAGATGGAGCTTATGGACATACAGTGGGCATTTGCGAGCATAATGAGGAGAGCCACTGATTTTATCCAGAAAACTGGAAGAACTGACCTTTCAACTTCTCCTAACACCACTTACGACTTCAACTAAGCCAAGGTTACATGCTTCAATTGTGGTGAGAAGGGTCATTTTAAGAGAGAGTGTACACAGCCGGCACAACAAGGTAATCGAAACCCGTTCAATTCAACCTACCAAAACAGACAAAACCAAAACCAGAATCAAGTATCATACAACAGTCCCAACATCTCTAGCTTTCAACCTCAAAACAACTACCAGAACTGTCAAAACACACAACAAAACACCAATACTAGACAACCCACATCTCAAAACCAACCACAACAGAATCCAAACCGAACCATTGTTCCCATCTCTACACCTAACACCCAAAACCAAACTGAATATCAAAACCAAGCACTAGTGATTCAAAAAGATGAAGGTTTTGATTGGACGGGTATGCAATTGGGAGTGGAGGAGATTACTGCTGGAAATGTGGCTTGTGTGGCACAGAAGATGAGTTTGGATGAGCATGAGGAGATTGAAGAGGAGGTTGTGATAAAGAAAGTATCGGAGTTGAAAATAGAGGAGTTGAATGAGGATGTGAATGCTGAGAGTGAAGACAAGAAATCTGGAATGATTCTTGATTCTGTCACAGATGTTGGAGAACATTATGATTCAGCTTATTCGGATATGGAGAGTGATTTTGACTCGGAAGCTAGTGTGAATTCACTAGACGATGACATTGATCAATTGCTAGCTGAAGCAGATTTCCTAATGACCCGCAAGTCGTGCATGGTGGATGATGCGTGCACCAAGATTGACTATTCAAAATTCTTTGCAAGGAAGGAAGCTCACTTCGCGCTAATGGCAATGACAGAATCACCTAAACCGGTAAGTTCTGAATCTCAATCTAAAGTGTGTGTTAAATGTGCTGATTTTGATAAATTGACAGAAGAAAATAAGTTTCTCAAGGTACAACTTGAGAGTGTCAAAATAAACTGTCAGATTTATCAAAAAGAATCAAAAGATTTCAACAAAGTACTTGATGGTTATAAAAAGGATGTGTCTGAACTCAAAAAGACTTTGTTAATAAAACAACTTGCCATTAATAACTATATTAATGAAATGGAAAACACCAAGTTAGAAATGGCAACCATCAAGTGCTTCGCTGAAAAAGTGAATAAGAAGCTAGAGAGTTATAAGCACATTGCATATGTAGTTGACCACATCATCGAAGAACCTTCACAGTCGAGTAGTGCAAACTACAAAGCTGTCCCATCTCCGGTGTTGTTTGAAAATCATAATTTACATGCAATACCACCGGAGACTCTAGTCAAATCTGACTCCACATCAGATAACGAGTCCAACACATCCAGTGTCGGAGACCCGTATTCTGATGTGAGACCTGTATTGGGAAACAATGAGGGTGTGGTCGCTGCAGATGATTCTGATGAAGAAGATTAACAGTCTGAGACGGTTGAAAATGAAAGTGATATCCCTGATGAAAATCATATAATCACTACTGAACCAGTCTCACCATCTCAGATCGTTCATCCCATGGCAAATGCTCATAGAAAGAATGTTGTTAAGAAAACTGAGCAGTCTGTTGGTAAAAATGTTGAAAAGAAAGAGGTCAAGAAAATTGAGAAAAATGTGGTTAAATCGGTTGAAAAGAAAACTAAAATTAAAAATGAGAAACCAAATGAAATGAGCAACGAATCATGTGACAAACCTGTAAAAGTTTTCTATCGGATGCAAGGCTCCGATAAGATTTTGTTTGATGATGAATATCCGATTAAATTTGTGAATTATTCCAAAATTGAAAAGATCTGGCAGGAAAGTACAATTTGGTTCCCAAAACATGAACGAACCAATGACATTCCTCCAGAAATTTTAGAGAAAATTTATTCGGATAATTCTAAAGACGCAAAGGTCAATGTCACACAATTCGTTTTGCCAGTTGATAAGTCAAATAGTTTCATTGAACCGACTTACTCGAAGGAACCAGCTCCTGAGAGTTTAAGGAAACAGTGCATGGTTGATCGATATCCCATTGCAAGTTTTTCCAAGTCGCATATCAAAGAAAACTATGAAGAATACCGTGCGTGTTTTAAGTGCGGGGAAAGGGGACATTTACTTGCCACCTGCCCGTATGTACGACACAAGAGGCACGAGGTGGAGATGAGGCAACGTCATGATTATCCGGTTGACAACTACAGTTATCCACAAAGACGGTTTTTCCCTCAGCAAGCACCTTATTATAATCAAAACAATTTTTACAACAAAAGGAAAACCGTCCGATGACTTATGACAAACGCAACCGGATAGCCACTGAAAAACCTGTAAGAAATCTGTGATGAACACAACTGCTGAAAACAAAAAGGTCCCTCCTAAACCTAATGTCAAACCAGCAGTTGGACCTGTCTCTGTTAAATCAGAGAAGGTAACCAAGAAGGTTGCATTTAAAGACGAAGTAAAGAAACCGGCTGAGACCTCAAAATCTCAGATCCGGATCTTGAAAAGGTCTGAACAATCTTGGTCATCAAAGGAGTCTGAGGGTGCCTCAACTTCACAGAATGTGAAAACTGAGAAAAAGAAAGTTGAGAGTGAGAAGAAAGGGGTTGAGAAAACCCAAGATGTTTGTGAATCGAAAGAATCTTTGAAACAACCAGTTCAAAGACCCAAGACCAAACAGGCTTGGGTCCCCCGAAAGATCTAAATGCTTTACTTGATATGTGCAGGGAGCTCCAGCTGGCCCTGTTAGCAGCCTATGGATTGTTGACAGTGGAGCTTCTGGTCACATGACAGGGGATCTCACGCTACTCTTTGATATCAAGAACATAAACGGAGGTTACGTAGCGTTTGCAGGAAATAAAGGAGGCTACATTACGATGGAGGGTAGTGTTAGCAATGGGGTCGTGACATTTGAGCGGATATCGTATGTGAAACAGATAGATTACAATTTGCTCAGTGTTAGCCAAATCTGTGATAAGCAATTTTCTGTTTATTTTGACGACAAATCTTGCTATATCTTGAAACCGGGGTTTGAACTTCCAAAAGAGTGGGTGATGCTAAAGGCACCGAGAGTAAACAACTTGTATATTCTCGATATGTCCAAAGCTATGACCACCCATGGCCAAGTCACGTGTTTCCTCTCTAAGGCTACAGAAAAAGAATCTATAATGTGGCACAGGAGAATGGGACACATTCATTTGAGAAAGATGAACCAGTTAGTGAAGAATGAACTTGTCACGGGAGTTAATGTGAAACATTTCCATTTGAATGACAAGTGTGTTAGTTGTAAAAAGGGAAAGCAGCACAAACAGGCCCATAAACCAAAGAAAGTAAATTCCGTTGAACTACCGCTTGAGCGTTTGCACATGGATTTATTCGGTCCAGTCAAACGTAAAAGTCATGCCGGGGAATTGTACTGTCTTGTGGTGACTGACGATTATTCAAGATTCTCATGGGTTATGTGCTTACACTAGAAAAGCGACACGTTTGCCAATCTGAAAGTTCTGTTTACACGTCTGGAGAATATCTATGGTCTAAAGATCAAACGAATCCGGAGTGATAATGGGACGGAGTTCAAAAACGCTCAGATGGAGGATCTTTGTGAAAACAAGGGAATTCATCACGAATACAGCGCTCCGTATACACCCCAGCAGAACGGCGTCGCAGAAAGAAAGAACAGGACTCTAATCGAAACGACGAGAACTATGCTTGCGGACTCAAATCTTCCAGTCATGTTTTGGAATGAAGCAATTTACGCAGCATGTTACACTCTAAACCGTGTTTTAACAGTGAAGAAGTTTGGCAAAACTTCTTATGAGCTGTTGAACCGACGAAAGCCGAATCTGGAGTATCTAGAACCATTTGGTGCCCCGTGTACAATGCTTAATCCTTCGGAGAAGTTCGCACCAAAGGCTGAAGAAGGTTATTTTGTTGGATATGCAACCCCACTAAAACGGGTATTCAACAAAAGACTAGAAAAGTTGAGGAGTGGGCTAATGTCGAAGTACAAAGATATACTCAAAATGTACAGGGTGGAGGTCCAGATTGGATGTTTGATTACAAAGACTTCTTTGAATCATTCAATCTAGATAGCATGGTTGAAGAAGCTGTACTCCGCTTATATTACGAGGTCGAAAACGCCGTGACTTCACCGTTAGTGCGTCCGATCACTGTAAATCCTCAAGCAGCTTCTAATGATACTACTGCTCCTGTGATGGAAGAAGAGGTGTTCCAAGAAGCTTCAACAACGCTTAATTCATCAGATTCAGAAGATGAAGACGATGATGCAACAAGTGAAGCTATTCTGGACAATGCTACAGTGACACCACCAGTGAACCCAAATACAACTGATGCTTCAACATCGAATGTGGGTAATGATCTAGTTTCTACAGAGAATTTGACGACTCAAACGGGAGTACAAGTACCTGATTTCCGGAATCTCGGATACATCGGATACACCCTCTTGAACATGTTATTGGTGATCCTGGTAGCAACGTTATGACAAGAGGGCAATTGAGAAATGCTCAAGCACCAGAAAATATTGGCAACCTTGCTTTATATGCCAAAATACAAAAATCTGGTTTTCAAAATGACTGGTCTTTCGCTTGTTATGTTTCGCAGGTCGAGCCGCGGACGTACAAGGAAGCTCTTTTGGATGATGCCTGGGTGGAAGCAATGCAAGAAGAGTTGTTACAATTTCAGAAACTCGGAGTATGGACGCTGACAGATTTGCCCACGGGAAGGAAGAAGATTGGAACCAAATGGGTGTTTAAATGTAAGAAGGATGATAGAGGAGTCATAGTGCGAAACAAAGCTCGTTTGGTTGTTCAAGGTTTTCATCAAGTTGAGGGAATCGACTACAATGAAATCTATGCACCTGTTGCACGCTTGGAAGCTATCCGATGTTCCTAGCGTTTGCATCCTGGAAGAAATTCAAGGTGTATCAGATGGATGTAAAGAGCGCATTTCTTTACGGTGTGGTCAAAGAGGAAGTTTACGTAGGTCAACCGCCAGGCTTTGAGGACCCTATTCACCGGGATAAGGTTTATGTTTTAAACAAAGCTCTCTACGGGTTGCACCAGGCTCCGAGACAATGGTATGAGGAGCTGAGCACGTATCTTCTCTCGAAAGGATTCAAACGCGGATTGGTAGACTGCACACTGTTTCAAAACGAGCAGGAGATGACTTGCTTCTTGTACAAATTTATGTTGATGATATTATTTTCGGGTCAACTAACGAACTTCTGTGCAAGGAATTTGAAAAAGTTATGCAGGAAAAGTTCGAAATGAGCGCAATGGGAGAAATGCAGTTTTTCCTAGGCTTGCAGGTGGAGCAAAGACCAACGGGGATCTTTATTCACCAGACGAAATACGTTTCTGAAGTCTTGAGCCGATTCCAGATGGATGATTCGAAGCCGATGGATACCCCGATACAACCTAATCACGGGATTGGAGTTGACGTTAAGGGGGAGCTGACTGATCCATTTACATACAGAGCAATCGTCGGATCTCTGATGTATCTCACCGCGTCTAGACCAGATATAATGTTTACAACATGTCTTTGTGCACGATATCAGTCGAAGCCGAAACAGAGTCATCTTGCAGCTGTCAAGCGTATCCTTAGATATCTGAAGGGTTGTCCATCTAAAGGACTTTGGTACCCTCATGATGATAATTTTGACCTAATCGCTTTTAGTGATGCAGATTGGGGCGGCTGTGACAAAGACAGCAAATCCACAACGACTGGATGTCAGTTTATGGGGAGCAGGCTCGTGACCTGGCAATGCAAGAAACAAACCGCAGTTGCACTATCCACATGTGAAGCAGAATACGTTTCAGCATCGAGCTGCTGCTCACAGGTTCTTTGGATCCAACAACAGATGGTGGATTATGGTTTGCAATTTCTTAAAACCCCTATTTACTGTGATAATGAAGCCGCAATCGCATTAACAAGAGACTTAGTAAATCACTCAAAGGCTAAACATATCCGGATTAAATATCATTTTATCCGTGATTGTTATGCTAAAGAGTTGATCGATATGGTCAAAATCCACACTGATTACCAACGCGCAGATCTTTTTACCAAAGCTTTTGACAAATCCAGATTTGATTATCTTTTAGAAGCTAATGGTATTAAAGAAAAACAAGACTGATCACCACCTCAGTCTATCACTTTTTAGTTTAAATTTTTACTGCTTTTCAGAAAAATTTTGAAAATCCAAAAACATTGAAAAATTTCAAAATCCATAAAAATTAGAAAATTTCTTTGCTGACTGCTATATCTTCTTCCCTTAGATTAATGCCGTCAGATTTCTGTGAACAAACGATATCTGGGCAGTCACATATTTGAAATGCTCCAGCTTATCCTTGGGAACAGTAAATTCGAAAATTTATAAAAATCAGAAAAATCAAAAATGATTTCCTGGAGAATAAAGGGAAATGATAGTACATCAGTGGGGATCTGACACATTCTAAGTAATGTACTGCTATATAGGGCGTGTGTCTGAGTCTGTGCGATGTGCTGATAGGCTTCGTAGACCTATTACTGCGTGCCTGATACATACATATCAAACAAATTGTGTGTGGATGAACTCCTCATGGGCATATGGTCTTAGTACCGTAATTTCGTTTGATATAGTATTTGTACAAAACTCGGAGGTTTAGGGTCGTTATGTTATTAGTTGTCTGGGGATAGCCTCTTTGATCTTCTGCTGTAAGTCATTACGGACCTAGATCAGACAGGGTGTCTTTATAAAAGAGCTTTATGCCAACTCCTAAAGTTACCGAATTGAGGAACTTTCCATGTTATATGATGATCAAAGATTATCTATTACATCGTATTAATCACTGATGCAAATCATGATTAATATCAGTCCTCAACCTGGTACAGTGCATATGTTACTCTGCTGCATTATTTTGCTGACCTGTATACCTCTGTGCATTATACCTTGTAAAATTACAGACGACGAAAGCATAATCACGCTTTACAATGAGTCTTTGTGCATTTACTTCTTGATACGGGAGTATGTCGTGTGCGTGGGAACCACAGACAATTATGTTTATACTATAAATACCAGTATCAGTTTAAAGCACTGCACAAAAGTCTGCATGTGAGTTTATGTGGATCACAATATCAGCAGTTGCCAGATCACACATTGTCTTTAATGATAATAATTCAAAAGATCAACGGTGTGATCAGATTTCTCAATAACTGATATGATCCCTTTACCGGAAATCCCAAAAACATTTACAGTTTTTCATTTACTTTTCTGCATTTTATTTTCTCGTCAAAAATTACAAAACTCAAAAAGATTTTAGGTGTGTTTTAGCATAAACTTTAGAAAATCCAAAAAGATTTTTATTTCCATCTTATTTTTGATAACTGATGGTGGTTGATGTCGATTTTCTAAACCTTGTTGCACCATTTGAGCTTTGTAACCTTTTAAATGTGAAAATATGAATGTTGGATGCTTAAAAGTTGAAAAATAATTGGAACGGGACTCGTTTTTGAGATTTGAAAAATTTATCAAAAATCCCAATTCTCATTCGCCCATTCGGTTGGTCGAATGTGGGATTTTTCATGTTCCTTCGTATGTTTTAAACGGGCGAAGGAGAGTGTTCTTGAACATTAGTTTCATTCGAACCCTTTTGGCTCATTCGAACCTTTAACTAGGGTCGAAGGAGACAAAAGTTTCTCATTCGACCGGGTAGAACGGGCGAAGGAGTATGCCTATATATACCATATCAGTCTCATTCGAACCTATACAAAAAAATTTCAAATTTTTCTCTCTAACCTCACCTTGTTGCCCTGTTGATTTGCATCATACCATTGTGTTCGCCTATATTCACTGATCATTTTCCACTATATCTTACAGGTTAACATCACAGATTCTTGGATTAAACACTGATTCTCTGTTTCGAGCCCTAGTTTTTAAAAACTGTTTTAATCCAGTTCATTGCTGCAATTGATGATGGGGATTCATTATATCTGTGTTTTAGGGGGAGAAAAACCATAAATAATGGATTCAAAACCAACAGATTGATCAATTGATCATCAGTTTTGTTTTGAACCCTAGTTTTAGTTGAAAACATTGATATAATGACTAATTGATGAAACTGTTTGTGTAAAATGATTAATCGGCATTGTTAGTTGCTAAACAAATCAAAAGAACATGATCAGAAACAATAAATTTCAAAATTGAAAATTCAAAAATATGAACAGACTCCTTCGACCCTTTCGAATGGGCGAAGGAGATGACAAACTGGTCGAATGAAAATCTTGTGGGCGAATGAAACTTTTTAACAAAATTTTCACATTCGTACCATTCAATTTTCTCATTCGCACCATGTTTTTCACATTCGCACCCCCGTTTGGGCGAATGAGAATCTTAATTACCAAAATTTTCAAGATTTGAATTTTTGTCGATTTTTAACATGTGTCTTTGTTTTTGTTTTGCAGATTAAATCATGTTCGAGCAGGAGAAGACTACTGAGCAAGCTGGAACGTCCTCACAACCTGCTAAGAAAGCTTCTGAAGAGCCTTTAACCTTCGAGAATGCACATAATTGTTGTGCGTATCTCGGAGAAGTTAAAAAGCACACGGAGTTTGTCGAGATCATTGAATTCTTGAAGAGATGTAGGGTGATAGACGCAATTGCTACACCTACGATTATTTACAGAGATATGATGCAAGAATTCTGGTCAGGAGCGAAGCTAGATTTCTGGAATTGCGAGTCGTGCTTGATTAGCAAGATCCAAGGACAAAGAGTTATTGTATGTGAGCAGGATTTACGAGAAGCATTGAATTTACAAGATGAGAAGACGGATCCTAAGGAGCTGAGTTTCATGGATCAGCGAAAGTGTTTCCTGAGAATGAAATACAATGGACCAATCCCTGACGGTTCATTGCACAAGGGAAAACTGTGCCCTCAATTCAAATATTTGGCACACGTTTTGATACATGTCTTCGGATCAGCCGCTGGAGGATATGACTTGATGCGCAAGAGTATTAGCTCTATGATGGTAGCCCTGGTATTGAACAAACCGTTCAATGTTTCAGGAATGCTGATGGAACACTTGTTAGAGCCTGTGAACGGCACGAGGAATCTAAAGTTTTTGTTATATCCTCGTTTCCTCCAGATGGTATTTGATAACAAGTATAAAGACTTAAAGAGGGATCCTAAGCACATTTTTGTACAGGAACATATGTCACTCAATACACTTGCTAGGATGAAAGCGTACAAAGGATTGTCGGTCAATGAACGTCCACCAGTAAGGCGTTTATTTGGACATCTAGCAAGGATTGATTATACAGATCCAGGAAAAGGGCTTGTGAGACATGCGAACAGTGATTCAGATCCAGATAACCCATTACATCCTGTTGATCCAGATGCGAAGCGCAAAAGACAGGTTGTTAATGTCGGTGCTAAGAGTGGAAAGGTTAAGGAGAAAGGGATAAGGTTAGAGGTTGTGTCTGAACCTGATAAGAAGAAGAGCACACCAAGACGTAACAAGACGATGGCAAAGAAAGGTTTGCATATTGTGGATGAAGCGTCGATTGATTCAGAGGAGACGCAAGAAGATGAACATTGGGACTCGGAGACTGAAACGTTAAAGACCGCCACGCCCAAGGCCACTGTGGCTGGTGAGTCTGTTAGTTAGACTGTTGAAGAACAAGGAGATAAGAGTCCAATTCCTGTTGATGATGATGAAGTGATTCTGAATTTAGATGAAGATTTTTTGGCTCACCTGTACATGCTGCAAAGTCAAAGAAGAAGAAACAGGAGAAACCGAGTCAAAAGAGAAAGATAGAGATTGAATCGCTCATAGCTGGTAAGAAACTACCACCAGCTTCTAGTTCTAAGTCACCGGTTACTGCACCTGCATCAAAGAAACAAAAGACTGCAACTACTTCGAGCACACAACAGGGAGATGATATACCTGTTGATCAGTTTAATGAAGCTTTAGATAATGTGCTTAAGAAGATGAGGAAAGGCAAACTGCCTGAAGTTGCTGAAACGCCTGTGAAAAAGAAGGCTTCAGTTGATAGTGATATTATGAATGCTGTGAATCAAAGGTTATCAGAGATGATGAGTATTATAAATAAACAGCAAACAGAGATCGAGCAATTGAAGTCAAATGATCGAAAGATGTTGGAAGTCGTAGTCACATCCCATGATGATAGTGAAGTATTGAAGAAAACAATCAAGAAGTTAAAAAGAGAGAACAAGAAATTGCTGAAGCACGAGCAACGAAACACCAGAAGGATTATTGTCTTGAAAGAGGAGAACAAACAGCTAAAGAAGAGTAACAAGCATATGGATGATTTGATAAAAGACTTGTACTCTCGAGCTCCTCTACTTCAAGCTGGTGAAGAAGATAAAGAACGAGAAGAAGAGCAAGTAGATTTTGAACCATCTGACGAAGAAGAGGATGAAGATCTTGATGAAGATGCTGGTAATGATCCTCAAAAGAAGAAGAAGAAAGATGATGGAGAAGATGGAGGTTCAGATGGTGGATCGAGTGATGGAAACAGCTCTGCTTATGATAGTGATGACGATGATGATGATGACAACGCTGAAAAGTATACATATGAGAAGCGTGATTCGAGTAAGGGTGGAGAGTCAAGCTCTAAGACTCCAGGTGAAAATGTTGATGACGATATCTTCTGGAATGAAAAACTGCAGTCGTTATCTGAAGAAGACAAGAACATGTATCGCCAGATGCTTACAGATCGAGTCTGGACGATTGACATGACAAGCAGATTTCCAGAAATATTCGAGTCGAGCAATAAGCTGTTTGAATTGGAGTTTGATGACCCAGATCTTGAAGATGGAGAGGTTTCTGCGGCAGTTTCTAAAGAAATACTTGAAGGTTTAGCTAAACAGGTGGGAAAGACTTTGGAAGAGTTGCTTGCTGATAATTACATTCCAAAGATACCTGAAAAGGAAGCCGGGAATCATTCTGATGACCGTGACGTTCTTGCTTTTGAAGAGGTTGAAATGGAGGATATAACAAGTGAGGAATATCCACAATATTTCAAGAATAATCAAGATTGTGGATTTCCTGGATTTTCTGATGATGTGCTAAACCAGGCCGAGAAACTGGCTAAAGAGAAGAGCAAAGTGTTTGAAGATGAGATTTTCAAAGGGCATGATAAACCACGGTTCGAGCAATCTGATAGTTTGAAGGAGTTTTTGAGGAAATTGAAAGAGAAAGAGAATAACCGTCCGAAAGCTGAGGTACAAGGTAGCTTTTATAAACTTCACAATGAGATTTTCAAAGGTCGTGCATTGGCCTGGAAGTTTATTAAGCAACTGAGATGCATAGCAATGAAGTGGGAGAAGGGGATCTTATATTTTGATAAGTTTCAAGACTCTTCCTTATTGGGCTATTCGTGATATTTGTCGTCACCGTTTAACGGGAGCGTCAAATAGTCAGATTACATACTTTGCTGAGAAGATGACGAGAGAAAGCCGAACCAAGTGGGATTTATTTGAACCACAATATCCGAAACGAATTGTTCATAAAAAGGATATTGATATGATTACTGGAATGCCCAAGGTGACGTTAAAGTATAAACCACCGCGAGTGTTGAAGAAGATTCCTTTGTTGCCGATTCCACAACACTTCGCTAAAGATTTCATTTGGTGGTATTATGATTGGAAGATAGCAGAGGCTGTGATTGTGCTGAAAGACGGAGAAAAGAACTTCAAGAAGATACACATTTTTGATCCCATGTGGTTAATCAACTGTTCACATGAGGATATAATAATGTTGTTTTATAATCCGATCTATTCTGAAGTGAAGGATGCTGAACAAGCAGGAAAATACCAACGTGTGGTATTTCTGTGCTTTGCGTATGATATAAACGCTGGTTGTGACTATGATGAGAAGCTCGGGAAGTTTGTAGAGAAATAGAAGGTGCCTGAAGTGAAAAAGACGAAGCCAAAGCAATTTCAGGAACCGGTTTTGACTAAAGAACAGAAGATTCAGCGACATATCAAATTGATGAACATCATAATGGACGAACAACGTCGACAGCAATCCAAGCAATAGTCGAGGGGGAGTTTGTAGATGCAATTGTGCGACTAGTGCTTCGGATTGTACAATAAACTAGTTTTGTGAAAAGTGGAAGGTGCGAAGGAAGAAAAACGTTTGGTCGAAGGAGAATCAAAGGGTGCGAAGGAGCAAGTTTTGGACGAATGTGAATATTGTTTTATGTATGGCTTGGTTCGACCAGTTGGTTTGGTCGAACCTGCACATTCGCACGAACCATTTGGGCGAATATGCAGTCTATATATAGTCAAGCTGATTTTTTGAATGTAACTTTGAGTCATATTATTCCCTCCACTTTCTGATTCTCTCTCTAGAAGTTTATTTAGCTCTTTTCACGTTCTTACCCTGTTTGTTTCAATCTTTAAACGTGTAATTGAGTTTCTAATTAATGAAAAAGCTTTTGAAATGATGATTTACGTGTTTTGATCTGTTTGACTATTATTTTGTGATTGTTTTAGGGATTCCGCACCTAAAACTAACTTGTTTGATCATTCTTTGTTGTTTATACGATCCATACATATCATACAGAAGTTTCTAAATTAACTAACACTGCTATTGAAACCCAAGCACAAATTAAAATCATGATAAATGACCTAGGAAATGTCATACAAGAGCTTGCTGACACCAAGGTCACTTGTGAAAAATGGGTTGAATCTTGTAAAGGGTACCAACTATTGCTAAACAAACAAAGTGCTTCAAATGTTAGGTTTGGCATAGGGTACAATCACACTGAAACACCAACAGATTTTTCCCCCAAAACTACTGAAGATGGGAGAAAAATTGTTTCAGGTGAAACTTCTGAAGAGAAAGAATGCACATCTTTCCATGAAAACTTTCTAAAAAATCACAAAGAAAGTTCTTCAGAAGTACTGATAAAATCTGACATTAAGCCATCAGTAGTTTCAACTACATCAGGAGTTGAGAATCTGAAAACTACTGATGACCTAAAACCAATCAATACAGTCAGAAACTTGTCTTTGAAAGAAAAGACAAAAGAATGTGAAATCTGTGGTCTGTTCAACCACAAGACAAAATTTTGCAGATACAGAAAAGGTATTCAGTACAACAAGAAAATTAAACAACTGGTTGTGGGATAACAAATCAGAAATGATTTTGTAGAAACTTTTTCTCCCAGGAAACAACAACCAGTAAACACCTTTTCTCAGAAAAAGACAAAATCTCAACAAAAATCTTTTTCTCAAAATTCTCTTTCAGTAGTTAGACCTAAATCATCAGCAGTTTCACAAACTGCTGAGATTAAAGATCTCATGAACATGGTACAACTACTGATGACCAAAAGTTGATGGTGGTCCTTAAAAGGATACCACCATTGCTCTTAATGAAAAATCCATTGCCGAAAAGACATGGATTCCTCAACTTGGTCAAGAACAAACTGTAAATGTTCTCAAGAGCAAACCCAAAGCCAAACTGGCTTGGGTTCCCAAATCTAACTAATTTGCTATCTTGTGCAGAGAGTTTCCAGAGGCTTAAATAGCATTTGGTATGTTGACAGTGGAGGCTCAATGCACATGACTGGATGCAGATACCTGATAAACAATTTTATCAGTCAAAGAGAAGGATATGTATCCTTTGGGAACAATGCTAAGGAATATGTTCTAGGACATGTCAATGTCTCCTCTGGCAAAATACAGTTTGACAAGGTCAATCTGGTTGAAAACCTTGAGTACAACTTGCTGAGTGTGTCACAAATGTGTGATAAAGGATATTCTTCCTTTTTCACAAAGACAGCATGCAAGATCATATCACCAGAAGGCCAGAAGTTGATAGAGAAGATCATTGAAGATCATACTTTGTTGATAGCCAAAAGATGTGGCAATGTCTATGCAGTGGACATTGAAAAGGACAAAGTACTGAACAACACTGCCTGTTTCTTCTCAAAGGCATCAACTTCAGAGACTGATCTCTGGCACAGGAGACTTGGCCATGTGAACTTTAAAACCATAAATAAAGTCACAAAAATGGGCTTGGTCAGAGGTCTACCTTTAAAGGTATACCAGTGTCAAGAACACTGTGTATCCTGTTTGAAGGGAAAACAACATAAGTCCTCTTATAAGTCTATTAAAGAATAAAAAACAACTGCATGTCTTCAACTACTCCATATGGACTTATTTGGGCCTGTAAAAATCATGAGCCTTGGTAAGAAGAAGTACTGCTTGGTCATCATTGATGACTATTCAAGACTTACATGGGTATTCTTCTTATTTTCCAATGATGAGGCTGCTGAAATCATCAAGTTCTTCATTCTACAAGTAGAGAAACAATATTCTCTGTCTGTCAAAACCATTAGATGTGACAATGGGACAGAGTTCAGGAACAAAACTCTGGATGAATTCTGTTTGTCTAAAGGGATTATTAGACAATACAGTGTTCCCAGAACTCCTGAACAAAATGGTGTAGTAGAAAGGAAGAACATGACCTTAATTGAAGGAGCAAGAACAATGTTAGCTGATTCAGGCCTACCATTGTATTTCTGGGCTGAAGCAGTTAACACTTCATGTTATGTTCAAAATAGAGTCCTTGTCAACAAGAGACACTCCAAGACTGCCTATAAAGTTCTTCATGGCATAAAGCCCCTTATCTCCTTTTTCAGGGCTTTTGGATGTCAATGTTTCATTCTAAACATCAAAGACTCTATTTCAAAGTTTGCTGCCAAAGTTGATTCAGTGACTTTCTTGGTTACTCTTCCACTAGAAAAGCCTACAAGGTTTTTAACTCAAGAACCAGGATAGTAAAAGAAACACTGAATGTCAAGTTCAATGAGTTAAAACACACTCTTATTCCAGCACATCCTGCTAAACTTTTTGACCTTGACCACTTCCATTTTGGACCTGAAAAGACTGTTACTTCATCTAAACCTACTTATTATGGTGATCAAAGGTTTTATGATGAGGATCCAGCACCATGGACTCCTCAAACAGTCATTAAGTCAACTTCCAAACCATCAGAAGTTTCGCAAACTTCTGATTCAAGAAGTGCTGATATACAAACTCAAACATCTGCTTCAGCACCTAAACCTACTGAAGACACTGGAACTGCTGAACCAGACATTATAAACCTCAGTGGTTTGTTTGATGAAGTACAAGATCCACCTACACCTGTCAGTGGTTTACAACAACTGATTGAACCCAAAGATCATCCACTTGAACAAATCATGGGTGATATTGCATCAGGTGTTCTTACAAGAAACCAACTTTCCAACTTTTGCATCTTCTCAGCATTTATTTCTCAGTTGGAACCTAAGAAGTACCAAGAAGCCCTCAAAGACAATTATTGGGTGCAAGCCATGCAAGATGAGTTGCTTCAATTCAAAAAGCAACAGGTTTGGGAAATCTGTCCCTTACCACCAAACAAGCACCCAATTGGCACAAGATGGGTTTTTAGGAACAAACAGAATGAGGCTGGTATGATTATAAAGAACAAGGCAAGACTGGTAGTACAAGGTTACTCTCAAGAAGAAGGAATTGATTATGATGAAACCTTTGCTCCAGTTGCAAGGCTTGAAGCCATCAGGTTATTTCTGGCCTATGCCATTTCCAACAAAATCAAAGTTTTTCAAATGGATGTTAAAAGTGCATTTTTGTATGGAAAAATAAAAGAGGAAATGTATGTCTGTCAGCCACCTGGGTTTGAGGATCCTTCTCATCCTGAGTGGGTGTACAAACTAGACAAAGCTCTTTATGGGCTCAAACAGGCTCCAAGAGCCTGGTATGAAACACTTTCTAACTTTCTACTCAAAAATAACTTCACAAGAGGCTCCATTGATAAAACTCTTTTCATAAAACATGTTGGAAATCATGTCTTACTTGTTCAAATATATGTTGATGATATCATATTTGGTTCAACAAACACAAAACTGTGTGATGAATTTAAGAAACTCATGCAATCAAAATTTGAGATGAGTACAATGGGAGAACTGCAGTACTTTCTGGGACTGCAGATTAAACAACAAACAAATGGAACTTTTATACATCAATCAAAATATGTTAAAGAATTATTAAAATATTTTCTTTACAAGATTGTAAATCATGTTCCACTCCCATGACACCAACCACACAAGTTGAACCAGATGATCAAGGAAAACAGGTTGATCAAACCATGTATAGATGTATGATAGGTTCCATTTTATATCTAACTGCTTCTAGACCAGATATTATGTTTTCAACATGTGTCTGTGCTAGATATCAATCAGCTCCTAGGGAATCACACCTCATTGCAGTCAAAAGAATCTTCAGATATCTGAAAGGAACTCCAACACTTGGAATTTGGTATCCTGCTTCAAGCAATACCAAGTTATCAGCTTTTTCAGATAGTGACTATGCAGGGTGTAAAATGTCTAGAAAATCAACATCTGGTGGTTGTCAATTCTTGGGAAACTGTCCAGTGTCCTGGCAATCAAAGAAACAAACATCTGTTGCAACTAAAACTGCTGAAGCTGAATACATTGCAGCTACAAGTTGTACATCACAGATACAATGGCTCCAGTATCAACTTCTTGATTATGGAATCAAAGAGACCAAGACACCATTGCTTGTAGACAGCAAATCTGCCATTAGCATCATTCAGAATCCTGTTCAGTTTTCAAAGACTAAGCAGTTAATGCGGTAAAATATCGGTTATCGGTCAAGGACCGATATTTAGGATATCGTTTATTGCGGTGAGATATCGGTGGGATATCGGTAATTACGGAATATATATATATATATTTATATATATATATATATATATTATAATAGTAAGATCAATATATAAAGCTTAAAACATTTTGTAACAAACTAAAAAATCTTTAGGGTCAAATCTGACCAAAACCGTAATATTAAGGATTAAAATATTATTTAGATAAAAAGAATTAAAGGAAATAATATGGTATATGTTGATAAACCCTAAGAACAAAGCAACCATCACTTTGTCTTCTCTCCTTCTCCATTGCAGGTTTCTTCCTCCCATTTCTAGCATAGGTTCATCTCCACCTCTTTTTCTTTTACAAACTTTCATAGTCATGTTCATCCCTATTACATCTCTTCAGCCCTATTACACCTCTGTTGTAACCTAAATGGTATTAAAATGGGCAAAAAAAACACCAAACCAATATTCTTACCGATACAACCGATATTATCACCGATACAACCGATATTTTGGAAGGCAGTTCCCCGATATATCACCGATATCGGTCGAGATTATCGGAACCAAGATAGGGACCGATATTTGTGACCGAGATAGGCCCTTATGGCCGATAACCGAGATAGGCCCTTATCCTTTCAAAAAGCAAAAATTCCCTCCTCTCTCACAAAACACTCTCAAGACCTAAACCTGCAAAAACACTGTTCGATTCACACACACACAAACCACATAGCTTTAGTACTGAAACAGGGACACAATCAAAGAGGCTACTTCGAAAAACAAGAAGCCTGGTCCCAATACGACGAAATCATTGATTTGGTCATCAAATCCCAATATTTCACCGCCCTCACCATCGATCCTCCAATTCACACTGAAACTCTAAATGAGTTTTGGGCAAACGCAGAGACTGTAGCGGTGAACAACAAAGTGATCTCCCTCAATTTAACCATCCAAGGGAGAAGAATGGCAATCACACCGGCTACATTGGCAATTAGGCTGGGTTTGGATGATGTAAATGCCCCAGACCAATTTCCAAACTCTCAGATTCACTTAACCATGACAGAGTGTGGTTACCAAGGTACTCTCTCACATGCTACAATTTTTAAGAAATATTTTGAACCAAAGTATAAACTACTGTTTCATTATATTATTATGTGTTTGAGTCCAAAAACTGGATCTTATGATCAGATGCCCTCAACTTTTCAACCTATTTTTCATTCCATAGTGAATGAAACAAAATTCAGGGCATCATCACTTTTCTTTAATGAGTTGGTGTTACATCATCTCAATACTAAAAAGAAGTTTTTGTTGTACCCAAGATTTCTTATGCATTGCATAATAAAAGAACTTGGAGAAGAGGTGCTTGTGGGTAAAACTACAATTTTAAACCCTTTGTCCTCACAAGCATACTCAAGGCACAACAAACCGGCTGCCTGGCCAGAAGATGACCAAGGGGAACCAGAAACAGTCCCCATGGAACCCTCATCTTCCAAACCTACACCCCCAAAGGCCAAGAAACCCAAGCAACAAAAACAAAAACCCACCAACCCAAAAAGAAAGGCATTTCAGGAGGTTGAGATGCCTGAACTAGCTAATATGCAATCTGCACTTGATAAAGATGTGATTGAAACATCCTCTCAGTCTCATCCATCTCAAACCCCACCAAGAGCACCAATAACAATCCTTTTCAAAAGAAAGAAATTCAAGAAAACAATCCCAATAGACCCTTCTTTTGAAACTGCTGAACCCATAGACCAAACTACTGAACCAACACCCCAAACTTCTGAACCAGAAACTGAAATTGCCAAGCTTCTCTCTGGGCTAAAAGAGAGAATCCCATCCGAACATGTCAGTCCCCAACAACCACATCAAACAGGGGACATAGCCTCAGAACTTGACATGGATGTGGACACTCAAAGCCCTAACCAAAGAGATGAGGATGAACCAGGGTCTCTAAGCCCAAACTTAGATACTCTAGGTACATTTGAGGCTGCTACTACTCACATACCACCCAGTGGTGGATCCGAGGAAAGAAGTAACATTGCTAAGACCTCATTTGTGGCAACTACTGATGAAGGCTTAATGCCTGAGGTAGGAAATCCTCTGAACCAAGAAAAAGAGGTACATGAGACAACTGAGTTGGGCTCAGCTCATGATGTAATTGATACTGTCCTTATTGAGGATGTAATCAGGGATTCAGATGATTCCATTGATTTGGATGATGTTTCACAACCAAACATTGAATTGACGGCTGCTAGTGAAGGTCCTGCACCTGGTGTATCTAAGCTCAAAGAGCTGGTCACACCAGATCAGGTTAAAGTCCACTTGATGCCTGATTCCCCTAAAGTGGCATCTTCTTTACAACAAGAAGATCAACCAAAAACACACCCCTCACTACAAATGCCTACCCAATTCCCTGGGTCAACAAGCATAGACTTGAACCAACTATGCAGCCCAGATGGTCCCTTATACCATATGATGAACACACTCATCACCAATCACTTCAGAACCTACACAGCTGCTTTGGAGCTGTCTGTCAAGAACCAACTCAAAGTGATCAAAACAAAAGTCAATGATCTGTCAAACAAAATTGACTACAACACAAAACAGATCAACATTCTTACTGGTACTTTCTCCAAACCTTCCAAACTTGATGAATCCAAAAAGGGGAAGAAAATTAGGGAACCAAAAGAGTCATTCAAAGCTAGAGTAAAAGCAAGAGTGGCTCTCCAAGAAAGAGAACTCAAAGACCAAGCCAAAAGACAAAAACTGGCTCAACAATTTGGTGTCTCTGAGAAAGAAATAGAAGAAGCTGAAACATCCCAAGGCCTTAATGAAGAAACTTCTGATGCTGAAAGTTCTGATGATGATTCAGAAAGTACTGAAGACAATCCTTCAGTAGTTGACAAACGTTCAGCAGTTGTCAACACATCAGAAGTTAACACTTCCAATATACAACCAACAGAACAGCCTTCCAAACCAACTGAACAACAACCAACTCATATTCCAAAGCCTACTACAACTACAACAATGACTGTGCTGAACCCTTCTCCTCTATCAATGTCCAAAGAACTACTTGAGAAGAGTTTAATTGCAGCCAAAAGAAAGGCTAAGGAACATGAGATATGGAATGCTTTGGAAGCAAGGGATGACTTAAGCTACAATGAAAAATTACAAGCTTATGGAGCAGAGTTACAAAGGCAGGCTAACCTTGAAGAAGTTGCTGAAGAAGACAAAAGACAACAACTGATGTCTTACATTACAAAGAACAGCAAGACTAAAGCCTCTTCACTGAAAGGGCTCTCCATAGATGAGCTAACAAGAAGAGCTCAAATTGTTGCAGACAAACTTGCAACAAATAAAGATGGAAAAGCTAAGAGAGCTGAGATGATTGAAGAATTGGTAGCAAACAGCTATGGTTCAAAAGCTTCTGTGTCAAGATGGAAAGAAGAAAGATTGCTAGACACATACAAGAAGTACAAAGCTGCAAAGGCTGCTAATCCAGAGAAGTTCAAAACTTCTAAAGTATCAACTTCAGTAGTTAGAACTTCTGGTGTTACAAGAAATGCTACCAAGAAGAAGAAGACAGAGGACAATACAAAGACTGACTTCAAGATGGTACTACTAGAAGGAAACACAGTAGTCCATTCAGACTTTGATATTGAAGAAAAGCCTCTGATAACACAGTTCAAGGATCCTTCTACATTTGCCTACCAAATCCAGAAGACCATCAAAGACAAACTGCACACAAAGGTAGTTACTGAACATCACTTGCCAACTTTCAAACTACCTGATGTGGTGCAACAAGAAGAAAGAAGTGAATCCCACCTGAGAGTCACTGAAATTGAAAATATTCAACACTCAGGAACTTCCCAAAGGACCAGCATGGTTCCCTATACTTCAAACTTTGACAAGTCTAAAGTGCTGATCATCAGATGGTCCTTTACTGATGACAACTCAGTATTAGTGACAAGGAGAGATCTTACAAGCAAGACCTACAAGTCCTTAAATGAACTGAAGAAATTATCAACTCAGGACTTGCTTACAATTCAACATCTGGAACCTCAAAGGGGATCTTTCACTGATGAGCAGCTGAATCAATTAAAGAATTCCATGTTCAAAGGGATATGGAAGATTGTGAATGACAGAAGAAAACAATAAGGAATTAGAAAGGTTTTGGCTTCATCAATCCAGGGGGAGATTGTTAGGACAAAGAGGATTGGTGAAACCACTTTTGGAAACCTAAGTCTAATTCACTTCTGTCTGAAATATTCTAAGTATAGAACTACTGAAGAAAGAAGACTAAAGTACTGAAGAAGGATTCTACAAGTACTGAAGAAGAAATGCATCAGAAGTTCTGAAGTCCAAACCAGACAGTTCACTGAAGAACTACTGAAGACAAACTACTCATCACTAGTTTGTCATTCATCAGCACTTATTCAAGAATCTTTCCACCGCTTTATGTTTCAGTAGTTTATTAGTTTAGTATTACTTTAACTTTTTGTACAAGTTCCAAGATTGCAACTTGTTGCAACTTGTCTCTGAACTTGCTTTTTGGCAAGGTTCATGTATTTGTAAAGTCTATAAATAGATGGGTTCATCCCTCTGTTTTAGAGATTGATTTTTAATACAGAAATCCTTCAAAGCTTATCATTGTTATTTTCCATTTCATTTATTGAGAATCTGTTTAAGTATTCATTCTCATTCAATGCTTAGATTCTCATTAAATACTTGTCTTTAGTTTTATCAAACATCCAAGGGGAGTAATAACTCCTGTTGATAAGTGTAGCTTTAACTTATATCATTCCGCTGTGCTATTACTGATAAAGAACTGGCTAGACACTTAAGTGTTCACTAGCAAGTTCATACAAGGAAGTGTAGTTTAGCCTATTGAACAATCCCCCCGTTAACACCAATTGCACTACATTTGTTTGACCCATTTGTGAAAACCTTAGACTTCAGTTTTTGAAACCTAAGTGTGATCCTTTTAATTAAAACTGTTTACAATCCATATTACCTTTTTACTCTTACAATCCAAGGTCAAGTCTTTAGAATAACAAACAAAATCCTTTCAATCAAATGGTTAAATGAAACAAATACAATCTTCATAAGTTTTGTAACAATCTTCATAAGTAACACCGTTTAATCAACTAAATAATATCCACTAACCACACGCTCCTTGGATTGATACCCTACTTATCCTATCTACCTAGGTTAATTAGGTTTTGTATGATCCGTGACGACTGACTCATCAAATGGCGCCGTTGCCGGGGAGCTAGTGCGCTTAGTGTTTAGTGATTAGTTGATTTTGTGATTAACTGTTTAATTGTTTGTTTGGTTTATTCTCTATTTTTCCTTGTTACGCGGGGTGTGTTATTTGTGCAGTTTACAGGTAGTGCATGCGTACAAGACATTCGGGGAAGACATCTCCTTTAGTGTTCGAACCGGAGATCGAAAGAGTAGCAAGAAGAAACCGACAACACCAGTTAGAGGAGCCGATTCCTTCTAACTCTCAATTATCACCTACCAATCAAACCTTATCCTTTGGAACCGTTCAAATGGCAAGTTCAAACCCAAATCGCCGTTCGGGCGAGAACCGAAGACCACCCACTCCACCTCATCTAAACCGAACCCAACATCCACAACAACATCCACCTCATCAACCACTTCATAACCGAAATCCCAATAACCGAAATGCAAACCAAGGCTCTTCTATATCTAACCGTGGCAATCCCACATTTGATCCGGTAAACCGATACAATGAAGCCGGATATGATGATCATATTGAGAATCTTGATGAGTTGAGGGCGAACTGTAACATCACGTGATTTTTACTTTTACATGTATTTTAAATTCTAAATTTAACAAATTCCATGTTTGCCTTTATCCGCTTCTTTTATGTTACTCCCACTAATTCTTGACGAGTCGTCAATATAAATTATCCTAATCAATTTAGACACTATAACAAGAAACTCATTTAGTTAAGATCTTAATATATATTTATTTATTTATTTTTAAATACATATATATTTATTATAATATTACTTTAAAAAAACGTGATCCTTACTTTGACTTTTTAAAACCACAACACGTAATGAATGTCCATAACAGTAGTCGTTCGTTGATTTTTATTTTAAAAGCTCGATGTCCATTTAAGCAACAACACCATACAAGATTTCGTTATTTTTTTTCCTTTTTTAAATAACTCGATGTTAAGAGTAAGAACACACCAATTATATTAATTAAACTCCTAACATCCATCTAATCTACTTCTAACCACCCTAATAACTCCATTTAATACCCAACCACTTTACCTCACCTATAAATACCACTCCTCTCCACCCTTTAACCTCTTGTTAATCCATAATCTCTCTAAAATCACTCTCTCATCCTTAAAGTCTTGAGCAAACTTCCTAATAACACATCAGTAAGTTCTCCAAGCTCAAACCTTCTTTCTTTTCAGTTTTCCCTCCTTTTTTCTATCCAAAACTCCTTGGAAAAACCTCTAGGATCTTCCCCATATTTATCCACAGAAATGTGATAAGGGTAGAGCACCTAAAAGAGGTTCCAAAGGTGTTTGTTTTCTAAATTGTTTTTATGTGCTAAGATTGTTTGTTGTAAAGGAACCAACCAAGTCCACTAACAATCTAATGTTAGGTGGATTTGTGCTACGGTATTGGTTGACCTAGGAGAGCCAAGGCTCATCCAAAGGAGTCACCAAACATTACTTAAACTTCTTGGTTATACTATGTATTATTATAAACTTACTTTCAATTTTCTATCTTACTATCCTATTAATAATCTTTGGAAGGTTTGTTGTTACACCCTACCTTACCAAACTCTCTTTACCCTTCTTGTGCTACGGATTAATCCACACTAGAAAGGGGAAATCCCGTGTACAAAACCCACGTTTATCCCATAAGCGAAATGGTTTGACACGAACTCATCAATCGGATTCACATTCCTAACCTTATACCATCCGAATCATCTATGATGATTTTGTGCTTAGTCTAACTTATTCTCATGACCATCCGGATTTCCTTAAAGGCAATTTGTGTTTTGGTTTGCCTAAAAGGCTTGCATGATCCTCTTGAACCTATAATCTAAACTCGAACCTAAGACCCTCTAATTCTTTAATTCTAGTTAATCCGAGCTAAAGCTTAATCTTCCAAGACTTACTTTTTGGAACTCTATCAAACGCACCCAAAGGTGAGTTCATACTTGTCACCCTTTTATTCTTTATTCTTTGAGGCTCAACATGTATCACTATCAAAACTTAAACGATTTCATACTATTAAACTATCATGCTCAATCTATTAAACATACTTACATGCTATTTGCCATGCTTACGATTCTTGATACTTAAACATAATTCATTAACTATTATTAGCTCACTTAACATGTATAGCGCTATAGGAGTAGCACCCCACCCCCTTTATGGGTCATTGTTAAGAATCAAACGGACCTAGCATGAATATGTTAGGTATATGCAGTGGACTTGCGGGTTTGAGTTATGTTCTTTGTATGCTATGTATGTGCGATGCTATATGTTAGGACAAAGAGGATTGGTGAAACCACTTTTGGAAACCTAAGTCTAATTCACTTCTGTCTAAAATATTCAAAGTATAGAACTACTGAAGAAAGAATACTAAAGTACTGAAGAAGGATTCTACAAGTACTGAAGAAGAAATGCATCAGAGGTTCTGAAGTCCAAACCAGACAGTTCACTGAAGAACTACTGAAGACAAACTACTCATCAGTAGTTTGTCATTCATCAGCACTTATTCAAGAATCTTTCCACCACCTTATGTTTCAGTAGTTTATTAGTTTAGTATTACTTTAACTTTTTGTAAAAGTTCCAAGATTGCAACTTGTTGCAACTTGTCTCTGAACTTGCTTTTTGGCAAGGTTCATGTATTTATAAAGTCTATAAATATATGGGTTCATCCCTCTGTTTTAGACATTGATTTTTAATACAGAAATCCTTCAAAGCTTATCATTGTTATTTTCCATTTCATTTATTGAGAATCTGTTTAAGTATTCATTCTCATTCAATGCTTAGATTCTCATTAAATACTTGTCTTTAGTTTTATCAAACATCCAGGGGGAGTAATAACTCCTGTTGATAAGTGTAGCTTTAACTTATATCATTCCGCTGTGCTATTACTGATAAAGAACTGGCTAGACACTTAAGTGTTCACTAGCAAGTTCATACAAAGAGCAAATATTGATCCAACACTATAGTATGAGATTCGAGTAAATCATTCTAATTACTACGTATGTAAACCAAAACTAGTATGCTCACCAATGCTTTATGTGTTGACGAATATTTTATACATGTTGCAGGAAATGTTTAATACAGGATTTTCAAGAAATCTACTTAGGATTGGACTAGAAAATCACGCTAGTTTAAGTTCTATATTTTGATGTTGTGTTTATCTTTTCATGAAAACAATTTGTATTCGGTTATCCTTTTAGACGATGAATATGCTATGAATGAAATTTTATCTTTAAATCATATTGTCACGAATTCCAGTGTCATGAAGTCTTTGAACAATCTATCCCAAGTCTCGCCCCGATGTATTCCGCCATCGGTTGGGGTGTGACAGATTGGTATCGGAGCCATGACTATAGGGAATTAGGAAAAATTGCCATGTTTGACCTAGAATATAGTTAAGAACCTTTTTGACCATTTCTTTTACCATGCTTAATATACTTGTTCTCCCTATCTTGCTTCTACTCCATTCTCTTGGTCCTTAAAATTTACCTTCCTATTTGTGGATTACTCTACCCTCGAAGACGCTCGTATAACACAAACAAAAGGAAATCACCGAAATAGGCGTGAAACCCTCACTTTGGTGATAACTTTCAATCCGCGTAAATTCTTTGTGTTTTTGAAACTACACCAAGATAGGAGTGATATCCTCACCTTGGTGGAAATTTCACAATTCTCGTTCTAGTGGACACTTACCAATGGAAGGTTAGAATTAATTTTCTTACAACATTGGACAAAGTGTACAAACCACACTCAAAGAAACGACCTCGCTAAGATAGGAGTGAAATCCGCAACTTAGCGACTAGTTTCAATCCCTACTATTTTTTTTTAAATCTCGCCAAAGTCTCAAATTTACTAATGACAAGAAACATGTAGTAACTGGAAGGGTGAATACCGTTAACCGAAAGTTTCGGAGAGAGTATTTCCACCTATTAGGCCAAAGCATGTTTCCAAACTCAAAGGTAAATTCGAATCACTTTGGTTAGTCTTAGTTCCGTTCTGGAACACTCCAATTATTTTTAAACAAGCCTTTCTTTTATGCTAATACTACTTTCAATGTTGTTTTCATGCTATATTTTCGTTATATATTTGATTTATTTTTACTCGCATACGATCTCAAGACTCGCATTTACAATCTACTCTCACGATCTCCAAACAATACTAATAATCGCAACCAACATAAATCAAAACTCCTTTTGTGCTAATTAAGCGCACCATATTTGCTTATACATACGTGTTACGCTATTTGAACAATGTGAAACTTGCTTACTATACATGTAACTTGACTTACATACTAAGTCTATGAGAACAACTTGAGCTTATGTATTTTGCTTATCTAAATTTACATCAATTTCGCCGATCTAATCTTACCCACAAGCTTTTCATTGTTAACCAAAATTCTAGTAACTTATTTTCTAAATTCAAAAGTCACTTTTTTTAAAAACGCTTATACAAATCTTCTTATGTATGATTCTCGTAGATGTCTTCCCATCTCAACAGCATCGATCTCAACCAACTAGCGAGTTTTATTTCCCAAGAATTAATCAAGATTCTCCCTAACCTAGAGACACCAACAAACCCAACTCCCAACTCCAACGATACCATCCAGGACAACACAAACCATGTAGATACTAAACCATCTACACATACCCCTACCAAACGAACGAAAAGGATAACCGAAAACGCAAAAACCTCAAACGAAACGACACTTCGACAACCCTTGAGACTCCGGTCCCCAACAAAAAGCAGTATCGTGGAACCTATCCTTTATGCAAGAGTTGTAAATTCCACCATCCCACTCACACACCATGCTACATATGCGCCAAATGTGGTGCATATGGTCATTTAGCCAAAACATGTCGTTGTACCACTAAACCACGACCCGATGAACCTACTAGTAGTACCTCACCCACTAAAACCAATGAATGGATATGCTTCGAGTGCAACAACCCAACCCATGGACCCAACCAATGCCCAAGACTTGCCATGGTGATCTATGATGTTGGACGACCCACTCGCCACACTAAAGAAGATTGATTTTCCTTTCTTTAAAAAAATGAGAATTTTCTTATGTAATGTTTTCAATAAATTATTCAGATGGGAAATTTTCTTTTATGAATTATGAAATACCGTCGTTATCTTAGGTTACAATCATAATTTATCGGCAAAAATTCAAACATCGCAAAACCCTTTTCTTCCCGCGCACAATCTTTTTCAAAATTTTTGAGCAAAAATTCTTGCTACTATTCCTAAGAGGATGCCTATTCTACTATAAAATCCTAATTTTAAACCTTCAAACCACTAACAAATGTGTGTCAAGTCGGCATGACGAACGAGATTTTAAATGGTAAAAGTGTTTAAAATAAATTTTGCTTTCAGGACGCCCAATGTCGTCCATAACAAAATAATTTTTTTTTTAGCAAACAGGACATATGAGTAAGGACACGCTAAATCAAACAACCTACTTCTTTATAATCCCAAAACCTTTTCTCTTGAAATCGTATCACAAGTCAAAATATTCACCAACGCCAAACTAAAATTCTCAATAAACTATTTTCCTTGCTTAATAAAATGGATTTTTCATAAATCAAACGTCCATTTTCGGTAAGACTTTTACACTAAATTTTCCCCACTTCAATTAAATCCGTTTTCTTTAACATCGAACGGACTAAATTCTTCTACCATCAAACTTGACCCTTAGTCTTGAAAAGCTAAAAATTGCTTGCGTACCCATAAAACTCAATTTGTAATAAACCCGAATTCTATGTTGCCCACATTTAAAACATTTTACACGTGAACGTTTTCATTAAGAATCTAACTGTCTACTCTCCTGTTAGATTTTATACATCTGAACGTAACCACATATGCACAAGTCTACACCATTATGTCATGAAACCATACATCCACACTAAAAACGCGTACGGTTAACAACATCAAAAACTTGCTTAATGCCTTTTTCACATTATGTGTTTGCATGTCACGTTGCTTGCTATGTTTACAACATCAAAACTGTTTGATGTCTTTTCCTTTGTGTATAAGTATTTTGTGACCACTAGCGACCCACACATAACTAAGACAAATTATGTGGACCATACGACAATTGGACTAATTACGTGTGCACACGTAATTACAAAAATTTGGCGAATGGAAAACATAACGAGTCCTAGTGTGTGTAACCTATCATGACTTGAATAACAACACGGATGATGTATGATAACGGCATGGTGGATACGCCGTCGGTACATCCTATACATAAATGTCCTATCATACTACCAAAAGTAGAGTTATTCATGCCATGAGAAGTTTTGGGTGTTGAGTTAAAATTTTGACCAACACTTACGTTATTTATCTTTTGCGATACCATTTATGTTATAGTTTACTAGTCTAATTACGCTTGCATCATTCGTCTTTTATGCATATCATAACTTTGTTTTGAACCACACTTTCCACTATGCAACATCATCCTTGCTATGAATAATCTATACTTGCAATCTCCATCAAACTTCGTTCCTTCCTCGTGCTTTCCTTGCTTAATCAGCAATCCTTCCATTATCAAGATCTATTTCTAAATTCCATAAGCTCTGGCATTAATCTCTTAAAGCATTTATACATGTAAAACAAGATTCGTCTGTCACTTTATATATTTCCTTGACTAATTATGTACTGGATTTCAAAACTAAATAACTATTATTTATTTCTCCAAAAAGTTCTTTTCCAAATAGTCTAATTTCTCATTTATTTAATCACTTCTAAAAATTTTTCCTAACAAAATTTTCGACCTTGTGCAAACCAAATATCTATTACTAGATACTACTCATTCCCACATCTAGTCACTCATTATGCTCACATTTTTACTATTCCCCCCAATTACCCAAAGACACCTCTTTTACAAGCCAACAATTCTACTATTTCATATATGATATACCGTATAACTACTTATTTTTCCAAAATTTCTATATGTTATACAAATATACTTACATACTTTCAATTTTCACTATTTCATACCGTATAAATACTTACTTTCCTAAAATTCTTACTATTTCTTATACACAATATACATACCTACCTTTACAAGATTTTTTTACTATTTCATGTATGTTCTACTGTATATTTACTTACTTTTTCAAAACTTCTTGCATCAACTCCATATACAAACCTATTTATACGTACCCCTTATTTCACTATTTACAAAAAAAAAATGCTTTAGCCGGTTAAACTTTCAAATTTCTACGTATAACCTTGGGTTAAAATTTTAAAAGTACCTCTCTTACGAGCATAATTATCGCACATTGACTCGATACCGTATTTGACTTAAACATAATAAACTAACAAGTTCTTGTTTTTTATTAAACCCATATCAAACAACTTACCTATTTTTCAAAAGGTTGACTCTTAATTAAATTTCGAGACGAAATATCCTAAAGTAGGGAGACTGTAACATCACGTGATTTTTACTTTTACATGTATTTTAAATTCTATATTTAACAAATTCCAAGTTCGCCTTTATCCGCTTCTTTTATGTTACTCCCACCAATTCTTGACGAGTCGTCAGTATAAATTATCCTATTTAATTTAGACACTATAACAAGAAACTCATTTAGTTAAGATCTTAATATATATTTATTTATTTTTATATACATATATATTTATTATAATATTACTTTAAAAAAAAAACGTGATCCTTAATTTGACTTTTGCAAACCATAACAATACATAATGAATGTCCATAACAGTAGTCGTTCGTTGATTTTTATTTTAAAAGCTCGATGTCCATTTAAGCAACAACACCATACAAGATTTCGTTATTTTTTTTCTTTTTTTATATAACTCGATGTTAACAGTAAGAACACAACAATTTTATTAATTAAACTCCTAAACTCCATCTAATCTCCTCCTAACCACCCTAATAACTTCATTTAATACCCAACCACTTTACCGTACCTATTCACACCCTTTTCTTGTGTCGAAGACTAGGAAGACGAATAACCCCTCCTAGAAATATTTGTTAATACCACTCATCTCCACCCTTTAACCTCTTGTTCATCCATAATCTCTCTAAAATCATTCTCTAATCCTCAAAGTTTTGAGCAAACTTCCTGATAACACATCAGTAGGTTCTCCAAGCTCAAACCTTCTTTCTTTTCAGTTTTTCCTCCTCTTTTCTATCCAAAACTCCTTGGAGAAACCTCTAGGATCTTCCCCAAATTCATCCACAGAAGTGTGATAAGGGTAGAGCACCTAAAAGAGGTTCCAAAGGTGTTTGTTTTCTGAATTGTTTTTATGTCCTAAGATTGTTTGTTGTAAAGGAACTAACCAAGTCCACTAACAATCTAATATTAGGTGGATTTGTGCTATGGTATTGGTTGACTAAGGAGAGCCAAGGCTCATCCAAAGGAGTCACCAAACTTTACTTAAACTTCTTGGTTATACTATGTATTATTATAAACTTACTTTCAATTTTCTATTTTACTATCCTATAAATAATCTTTGGAAGGTTTGTGGTTACACCCTACCTTACCAAACTCTCTTTACCCTTCTTGTGCTACGGATTAATCCACACTAGAAAGGGTAAATTCCGTGTACAAAACCCACGTTTATCCCATAAGCGAAATGGTTTGACACGAACTCATCAATTGGATTCACATTCCTAACCTTATACCATCCGAATCATCTATGATGATTTTGTGCTTAGTCTAACTTATTCTCATGACCATCCGGATTGCATTAAAGGCAATTTGTGTTTTTGTTTGCCTAAAAGGCTTGCATGATCCTCTTGAACCTATAATCTATACTCGAACCTAAGACCCTCTACTTCTTTAATTCTAGTTAATTGGAGCTAAAGCTTAATCTTCCAAGACTTACTTTTTGGAACTCTATCAAACGCACCCAAAGGTGAGTTCATACTTGTCCCCCTTTTATTCTTTATTCTTTGGGGCTCAACATGTATCACTATGAAAATGTAAACGATATCATACTCTTAAACTATCATGCTCAATCTATTAAACATACTTATATGCTATTTTCCATGCTTACGATTCTTTATACTTAAACATAATTCATTAACTATTATTAGCCTACTTAACATGTATAGCGCTACAGGAGTAGCACCCCGCCCCTTTTTATGGGTCATTGTTAAGAATCAAACGGACCTAGCATGAATATGTTAGGTATATGCAGTGTACTCGCAGGTTTGAGATATGTTCTTTGTATGGTATGTATGTGCGATGCTATAGTATGAGATTCGAGTAAATCATTCTAATTACTACGTATGTAAACCAAAACTAGTATGCTCACCAATGCTTTATGTGTTGACGAATATTTTATATATGTTGCAGGAAATGTTTAATGCAGGATTTTCAAGAAATCTACTTAGGATTGGACTAGAAACTCACGCTAGTTTAAGTTCTATATTTTGATGTTGTATTTCTCTTTTCATGAAAACAATTTTTATTCGATTATCTTTTTAGACGATGATTATGCTATGAATGAAATTTTATCTTTAAATCATATTGTCACGAATTCTAGTGTCATGAAGTCTTTGAACAATTTATCCCAAGTCTCACCCCGATGTATTCCGCCATCGGTTGGGGTGTGACACGAACATTAATGATGATGACCCATTCAATGTTCCGGTTATCAATCATCGGATAGAGTTAGTGTTCACACCTACCATTCGGGGGAAGATGAATACTCAGAAAGGGATTACACCAAGGAAGACGAGGATTGGAGTTATAGAAATGATAATGATGGTCATAAAGATAAGGAAGAGTACCAAAGTGATAATCATTCCAATGTGGGTGCAAATCAGAATGTGGGTGATGACGGTTACTATAATCATGTCTTCAACAAGCATCACCCAAAGCAAAAATCCAAGAGGGCATCGAAATCTCAACATTCACCAAAACCGGGGTGAAAATTTTGTGGGTCGAGCAGAGAGAAGACCTCATGGGAGAAGACAACCAAGAGATGAAGAGGTTAATGCCCCACGAAGAAGGCCTCTAGTCCCAATGCAAGGGGTTAATGGTCGGTTCAAACCAATTGTTTCTGAAAATGAGTCACCTATTGTTCCACCGCCTCAAGGAAGAAGAACTTTTGATTGCAAGCCAAATTACATCAACATTATTCCTCACTTTCGTGGGATGGTTACCGAGGACCCATATGATCACCTTTCCGAATTTACAGCAGTCTGTAGTACTATTGGATGTCACAATTTCTCTCAAGATGAAGTTCGATTGCGTTTGTTCCGTTTTTCCCTCAAAGACAAGGCAAAGAGTTGGTTTCTCACATTGCCTTCACATAGCATCTATACTTGGGGAGAAATGCAACAAGTATTTTTGGATGAGTATTATCCTAGTTTAAAGATGGAGGGGGCTCGGTTAGAAATTCGTTCCTTCCAACAATTACCGGGGGAACCACTTCATGAAGCTTTTACCCGTTTCAAGGAAATGCTTCGTAAATGCCCACATCACAAAATCGAGCAATGGGAATTGGTCTAGTTTTGTAAACGGGTTGAATAAGGAGGAGAGAAAATATTTAAAGTCTACTAGCAATGGGACTTTATTGTCCAATCCGGAACAAGAAGATTGGGATTTCTTGGAATTGATAAGTAAAAATTCAAAAGCCGAAGAGTCCGCGGATAGAAGAACCAAGCATCCCATTTCAAAATCCTCGTCTGATTTTGATTCAAATGCAAAAGATCGAATTGCAACTTTGGAACGAGAATTGGCTCGCATCAAGAAACGGGAAGTATCGGCGGTTCAATACCCGGTTTGTGAAGAATGTGGCGATTTAGGGCATAAGGTGGAGAATTGCCAAGTCAACATGGTTCATGGACAAGGAAATTATAACCAAGGTGGCTACCAAAGGAGTTCTTACAATCAAGGCGGTTACCAAAGAAATTCATATAATCAAGGTGGGTATTCAAAGAATTACAACAATCAAGGAAGCTCATCGAGAGGACAAGGTGGTGATGATTCTTTGGGTTCAAAGTTGGATGCTTTAATGAATGTGACGAAGGAAATCAACAATGATGTCAAAGAAATGAAGAAGGCAAATGAGGTGAGGGATAAGTCTCACGAGACCCTAGCTAAACAAGTAGGGCAATTGGCGGAAGAAATGGCTCAATGGAGAGGAAGCGCGGGGAAGCTTCCAAGTGACACAACAATAAACCCACAACATCAAGCATCGAGTTCAAAGAACACTTAAAGTGTGCACGTAAATGCGGTAAGTTTTATTTCGAATGATAAGGTTGTGGGTAATGAAACAACTCCACCACACCAATTCGTTGATGGTGTAGTGGAGGAGGTTGGTAGTGATGATGAGCAGGAAGAGGAAATTTTTTCGCAAAACAATTTTAAAGTTAAAAATTATAAAAAATCCTTTTGCGAAAATTGCTTAAATGAGATGGCTACTAAGACAAGTGTGGGGATGGAGACTAATACCATCCCATACCCTGCAGCTTTAGTAGACCCAAACAATGTGTCAAGCATTTATAAGTGAAGCCCACCAAAGGACGAGAGGTGGGAAAATTTTAAACAAGTCAAAATAAATTTACCACTTATTGATGCAATTGAAAGGGTTCCTACTCATGTCGAATGTGTGAAAGAGTTGAGCAACCAAAACAAGCATAACAAGTTTCCCGAACACTTAGGGGAACATGTTCGTGCTGTTTTGTCAGATGCTCTTCCCCCTAAACTTCATGATCCAGGAGTCCCATTGATTCTAATTCAGGATGGAGAGTTTAAAATAGAAAGGGCACTCCTAGATCTTGGAGCATGTGTGAGTATATTGTCTGGGAGTCTGTTTGACCAATATGACTTTGGTCCACTACATGAAATTAACACCACGGTGGTGTTAGCCGATCAGACTCCCACGCATCCACGGGGGATGGTGAATGATGTGTTGGTGAAGGTAGAGGATTTCTACTACCTAGTTGATTTTTTGGTGGTAGACTATGTAAGTAGTGCTCAAGACACACAACCTACCGTCATACTAGGTAGGCCGTTCCTAGCAACTGCGTATGCTATTATAAATTGTGCTAATGGAACGGTAAGCATGATGTTTGGTGACCGTGAGTTATGTTTAAATGTGTATCCAAATTTGTCTAACTTGGTTGTTCATGAGAAATGTCCCAAAAATGACATTTTTGATAGTGGTGGCCCTCTTGTAAAAGAGGATCACCCAAAAGAGGATTTTTGTGTGATTGGCAGGTTTAGAGCAGTCAAGAATAGCACGGTAAAAGGAAGGAAGATGAAGTGGAGGAAACCACCTGATTTAGACAATGAAACAAGAACGGAAAAGATGGTTGACCTAGTTAGGAAAATCTTAAAGGACCTACCGGAACGTAGGAGCGTTGCATCTTTAGAGGCGGAGGGAGGAAGACATCCCACTCGACCATCATGAGGGTGGTGTATTTGGTCTGGTTGAAGACCCATAAACTTAGCGCTCTCGGGAGGCAACCCGTTGAGCAGGTCCATGTATTCTTTCCCTTCTTATATTAATTGTGTGGGCATGATAATTTCATTTATGTTCGCGTGTTTTATTTTTATTTTGTGTTTTCATTTGTTTTGTGTGTTTTGTTCGTTTGGACCGGGGTAAATTCCGGGGTGAATCTTTGTTGGTTGGTTAGCACATTCCCGTACACGCTTTTAGTCCTTCCCTACACATTGAGGACAATGCGCACTTTAAATGTGGGGGAGGAAAGAAAAATTTAAGCATTTTGAATCCTGCCATTTAAACACTACACATTGAGGACAATGTTGGACTCTAAGTGTGGGGATGGGGGAGAAAATTTGAAAATTTTCCAAAAATGTCCTTGTTTAAGCATTCTAAAAACGCAAGTAACTAAGTCAACATGGGATGGTATGAACCATTTTGGTCTTTTGTCATGGTTAGGTTCTGAAAAATTCGCATGATAACTCTCAACTAGTTTTGGTAAAAAGAATTACGGGTGGTTATTTGGGAGTAGTTTGCTTGAAAGGTCGATTTACTATACACATGTCATATACCTACCTATCTTTCCATGTGAGATTTTGAGCAACCACAACATATTACACTTTATAAAATTCTATCTACTTTGCATGTTGTGTTGCTTTGAAGTGAGCGTGCCATTATATTTGCATACGGTAGAACTTGCACCTTCAATGCGTTTACCACCCTAGACCAATTGTGAACATAAGAATGATTACGGCATTAGCTTAAACCTTTTTATTTTTAAACCATTTTTATCATCCTTTACCCATTTCAATATCCCTTAGTTAACCAATCTTGAGCCTTAAAGCTTTTTCATTTGATCACCCATTTAAACCCGTTTGACCCGTTTAGCCATTTTTAATTTTAAACCTGAGTGATGAAAAATCGATTTTAGAATATTACTTTGTATTGTAAATATTTTGTAATGTTGTAAGTGTAAAAAAAAAAAGAATAGCATCGCCGACTCCAACAACCTGAGTCACCGACTCTATGCTGCACTTGACTCAACTTCTTGCTGTCTACAAAGTGTCTGACTCCAAACTTAAGGAGTCAGCGACTCCATGTCATTGAGTCACCGACTCGAGCTGCTGACCTGAGTCACCGACTCCACCTCCTGAGTCGCCGACGCGGGCTGCTGCAAAAAAAAAATGCATATATAAAAAAGGCACCATCAACATTGCCTAATGAGAGTAGTTAGTTATTTGTTTAGTTTAGTTTATTTGTTTGGTGTAATAAAAGTCGAATTTTCATCACCTTAGTCACTTTAAAATATCCCTTCCATACCCTTCACCCAGACACGTTACAACCCTTTAAAGACCTTTTGACTTGTGTTCATTTTTTAGTTATTTGGTGAAGTGTGGTTAAGTCGTAAGCATATACCCATGTGCATTATAATCGGTTTTGAGAGTACCATGTAAAATACTAGTACATTAATGCTAGTCAATTGAACAGAGTGGAGAGAATATTGTGAGGGATATGTGTGTAGCTTGTTGGCTCTAGAAAGTAGGCTGGTCTTCGGTAACCACTTGAGTTTTGAAAAGAAATATTCTTTGAAAGTTAAGAAGTTGTGATTGTAGAAAAATATTGGAACCGTGTATGACATTAGACCTCAACTCTTTGAGAATGGGGAATACGTTTTGTGTTTGGAATTGTGAAAGTGTAATTAGTTTGCTTGAGGACAAGCCAAAAGATAAGTGTGGGGATGTGATACGCGGGTGAAAACTCAAGGTTTATCATGCTTAATATTGCATGTTTCATGTGATTTATAGTCGTGAACACACTACTTTGATTAGATTTTGTATTTTGCAGGTTAACGAGGCTTAAGGTGTAACATTCGTATTTTTCGTATTTTCCATTCTAGTCCTTGTATTCTTGTATCTTGTCATTTTACACCCTTGTAATCCCAAGCTTATGATCATTGGAAAAGTATTTTGTCAATTGCATTTAATCTTAACCTATTTCATTTATTCTATAAATTCTAGGTGACACAAACTTTATGTAACATCGCGTGATTCTTAAATTATATATTTAACAAATTCCAAGTTCGCGTTTACTCGCTTGTTCTATATTACTCCTACCAATTTGTGACGAGCCGTCATTATAATTTATCCTAATCAATTAGAAACTCATTTAGTTAAGATCTTAATATATATTTATTTTAAATAAAACATATATATATATATATACATAATACTTAAAGAAAAAAAAGAAAAAAAACGTGAATCATGTTTGACTTTTGTCAAATATTCAAATGACAACAAAATACTATGATCAACAATATGCATGGTTCGTCATTTTGTTTTTTATTCGATGGTAACATACAGCAACAACATACAACAGTTATTAATATGACATAAACGCTTATCTCTTCATTAATCACTCCTAACCATCCCATTAACTCTATTTAATACCCAACCAACTTACTCATCTATAAATACAACCCCTGCCCACTCCTTAATCCTTTGTTCATCTCTAAAACTCTCTAATCTTCAAGTTTTCAAGCCAAACTTCCTTTTTTGCATCAGTAAGTTTTTTGGCTTAAAACTTCAACTTTCATTCTATTTTTCTTCTTCTTTTTCATCTAAAACTCCTTGGAGAAACCTCTAGGATCTTCCCCATATTTATCCACATAAGTGTGATAAGGGTAGAGCACCTAAAAGGGGTCCCAAAGGTGTTCGTTTCCTGAATTGTTTTTTTTTTTTTTTTTTATCTCCTAAGCATATAATTTCAAGTTTCTATCTTACTAGTTTATTATTAATCTTTGGAAGGTTTGTGGTTACACCCTACCTTACCAACTCTCTTGACCCTTCTTGTGCTACGGATTTATCCACAATAGAAAGGGAAAATCCTGTGTCCAAAACCCACGTCTATTCCATAAGCAAAGTGGTTATGACATGAACCTATCAAATGGATTCAGATTCCTAACTTTATACCATCCGAATCATCTATGATGGTTTTGTGCTTGGTCTAACTTAATCTCATGACCATCCGGATTGCCCTAGCGGCAGTTTGTGCTTGGCTTGCCTAAAAGGCTTGCATGACTCTTGTGAATCTATAATCTAAACTCGAACCTAAGACCCTTATTCTTTAATTATAGTTATTCAAGGCTAAAACTTAATCTTCCAAGACTTATCTTTGGAACTATATCAAGACGCACCCAAAGGTGAGTTCATACTTGTCCCCTTTTTACTCTTTATCACTTTTGGGGTGTAAACATGTATCATATGCAAAACACACTAATGCTTTCATAAACACACATGCTCAATCTATTAAACATACTTATATGCTACTTGCCATGCTTATGATTCTTAGATACTTAGACATAAATCATTAACTATTATTAACCCACTTAACATGTATAGCTCTATAGGACTAGCACACCACCCCTTTATGAATATGTTAGGTATACGCTGTGGTACTAGCGGGTTTGAGTTATGTCTTTTGTATGATAGGTATGTGCAATGCTATAGTATGAGATTTGAGTAAACCATTCTAAAATACTATGTATGTAAACTAAAACTAGTATGCTCACCAATGCTTTATGTGTTGACGGATATTTTATACATGTTGCAGGAAATGTTTAATGCAGGTTTATTCAAGAAATCAACTTAGGATTGGACTAGAAACTCACGCTAGTTTAAATTTTATATTTTGATGTTGTACTTCTCCTTTATGAAACAATTTGTACTTCGGTTATCTTTTAGACAATGTTTATGCTATGAATGAAATTTTATCTTTAAATGATATTGTCACGAATTCTAGTGTCATGAAGTCATTGAACAATCTACCACAAGACTCGCCCCGATGTATTCCGCCATCGGTTGGGGTGTGACATATTGGTATCAGAGCCATGACTATAGGGAATTAGGAAAAATTGCCATGTTTGACCTAGACTATAGTTAAGAACCTTTTCTGACCATTCCTTTTCCATCTTAATATACTTGTTCTCCCTATCTTGCTTCTACTCCATTCTCTTGTTCATTAAAATTTACCTTCCTATTTGTGGATTTCTCTACACTCGAAGACGCTCGTATAACACAAACGAAAGGAAATCACCGAAATAGGCGTGAAACCCTCACTTTGGTGATAACTTTCAATCCGCGTAAATTCTTTGTGTTTTTGAAACTACACCAAGATATGAGTGATATCCTCACCTTGGTCGAAATTTCGCAATTCTCGTTCTAGTGGACACTTACCAATCGAAGGTTAGAATTAATTTTCTTACCGCATTGGACAAAGTGTACAAACCACACTCAAAGAAACGACCTCGCTAAGATAGGAGTGAAATCGGTAACTTAGCGACAAGTTTCAATCCTTGGAATTTTTTTTAAATCTCGCCAAAGTCTCAAATTTGCTAATGACAAGAAACACGTAGTAACTGGAAAGGTGAATACCGTTAACCGAAAGTTTCGGCGAGAGTATTCCACCTATTAGGCCAAAGCATGTTTTCAAACTTAAAGGTAGATTCGAATCACTTTGGTTAGTCTTAGTTCCGTTCCGGAACACTCCAATTGCTTGCTTAAAGCAAGCCTCTCATTTTATGTTAATATTACTTTCAATGTTGTTTTCATGCTATGTTTTCACTATATATTCGATTTATTTCTACTCGCAAAGGCTCTCAAGACTCGCATCTCAAGTACTCTAGCAATCTCCAAACAATACTAATAATCGCAAACCAACACTAATCAAAGCTCCTTTATATTGTCTAAATGCACTATACTTGCTTATACTTATGTGTTATGCTTTGTAAAACAGTGTGAAACTACATGCTACTTGAACTACTTGACACTATGTGCTTGTTATGCTTAATTTATTTCTAAAATCAAAGACAAAATGCAAACTTTATACAAATAAACCATTGATCAATGCTCATAATCCATTTGTTTATCCTTTAGATGTCTTCCATGTCAAACCGAAGAAGCTCAAAACAAAGCACCCACAAGAAAATGCTCTCTTTCATGGCCAAGCAAATGGCCAAGGTCATACCCGAAGTGGTTAGCAAAATCCAAGCATCCGCAAGCCCACACGGTTCCATTGACTCAAAAGCTGAATCCTCCAAAACCACCACTTTCACCTTTAAGCAATTTAACCTACATCGATCCGAATCTTTCACGGGAAACGATGGTACTACCTCTATGCTCGAATGGTTTGACCACATCGAGCTAATCTTCATCAATAGCGAATGCCCTGACGATCTCCGCACTCGTCACGCCACTAGTATCTTCAAATCAAGGGCACTCGAGTGGTGGAAAAGCGAGAGAGCCACCCGTGGAAACGAAGCCGCTTTAGCTCTGCCGTGGGAGGAACTCAAGCAACTCATGATTGAGGAGTTCTGCCCCATGCAAGAGATTGAGCGACTCGAAGATGAGTTTTGGAAACTCAAGCAAAACAGTGGTGATAACCCAACCTATACCAATCGTTTCAAGCAACTCCTTGTCCTTGTACCTCACCAATTCAACACCACTAAGAGAATCATAGCTAAGTATCTCAAAGGCCTCCCAACGAGTGTTCGTGATATCGTTGAAGGAGCCGAACCCACGACCCTAGAAAAAGCCATTCGTTTAGCTTCCAAAATCTCGGATAACCAAGTGAAAGATGGAACCTTAACTATCCCAAACACCACCAAAACCGTCAATCAAACCACCACCATTCCCACCGACAAACCAAAGGAATCCAAAACCCCATCAACCCATAGCAGTAACCGCAAACGCAAATCCCGAAACCAAAACTATGCCGTTACCATTCCATCCACCGAAGCTCAAGCTCCAACTCCTCTTAACCAAGTGCCTGCCAAGAAACCCTACACCGACTCTTTCCCAAAATGTAACACGTGCCATTTTCAACACCCACCAACCTCTACTTGCCGTTTCTGTACCAATTGTAACCGCTATGGGAACCTTTTCCAAACTTGCAAAACCGGCCCTAGAACCCAGAACAACCAACCTCAAGTTGTCAACCAACCTCGAGCTGCTAACTAACCTCCTCTAGCCATCAGCAATGGGCGTGCATGTTTCAAGTGTGGTGACCCTAATCATTTTGCTCCTCAATGTACCCGCAACAACCCAGCTCAAGCTCAAGCTCCGGCTCAAAATCAACCACCAAGGGGTCGCACTTTCAACCTCAATGCGGCCCAAGCTCAAACTGAAAATGATGTTGTGAACGGTACGTTCCTTGTTAATGGATCTTATGCTTCTATACTCTTTGATACTGGTGCGGATAAGAGCTTTATGTCTCTAGAATTTGAACCCTTACTTGCTTGTGCACGATCTAAATTATCGGAACCATTCACCGTTGAAGTCGCAAATGGTGAACCCATCTCTATTGATTTCATTATCGAAAACTGCACCTTGAATCTTAATGACCATGATTTCTCCATAGATCTAAACCCCATGCAATTGGGAAGTTTTGACATCATAGTAGGCATGGATTGGCTTGCAAAACATCGTGCCGAAGTTGTTTGTTTCGAAAAATTCATCTGTATACCACTTCCTAGCGGTGACACTTTACAAATCTATGGTGAAAAAGCCTCCAAAGGACTCAAGCTCATGTCTTGTACCAAAGCTCGAAAGTATCTACGTAAGGAATATGTTGCATTCTTGGCTCATGTGGTAACAACCAAAGACAAGGAAAAAGGCATAAAAGACATACCTGTTGTTTGTGACTTTCCCGAAGATCTACCCGGTCTTCCTCCTGCTCGTTCTGTTGAATTTCGCATTGACCTCATACCTGGTGCTACACCTGTTGCAAAAGCTCCATATCGTCTTGCACCTTCCGAGATGCAAGAACTTGCTAGTCAACTCCAAGAACTGCTCGAAAAAAGGCTTCATACGCCCGAGTACTTCTCCATGGGGTGCTCTTGTTTTATTTGTCAAAAAGAAAGACGGATCTTTCCATATGTGCATCGATTATCGTGAGCTTAACAAGCTTACTGTCAAGAACCGATATCCTCTTCCACGCATTGATGATCTCTTTGACCAGCTACAAGGAGCTACTTGTTTCTCAAAAATCGATCTTCATTCGGGATACCATCAACTTCAAATCCACGAAGAAGATATTCGAAAAACCGCCTTTCGCACAAGATATGGTCACTACGAGTTCATGGTGATGCCTTTCGGTTTAACCAATGCACCCGCAGTATTCATGGACCTAATGAATCGAGTGTGTAAACCTTATTTGGATCATTTTGTGATTGTCTTCATTGATGACATTTTAATCTATTCCAAATCCGAAGACGACCATAAACGACATCTCCGTTTGATTCTAGAACTCTTACGTGCCGAACGACTTTATGCCAAGTTCTCTAAATGTGAATTTTGGTTAAAAGAAGTTCAATTCCTTGGGCATATTGTGAACGATAGGGGTATTCATGTTGATCCTACCAAAATTGAAGCCGTTAAAAATTGGATTGCACCAAAATCTCCTACCGAAGTTCGTTCTTTTCTAGGATTGGCGGGTTACTACCGTCAGTTCATCTCCAACTTTTCCAAAATTGCTACACCTCTCACCGCTTTGACTCAAAAATCCCAACCTTTCGTTTGGGGTCCTAAACAAGAAGAAGCTTTTGAAACCCTCAAGTCCATGCTTTGTGATGCTCCTATTCTAGCTCTTCCCGAGGGCAATGATGATTTCGTGGTTTATTGTGATGCATCGAATCAAGGTCTTGGTTGCGTTCTTATGCAACGAGGCAAAGTCATCGCCTATGCATCAAGGCAACTCAAAATCCACGAAAAGAACTACATCACTCATGATCTCGAACTTGGTGCTGTTGTTTTTGCCCTAAAAATTTGTAGACATTACCTCTATGGTACCAAATGTGTTGTTTTTACCGACCACAAAAGCCTCCAACACATTTTCAATCAAAAGAATCTTAACATGCGACAACGAGCATGGGTCGAATTGTTAAACGACTACGACTGCGAAACTCGCTATCATCCTGGTAAAGCGAATGTAGTAGCCGATGCTCTTAGTCGAAAAAGTCATGCAGTTCTATGAAACATCCGAGAAACCAACCGCCTTCGTAGCTCTCAATTTCAAAATGATCTCTTCAATCGTATTCGAGACGCTCAACATACATCGGTCAATGAAAATACCTTATACGAAGAAATGTCTTATGATGCCGAGCTACACTTGGAGTCCAAGGCAAATGGGATTCTTTATTATCTTGATCGTATTTGGGTTTCCAGTCGTAATGACCTTCGTATTCTTATAATGAATGAAGCGCATAAATCCCGATACTCCATTCATCCCGGTGCGGATAAAATGTATCAAGATCTCTGTCGCAATTATTGGTGGCCCGGTATGAAAATGGACATTGCTTTCTTTGTGTCCAAATGTCTCACTTGCTCCAAAGTAAAAGCCGAGCACCAACGACCGTCGGGTTTGCTTGAACAGCCCGAAGTCCCCATGTGGAAGTGGGAAAGTATTTCTATGGACTTCATTACCAAGCTTCCTCGAACATCATCTGGTCATGATAGTATTTGGGTAATCATTGATCGTTTAACCAAGTCAGCTCACTTCCTTACCATTCGTGAAAATTACAAAGTTGAGAAGCTAGCCTATATCTACACCAAGGAAATCGTTTGTCGTCATGGTATTCCTCTTGACATCATCTCAGACCGTGATGGTCGATTCACCTCCCGTCTTTGGGAAACATTTCAGGCTGTCATGGGCACTCATCTTAATCTTAGTACAGCTTTTCATCCTCAATCTGATGGTCAAACTGAACATACAATCCAGACTCTTGAGGATATGCTTCGATCTTGTGTAATCGACTTTGGTGGAAACTGGGATGCTCATCTACCATTGGTCGAGTTCTCTTACAATAACAGTTACCATGCCAGCATCCAAATGGCTCCGTTCGAAGCTCTCTATGGCCGAAAGTGTCATTCTCCTATATGTTGGCACGAGATTGGTGAAGCACAAGTCACTGGTCCCGAAATCATCCAGGAAACGACCAACAAAATCATCCAGATCCGTGATAATCTCTTAGCTGCTCGAAGCCGTCAGAAAAGCTATGCTGACAAGCGGCGAAAGCCCCTTGAATTCAATGTTGGTGATCAAGTACTCCTCAAAGTGTCTCCTTGGAAGGGAGTAGTCAGGTTTGGAAAGAAAGGGAAGTTATCTCCACGGTATGTTGGACCATTCAAAATCATTGAACGAATTGGGAAAGTGGCTTACAAGCTCGAGTTACCCCAAGAACTCAACAATGTCCATCCCTTCTTTCATGTTTCAAATTTGAAGAAGTGTTTAGCCGAAGGGAACATACACATTCCCCTTGATGATGTACGAATTGACGAGACTATGCATTTCGTCGAAAAACCAGTGGAAATAACGGTTCGTGAAGTCAAACAACTCAAACGAAAACGTATTCCGCAAGTTAAAGTTCGTTGGGAATCGAAGAATGGACCCGAATTCACTTGGGAACATGAAGAGCAAATGAAGAAAAAATACCCACATCTTTTCAATCAAGCCACTTGAATAAATTTCGAGACGAAATTTCCTAAAAATAGGGGAGACTGTAACATTCGTATTTTTCGTATTTTCCATTCTAGTCCTTGTATTCTTGTATCTTGTCATTTTACACCCTTGTAATCCCGAGCTTATGATCAATGAAAAGGTATTTTGTCAATTGCATTTAATCTTAACCTATTTCATTTATTCTATAAATTCTAGGTGACGCAAACTTTATGTTACATCGCGTGATTTTTAAATTATATATTTAACAAATTCCAAGTTCGCGTTTACTCGCTTGTTCTATATTACTCCTACCAATTCGTGACGAGCCGTCATTATAATTTATCCTAATCAATTAGAAACTCATTTAGTTAAGATCTTAATATATATTTATTTTAAATAAAACATATATATATATATATATAATACTTAAAGACAAAAAAAAAGAAAAAAAAACGTGAATCATGTTTGACTTTTGTCAAATATTCAAATGACAACAAAATACTATGATCAACAATATGCATGGTTCATCATTTTTTTTTATTCGATGGTAACTGTCACACCCTCAAATTCCACATGCGGGGTTTTACCACGAGGCGCGTGACACACCAGGATCTCAGTCAACGATCACAATAAACATACAACAAACATGCATTCATAAATATATTTAAAACCAAAATATCATGCTTTGAGCCGTAAACCAGCAGCGGAAGCATTCTTGTTTACAACCAAAAGACATATCATTGTTTACAAAACATTGTTTAATATGCTTCAAAATATTAGACGCTGTGCATGACTCCGTGCGCCTAGCCCATTGACTGCTACCTTAGCGACCTGAGAAAACATGCCAAAAATGTCAACATATAATGCTGGTGAGTTCACAGGTTTTCTTTTATAAAGTGTTGTTATAAGTTCGGTAAGATCATTTCCGTTACTACTATGTTATGAAAACGTTAGCTAGACGTTAAGTGCTGCTACTACTGCGGTTGGGAATCCATTACTAAACCGGTATAAGTGTTGAAGCCAGCCCAGACGGACGGGATTACCGATGCCTCGGTAACCCCCAAAGTGTTAGAGACAATATGCACCCGCCCGGCTCCCAGCCGTCGGGTGGGGTTTGTAAGGCCCAATAGATCTATCCACATTTCCCCCGTTGTGCATCCCCGCACATTCATGGTTCCCCCCTGGGACTTTCTGTAAAATCCGCATAGTACGTGAAATAACCATAGTATAACATGATCTATGATGAGTAATCAAAATAAGTAGCATGTTTCTCCCCCGAAAGCAAAACGGTAAAAGTGGGGCTGTGACACTCACCTTGGATTGCGTTACTTGAAAACAGTTAAGTAATTATGCTATGATAGCCCCAATTAGCGGCGACCTATCATAAAATGTGTATAAGTATCCGGACTAATAACCCGTGGGTTAACTAGTCCCCGAATGTCCAGACCGTGACAATAAACGTTTGAAAACATCTTTAACTGTTAAACCGACCGTGCCAGACAAGACCCGACATCCCATTGGTGACCCGACATCCCACGTGTTAGGTAAATACAAGACATCATGCAACATGTGCAATTAAACACTTAATACGCGCAATAGTTCACCTAGCCTAGCATAATGTTCGATTAACGCATAATCAGGTCCGAACACGTCTTACTAAGTCATTGGGTGCATCCCGGGGTTCCTATCATGTTCCTAGGTGTCAAATCATGTTCCGGGATGTCAAAACGCGTTTACGACAGCAGTACACGCGATTAGGAAAGTCAACACGCGAGTAGCTTCAGCCTATTGGCGATTAGGGGCCCAATCGCCTGATATATCAGGCGATTAGGGTCCTAATTGCCTTCATGTATGCATAATCGCCTTCAGCATCAGGCGATTAGGATTCCTAATCGCCTGCTGCTGCTGTGTGACGGATTTTCGCGCGTTTAACCCTCCAAATCAGATCCGAAACATGCAACAACACCCAATATCAAACCTAAATCATTTACCAACCCATTCCAAGCAAAACCCCCCGACATATCACTGATCTAACATGTTCTAAGCAATTATTTCCTAAAATGGCAAAGTACTAGATTTCACCAACCAACCTTATCTTTCCTTAAATGGAAACAATCAGATTTCAATCTCTACAAACTTGCAAATCATCAAACCTCTGATCTAACATCTTCCTAGTATGAATTCTAACAACATTGCATCAACAATTATACCATAATCATCCTAAATCTTCAAGAACATCCAAATGGGTCAAAATACACATTTTCATCAAAACACAATAACAATGGCTCAAACTCTAAGATAACCATCCTAATAATCTCTCCATAACAGAAGTACAATCATATCATGGAAACAATCATGTTATAATCACCAAGAAGACCAACATATGCATGTAAACTTCACATATAACAAGCATTAAGGTGTAGACTTGGTTTAGAACTCTTTTGAAAGGTTTTTAAAGACACAAACTTAGTAAAACAAGGTCTGGACCTTTGGGGAACCAAAATAACTACTTTACAAAGGTTAGGGATGAAGAACACACCTTGGGTTTTGTTAAAGAAAGGTGTGTGGGCTTGGAGATGGTGATTTTTGTAGCAAAATGAGTTCCAGAGGTGTTTCAAGGTGTGTGGGTGGCTTGGGATCAGCTAGGGTTGTTCTAAGGGTGTTTGGGGAGTTAAGGGTTCTATTTATAGGTGTTTTGACCCGGACTCTGCAGTATAGGCGATTAGCAGCCCATAGCATGCGATTGGGGGCCTAATCGCATGCTACACCAGGCGATTAGGTCCCAATCGCCTGCTATCACTCTCTCACTCGCCTATATATAGGCGATTAGGCCCCTTCCCAGATCCTAATCGCCTGAAACCCTCCAAGCTGGGTTTTCGGCACGTTAAACGCTATTTTAACACATATAAACACGTATTCACATACCGATAAGTCACATAATGATTCCAAACATATAATGCATGATAACTAACACGTTTACATCCGTTCACCAATTCCCGGGACTCGAGACTCGTGTGTGCATTAAACCCGGCGATTCCACGAATCACCAATCCTTGTACACATGGTTATGGACCGACTCCCGATGACCCCGCGGATCATCGTAACGACTCCCGATGATTCCCAGAATCATCATACCGACTCGACTGACCCCGTTAAGTACGTAATATGCATGACTCGCTAAGGTAGACTTACTAGTTTAGTCAACGTTACTAACCTGAGTTTGTCGGGTGTCACATCATCCCCCTGTTGAAAGAATTTTCGTCCCGAAAATTGCCCAAGGCCAAAAAGGAAGAGACGAAAGAGAAGAAAAATTTTCCGGTTGCCACAGTAACATACAGCAACAACATACAATAGTTATTAATATGACATAAACTCTTATCACCCCATTAATCACTCCTAACCACCCCATTAACTCTATTTAATACCCAACCAACTTAACCCATCTATAAATACAACCCATCCCCACTCCTTAATCCTTTGTTCATCTCTAAAACTCTCTCTAAAACTCTCTAATCTTCAAGTTTTCAAGCCAAACTTCCTGTTTTGCATTAGTAAGTTTCTTGGCTTAAAACTTTAACTTTCATTCTATTTTTCTTCTTCTTTTTCATCTAAACTTCTTAGAGAAACCTCTAGGATCTTTCCCATATTTATCCACATAAGTGTGATAAGGGTAGAGCACCTAAAAGGGGTCCCAAAGGTGTTTGTTTTCTGAATTGTTTTTTTTTTATGTCCTAAGCATATACTTTCAAGTTTCTATCTTACTAGTTTATTATTAATCTTTGGAAGGTTTGTGTTTACACCCTACCTTACCAACTCTCTTGACCCTTCTTGTGCTACGGATTTATCCACAATAGAAAGGGGAAATCCCGTGTCCAAAACCCACGTTTATTCCAAAAGCGAAGTGGTTATGAAATGAACCTATCAAATGGATTCAGATTCCTAACTTTATACCATCCGAATCATCTATGATGGTTTTGTGCTTGGTCTAACTTAATCTCATGACCATCCGGATTGCCCTAGAGGCAGTTTGTGCTTGGTTTGCCTAAAAGGCTTGCATGACTCTTGTGAATCTATAATCTAAACTCGAACCTAAGACCATTATTCTTTAATTATAGTTATTCAAGGCTAAAACTTAATCTTCCAAGACTTATCTTTGGAACTATATCAAGACGCACCCAAAGGTGAGTTCATACTTGTCCCCTTTTTACTTTTTATCACTTTTGGGGTGTAAACATGTATCATATGCAAAACACACTAATGCTTTCATAAACACACATGCTCAATCTATTAAACATACTTATATGCAACTTGCCATGCTTATGATTCTTAGATACTTAGACATATATCATTAACTATTATTAGCCCACTTAACATGTATAGCGCTATAGGACTAGCACACCGCCCCCTTTATGGGTCATTGTTAAGATTTAAACGGCCTAGCATGAATATGTTAGGTATATGCTGTGGTACTCGCGGGTTTGAGTTATGTCTTTTGTATGATAGGTATGTGCAATGCTATAGTATTAGATTTGAGTAAACCATTCTAAAATACTATGTATGTAAACTAAAACTAGTATGCTCACCAATGCTTTATGTGTTGACGGATATTTTATACATGTTGCAGGAAATGTTTAATGCAGGTTTATTCAAGAAATCAACTTAGGATTGGACTAGAAACTCACGCTAGTTTAAATTCTATATTTTGATGTTGTACTTCTCCTTTATGAAACAATTTGTACTTCGGTTATCTTTTAGACAATGTTTATGCTATGAATGAAATTTTATCTTTAAATTATATTGTCACGAATTCTAGTGTCATGAAGTCTTTGAGCAATCTACCACAAGTCTCGCCCCGATGTATTCCGCCATCGGTTGGGGTGTGACATAAGGTGTGTTTTGGAGCATTTCGGGAACTTTATACAGAGCTAGATGGTCATGGAATGAAGAAACAAAGGGAATAAAGAAACAAAAGTTGTTCAGCGCGTCGGCGACTTCACTACAGCGCGTCAGCGACTCGGAGGTTCATGAATCTACCACTTCGTAGACAGTGAGAAGTGGAGTCAGCTACACAAGCGCGTCGGCGACTTCTATCCAGCGCGTCATCGACTCCAGCGCGTCAGCGACTCCATTACAGCGCGCCGGCGACTCAGGACACTGGTCAACATATTTGAAAATCGAGAATTAAAGGCAATTTATGGAATTTTATGAGGCTTTTGACCAAGAACTTGGGAAAGAGGTTATTTAAACATATATTGGGGATCACAATCATCATCCTTTACAAAAAAAAAAAAATCAAAATCTCTTTCATTACCATTCCATCCTATCATTCCTAATCAAGTCCTTCAATCCAAGATCATCAAATCATCATATTATTCAAGATTTCAAGATTCAAGACCCGCTTATTTGAAGAATCAAGCTCCATGGCCATGAGTGGCTAGTCTCTTTATATCATGCTTAGTAAGTAAACAATTGAAGTTCTAGGGTTGAACATTTGGGTATTTCTTTAAACTTTTAATTGTGTGATTGTGTGTTTGAACGATCGTGTTAGATTGTGATTAATCTTATGTTGGATTCATTTTAGTTAATTGATCTTGTGCCAATTTCTAATGTCATGAACATGGTTCCTTGATCTAACACAAACATAGGGTTGTATGTTCTAGGTAATGAAGTATAGTTTAGTCCATTGTTGAATGTCGATGAAACTTGAGACCTAAGCCTATTGAACAATCACCCCGTTAACACCAATTGCACTACATTTGTTTGACCCAATTGTGAAAACCTTAGACTTCAGTTGTTGAAACCTAAGTGTGATCCTTTTAATTAAAATTGTTTACAATCCATATTACCTTTTTACTCTTACATTCCAAGTTCAAGTTTTTAGTATAACAAACAAAATCCTTTCAATCAAATGCTTAAATGAACCAAATACAATCTTCATAAGTTTTCTAGCAATCTTCATAAGTAACACCGTTTAATCAACTAAATAATATCTACTAACCACACGCTCCTTGGATTGATACCCTACTTATCCTATCTACCTAGGTTAATTAGGTTTTGTAGGAACCGTGACGACCGGCTCATCAACATGCTATATTATCAAAAATCCTTCGGGCGTGTACCTAGGCCCTTAGACGAGGAAAGCGCCTAGAAAAAAAAATCTTAAACTAATAGACATTAAAAATAGGCTCAGATATGTAATCCGGGGATGCGGACAAAGAAGAAACAGGTAATGCCATGACTGCAAAATCACAGTTGCATAGTAATATCATAAACTATGCCATCCGGATCTTGCCACGCCAAGATACGACTTGGATATTCCATGTCCCTTCATTAAACTTTGTTCAAAACACTGCTACGGATCATCACAACCTTTAAACAAATTAACAAAAGAATACCACAGCCACCCAATGAACCTAATAAAAGCCCAATAACCATAGCAGCCACCGTGGTGGGCACGAAAAGACCAAACTACCCCTCAAAACCTCTAGAATTACAAAGCTGCCATCATTTACTGTTCAATTACACCGTGCATAAATATAAACAAACACGGTTCACGCTGCGACATCATAAAATTGTATAAACAAACACATAATCACTTGATCTTAAACAATAACACAAACTTTATATTGAAGCTAGCTTTTTAAATCGGCAATAACCTTCTCCACAACCGTCATAGCCCATTGGAACGATAGGATGTAAAACCTAATTTATAAAGTAAATGTTATGATTTATCAAGTGAATGTTATGAATGAAACCAGATCTTTATAAAAAAATATAAAATTAAGACACATAAAAAATAGGCTCGGATCTGTAATCGGGGGATGCGGACAAAGAAGAAACCGGTAACGCCATGGCTGCAAAATCACAGTTGCATAGTAATATCATAAACTATGCCATCCGGATCTTGCCACGCCAAGATACGGGTTTGATATTCCATGTCCCTTCATTAAACTTTCCTCAGAATACTACTACGGATCATCACAGCCTTTAAACAAATTAACAAAAGAATACCACAGCCACCCAATGAATCTAATCAAAGCCCAACAACCACAGTAGCCACCGTGGTGTAAAGTCGTCACCAAAAGTGGCCTAAATCGGCCACCAATGACACCAACAAATGAACCACCAAAGCCACCACATACGATCATTGAACATACAACAAACACCACCTACCATAATCCATCAACTGTTCAACCACCACCCGCCGAAATCCATCACTTGTCTAAATCGAAATCGAAACCCTCAGAGGAAAAACTACCAAAATCGAAACCCTAACAGGAAAAACTTACCTTAGTCGACGGGGATGATGATCAAAACAGAAGCCCTAAAAATCAAAGAAGAGAAGGCCTTATAATCAACAGCCCCAACATTGGACACCACGAAACCACCGGTGGTGGTGCAAGCACTGCTCTGAACACCACAACAAACCGCACAACCGCTGCCACCGTGTATGGCTGCCAAGCCAACGGTAACGGCGGGTCAATCTTAGATGATGATGGGGATGGCTCTGGCGCCGCCCTACACAACCATCGGAGGCGACATGCAAGGCAAAAGAGAGAATAGAGAGAGTTACGTGTAATCAAAACCCCCAAATTGGAGACCACGAAACCAGACGGTGGTGGTAAGGCGGTGGTGGCGCCACCACCACCGCTCTCCTTCTCTCTCTACAACACTGCTCTCATCCCCTCTCTACATTTTTAGATTGGAATGAAAATGGGGAAGAAAAGATGCAGGAAAGAATGTATAGAGCAAACACAAAAAACCAAACTACCCCTCAAAACCTCGAGAATTACAAAACCACCATCATAAAACTTGAAATCACTGTTCAATTTAGATGGTGCATATATATATATATATATATATATATATATATATAATAGAGTTAATAGCCATTTTCGTCCCTGAGGTTTGGGCCAGTTTGCCACTCCAGTACAAAAGTTTTTTTTTTTTGAAATTCCTTCCCTGAGGTTTGGATTTTTTTGCCAAATTCGTCCTTTTCACTAACCCAGTTAAAAAAGCTTGTTAAGGTCAGGGGTATTTTTGTCTTTTGCCAAATTCGTCCTTTTCACTATCTCTCTTTCACTCTCTCTCTTTCTCTTTCATTGTCTCTCTCTCTAGATCTCTGCAACTAACAATAATAATAATAATAATAATAATAATAACAGAATCAACAGCAGCAGCAACAACACAGATACGAACATGGAGTCGATCGAGAAAATATTCTGGGTTTAATTCATGAAACAAAACATTACAAAATAAAAATAATAATAATAATAATAAGAGTAAAGAAGAAGATAAAACAGACTTACAGCCCAATAATGTTTCTCACTGATATTCCATCCTCCTCTGTATTTATTAAACCCATCAAGTGGGTATTTTCTTGTTGTTCTTTCTTGAGCCAACACAAGAGATGAATTCACTTCATATGGTTCATCAGCAAGTAACCTTTTAGCCCCTACACTTTCCACTAACTCATATTCTCCCCCTGTAAATACAAAAACACATTCTGTTCAAAACCCTAAACCAAAATCCCACATACAAATCATGTTAATAATAAAAACCCATAACAAATTTGTTGATATAAGTGCAAAATGGTTGATGGGTCGAAGGAAGTACCTGAAATAGATGTTTCATTTGAGGAAATGAAGAACAGGGGAAGAAGAAGAAGGAGGAGTAGGAAATGGAATGGATAGGGGTTTTTGATGGACTGCATTGTGGTTGTGAGTGGGTTTGTGGTCCGATGTGAATGTTATTATTATTTGTTTGACATACGATGTTTTTGCAATGTGATTTTTCTTGGAGGATTTGAAATAAAGTGAATAACAGAGGAGAGGATGAGAGAGAGAGAGAGAGAGTGACAGAGAGAGAGAGAGGTGGGGTGGGTAGGGGAAGACTATGGGTTTTTTTTTTATTAAAATAATTATAGGGTATCAAATGACAAAATTGTCCTTCATTAAAGTGGCAAAAAGACAACCATACCCCTGACCTTAACAAGATTTTTTAACTGGGTTAGTGAAAAGGACGAATTTGGCAAAAAAATCCAAACCTCGGGGAAGGAATTGCAAAAAAAAAAAACTTTTGTACTGGAGTGGCAAACTGGCCCAAACCTCAGGGACGAAAATGGCTATTAACTCTATATAATATTACATTGCTTGATATGTTTTCTTGCACATAAATTTATCTTCGTGTTATCCATATTTGTTTTCACAAATACACAAGTTCTACTTCTGTTACAATTACAAATTTCAAGTTCTACTAGTGATACAATTAGAATTTTAAATTACAAGTAGTTTTCGTTCATGCATGCTATCTTAAACTATGGGCACTTGATATACCAATCGATATTCATTTCAAACTTAGCTAGTGCTCATGTTGAAATATCCTTTTTAAATATTGAGTTGAAGTATTCTTTTTAACTCGAGAAAACTTTGCAATTCATTTCATAAGCGTATCTTGTGTCCTATGTTCCAAACAGTACTTGGTGGGTTAACATAAAAGCGAACCCGAAAGGGGAAAGACCTAACCAAACTCGTACATGCAAATCATCATAAGATAACATGTTTGTCTTCACACACACAAATCGTATGATGCAATAGCTTGGAGGATGAGTGAATCTTGCTGGTCCCAGTGAGTGAGTGTGTGCATCTGTTGGATCAGTATTGCTCTTTTGTATGAACTTGCTAGTGAACACTTAGGTGTTTAGCAAGTTCTTGATCAGTGATAGCACAGCGGAATGTTATGAGTTTAAAGCTACACTTATCAACAAGAGTTATAACTCCCCCTGGATTGAAAAACTAATAAATGATAAGTATTTATTGAGAATCTAAGTATTGAATGAGAATGAAACACTTAAACAGATTCTCAATAAATATGAAATGGAAATAACAATAATATGTGTTGAAGGATTTCTGTATTAAAATCAATGTCTAAAACAGAGGGATGAACCCTTTTATTTATAGAGTTTACAAATACATGAACCTTGCCAAAAAGTAAGTTCAGAAACAAGTTGCAGTCTTGGAACTTGTACATAAAGCAAAAAGTAATACTACAGTAATAAACTACTGATACAAAAAGGCGGTGGAAAAGATCTTCACATAAGTACTGATGAATGACAAACTACTGATGAGTAGTTTGTCTTCAGTAGTTCTTCAGTAGAAATGTCTGGTTTGAACTTCAGAACTTCTGATGACTTCTCTTCTTCAGCACTTGTGGAATCTCTTCTTCAGCAGTTTGATCTTCCTTCTTCAGCAGTTCTATACTTAGAATATTTTGACAGAAGTGAATTAGACTAAGGTTTGCAAAAGTGGTTTCACCAATCCTTTTTGTCCTAACAATCTCCCCCTGGATTGATGAAGCCAAAACCTTACTAATTCCTTATTGTTCTTTTCTGTCCTTCACAATTTTCCATATTCCTTTGAACATGGAATTCTTCAGCTGGTTCAGCTGTTCATCAGTGAGAGACCCTTTCTGTGGTTCTAGATGTTGGATTATAAGCAGGTCTTTAGTTAATAGCTTCTTCAGATCATTCATCGACCTATAGGCTCTGCTTGTCTGATCTCTTCTTGTCACAAGTACTGAGTTATTATCAGTAAAGGACCATCTGATGATTGGTACTTTAGACTTGTCAAAGTCTAAAGTGTAGGGAACCATGGTGGTACCCTGGGATTCTCCTGAGTGTTGGATGTTTTCAACTTCAGTGACTCTCAGGTGGGATTCACTTCCTTGTTGTTGTTGCATCACATTAGGTAGTTGAAAGGTTGGTAAATGATGTTCAGTAACTACCTTAGTGTGCAGTTTGTCTTTGATGGTTTTCTGAATTTGGTAGGCAAAGGTGGAAGGATCCCTGAATTGTGTGATCAGAGGTTTTTCTTCTATGTCAAAGTCAGAATGGACTACTGTACTACCTTCTAGTAGTACCATTCTGAAATCAGTCTTCACATTTTCCTCTGATTTCTTCTTCTGAGTAGCTGGTCTTCTTTGAACACCAGAAGTTCTAACTACTGAAGTTGGTACTTCAGCAGTTTGAAACTTCTCTGGATTTGCAGCCCTTGCAGCCTTATATTTTCTATAAGTGTCCACTAATCTTTCTTCTTTCCATTTGGACACAGAGGCTTTTGAACCATAACCATTTGCTACTAACTCTTCTATCATTTGAGCTCTCTTGGCTTTTGTATCTTTACTTGTTGCAAGTTTGTCTGCAATAAGTTGAGCTCTTCTTGTCAGCTCTTCCATGGAGAGTCTCTTCAATGTGTGGGCTTTGATCTTGCTGTTCTTAGTAATGTAAGACATCAGTTGATGTCTTTTATCTTCCTCAGCAATCTGGTCTAGGCTAGCCTACCTTTGAAGTTCAGCTTCATAAGCCTGTAGCTTTTCATCCAGGCTTAAGTCTAAGTCATCCCTTTCTTCCAGTGTTTTCCAAATCTGATCTTCTCTGGCTTTCTTTTGGGCTACCACTAAACTCTTCTCAAGAAGTTCTGCTGATTGAGAGATTGGAGAAGGGTTTAGTACAGTCATTGTTGTAAAAGGCCTAAGAGGAACAAGAGTTGGTTGAGTAGGTTCAGTTGATCTGGAAGGCTCTTGTTTAGCAGTTTGAGTTTTGGAAGTGTTAACTTCTGATGGGTTAACAACAACTGAAGGTTTGTCAACTACTGAAGGATTGTCTTCAGTACCTTCTGATTCTTCATCAGAAGTTTGTCCATCAAAGGTTTCTTCATTGTGCCCTAGGGATTCATCAGTCTTTTCAGTATCTTCTATTTCTTGAATAGAGACACCAAATTGTTGGGCCAGTTTTTCTTTTCTGGCTTGATCTCTTTCTAGGATAGCCACTCTTGCCTTTCTCCTGGCTTCAAGTGTATCCATAGGTTCCTTAATTTTCTCCCCCTTTTTGGCTTCATCAGTTTTTGATGTTGAAGCTTGGGAGAACTGACCTATAAGATTAGCAATCTGTTTGCTGTTGAAGTCAATCTTGTTGGGCAGATCATTCATCTTTGCCTGTATCTAGGGCTGTCCAAAAAGCTCGTGGCTTGGAGCTCGCTCGAAGCTCGCTCGGATTTAGCTCGAAAAAAGCTCGCTCGATATGGCTCGGTTTGAAAATGAGCCGAGCTGGCTCGGATCGGTTAGAAAGTGAGCCTAGCTCGGCTCAGTTCGTAACGAGCCGAGCTGGCTTGGTTTGGCTCGAATAATTCTAATTTTTAATATATATATTTTTTTATACATATAATATATTATCAAAATGTAAAAAAAGATGGAGAATATGTTACAAATTTAATATTTGGTAACGGTGGCATGGAGATTCTTTGCTTGGTATTGAAGTTATAGCTAATCAAGTTATTTAAATAAACTCAATAGCGCTTTTGATCCAAGTACTCAAGTTAATTCGTATGTTGATGAACTTATACTGTATTCCGTTAAAATTTGAGACTTATTTTGTAATTGCTTGAACTTGATTTTAGCGTGCAATGTATAAGGTTGAACTTATTTTAAATGTGTTGTTTTTAACTATTGAATAATATTTTAAACTATTGAATTTTGAAAGCCATTTTTCATTTTTCTTTTTAAATTCGAGCCAAACCAAGCCGAGCCGAGTCAGCTCGGTTTAAAACCAAGCCGAGCTCGAGCTTTGATTTTCAGCTCGGTTTTAAATCCGAGCCGAGCCGAGCTAGCTCGGTTTATAACCAAGCCGAGCGCGAGCTTGGCCTGGCTCGGCTCGGTTCGGCTCATGAACAGCCCTACCTGTATCACCCCAAATTGGTTCTTCATGGACAGCTCCAAGTTAGCTGTGTATGTTTGGAAGTGATTCTTGATGAGGGTGTTCATCATGTGGTATAAGGGACCATCTGGGCTGCATAGCTGGTTCATGTCTATGCTTGATTGGCCAGGGAATTGGGTAGGCATTTGTAGTGAGGGGTGTGTTTTTGGTTGATCTTCTTGTTGTACAGAAGATGCCACTCTAGGGGAATCATGCATTAAGTGGACTTTAACCTGATCTGGTGTGACTAGCTTCTGAAGCATAGATACACCAGGTGCAGGACCTTCACTTGTAGCCGTCAATTCAGTAGTTTGGTGTTTTGAAACATCATCCAAGTCAATGGAATCATCTAAATCCCTGATTACATCCTCAATGAGGACTGTATCAGTTACATCATGAGCTGAGCCCAACTCAGTTGTCTCATGTACCTCTTTTTCTTGGTTCAGAGGATTTCCTACCTCAGGCATTAAGCCTTCATCAGTAGTTGCCACAGTTGAGGTCTTAGCTATGTTGCTTCTTTCCTCAGATCCACCACTGGGTGGTAAATGAGTAGTAGCAGCCTCAAAAGTACCAAGAGTTTCTAAGTTTGGGCTTAGAGACCCTGGTTCATCCTCATCTCTTTGGTTAGGGCTTTGTGTGTCCACATCCATGTCAAATTCTGAGGCTATGTCCCCTGTTTGATGTGGTTGATGGGGACTGACATGTGTAGATGGGACTTTCTCTTTTAGCCCAGAGAGAAGTTTGGCTATTTCAATATCTGGTTCAGAAAGTTGGGGTGCTGGTTCAGTAGTTTGGCCAATGGGTTCAGCAGTTTCAAAAGAGGAATCAATAGGAATAGTTTTCTTAAGTCTTTTTCTTTTGAAAAGAATTGTGATTGGTGCTCTTGGTGGGGTTTGAGATGGATGAGACTGAGAGGATGTTTCAGTCACATCTTTAAGAAGTGCAAATTGCACAATAGTTTGTTCAGGCATCTCAACCTCCTGAACAGCTTTTCTTTTAGGTTTGGTGGGTTTTTGTTTTTGTACCTTGGGTTTCTTGGCCTTTGGGGGTGTAGGATTGGAAGATGAGGGTTCCATGGGGACTGGTTCTGGTTCCCTATGGTCATCTTCTGGCCAGGCAGCCTGTTTGTTGTTCCTTGAGTATGCTTGTGAGGTTAAGGGTTTCAAAATTTCAGTTTTACCCACAAGCACCTCATCACCCAGTTCTTTTATTATGCATTGCATAATGAACCTTGGATATAACAAAAACTTCTTTTTAGTGTTATTATGATGTAACACCAACTCATTAAAGAAAAGTTTTGATGCCTTGAAATTTGTTTCATTCACAATGGAATGAAAAATTGGTTGAAAGGTTGAGGGCATCTGGTCATAAGACCATGTTTTAGGACTCAAACACATAATTATATAATGAAACAAAAGTTTGTATTTTGGTTCAAAATATTTTTTAAAGATGGTAGCTTGTGAGAGAGTACCTTGATAACCACATTCAGTCATGGTTAGGTGGATTGTAGAGTTTTCAAACTTTTCAGGGGCATTTACATCATTCAACCCCAGTCTGTTTGCAAGTGTGGCCGGTGTGATGGCCATTTGTCTCCCTTTAATTGTTGAGTTGAGAGAGATTACCTCATCGTCCACCATCACTGTCTCAACATTAGCCCAGAACTCATTGAGAGTTTCAGGATGTATTGGTGGGTCTATTGTGAGAGCGGTAAAATATTGGGATTTGACGACGAGATCAATGATCTCATCGTATTGGGACCAGCCTTCTTGTTTTTCTAAGTAGGCTCTGAGATTGTGTCCCTGTTTTAGAACTAAAGCCATGTGGTTTGTGTGTGTATGAATCGAACAATGTTTTTGCAGGTTCAGGGTTTCAGAGCTTTCTTGAGAGAGAAGGAGGGAATTTTTGTTTTTAATGGATAAGTGTTGATAAAAGATATTTATCAGAAGTTTTAAACCGCCTAGAACTTCTTTATCAGAAGTTTTAAACCGCCTAGGTCAAAAACCTCTTTATCAGAAGTTTTAAACCACCTAGGTCAAACTTCTGATGTGGGAAAAGTCTGATTTGCCCTTTTTGATTAAACTGCTGATGAAGATTTATTTTCATCAGTAGTTCCCACTTTCTCTTCAGTAGTTTTGAACAGCTGATGAGAAATATTTTATAAATACTTTATTCATAACTTCTGAAGTGTGCTTTATCAGAAGTTAATCACTTTTCAGAAAATATCCCCATACTGATGTTTTGTTCATCAGTAGTTTCTCTCTTGTTTGTTTTTCAGAATTTTTTCAATTTTTGAAAACAGATGTAAGTGAAAAATAAAAATTTGTGCAGAAAAGTAAAGAGAAACACTTACAAATTTAGCATCCCTAGCATGGATACTAACTTCTGAAATGTTGATGTGTCAAGGGGTTTAGTGAATATGTCAGCTATTTGATTAGCTGTTGCTACATGTTTCACTTCAATCTTGCCTTTTTCATAACAATCTCTTATGAAATGATACCTGATTTCAATGTGTTTAGTCTTTGAAAACTGAACAGGATTTTGAATGATGCTAATGGCAGATTTGCTGTCTACAAGCAATGATGTCTTGGTCTCTTTGATTCCATAATCAAGAAGTTGATATTGGAGCCATTGTATCTATGATGTACAACTTGCAGCTGCAATGTATTCAGCTTCAGCAGTTGAAGTTGCAACAGATGTTTGTTTCTTTGATTGCCAGGACACTAGACAGTTTCCCAAGAATTGACAACCACCAGATGTTGATTTTCTTGACATTTTACGCCCTGCATAGTCACTATCTGAAAAAGCTGATAACTTGGTATTGCTTGAAGCAGGATACCAAATTCCAAGAGTTGGAGTTCCTTTCAGATATCTGAAGATTCTTTTGACTGCAATGAGGTGTGATTCCCTAGGAGCTGATTGATATCTAGCACAGACACATGTTGAAAACATAATATTTGGTCTAGAAGCAGTTAGATATAAAAGGGAACCTATCATACATCTATACATGGTTTGATCAACCTGTTTTCCTTGATCATCTGGTTCAACTTGTGTGGTTGGTGTCATGGGAGTGGAACATGATTTACAGTCTTGTAAAGAAAATTTGTTTAATAATTCTTTAACATATTTTGATTGATGTATAAAAGTTCCATTTGATTGTTGTTTAATCTGCAGTCCCAGAAAGTACTGCAGTTCTCCCATTGTACTCATCTCAAATTTTGATTGCATGAGTTTCTTAAATTCATCACACAATTTTGTGTTTGTTGAACCAAAAATGATATCATCAACATATATTTGAACAAGTAAGACATGATTTCCAACATGTTTTATGAAAAAAGTTTTATCAATGGCACCTCTTGTGAAGTTATTTTTGAGTAAAAATGTTGAAAGTGTGTCATACCAGGCTCTTGGAGCCTGTTTGAGCCCATAAAGAGCTTTGTCTAGTTTGTACACCCACTCAGGATGAGAAGGATCCTCAAACCCAGGTGGCTGACAAACATACACTTCCTCTTTTATCTTTCCATACAAAAATGCACTCTTAACATCCATTTGATAAACTTTTATTTTGTTGGAAATGGCATAGGCCAGAAATAACCTGATGGCTTCAAGCCTTGCAACTGGAACAAAGGTTTCATCATAGTCAATTCCTTCTTCTTGAGAGTAACCTTGTACTACCAGTCTTGCCTTGTTCTTTATTATAATACCAGCTTCATCTTGTTTATTCCTGAAAAACCATCTTGTGCCAATTGGTTGCTTGTTTGGTGGTAAGGGACAGATTTCCCAAACCTGTTGCTTGTTGAATTGAAGCAATTCATCTTGCATTGCCTGCACCCAATTGTTGTCTTTGAGGGCTTCCTGGTACTTCTTTGGTTCCAACTGTGAAATAAATGCTGAGAATAGACAAAAGTTGGAAAGCTGGTTTCTTGTAAGAACACCTGATGCAATATCACCCATGATTTGATCAAGTGGATGGTCTTTGTGTTCGATCAGTTGTTGAAAACCACTGACAGGTGTTGGTGGCTCATGTTCTTCAAACAAACTACTGAGGTCTATTATATCTGGTTCAGCAGTTTCAGTGTCTTCAGTAGTTGCAGGTGCTGAAGCAGATGTTTGAGTTTGTTCCTCAATATTTGTTGAATCAGAAGTTTGTGAAACTTCTGATGGTTTTGAAGTTGACTTAATGACTATTTGAGGAGTCCATGGTGCTAGATCCTCATCATCAAACCTTTGATCACCATAATAAGTAGGTTTGGATGAAGTGACAGTCTTTTCAGGTCCAAAATGGAAGCTGTCAAGGTCAAAAAGTTCAGCAGGATGTGCTGGAATGAGAGTGTGTTTTGACTCATTGAACTTGACATTCAGTGTTTCTTCTACTATCCCGGTTCTTGAGTTAAAAACCTTGTAGGCTTTTCTAGTTGAAGAATAACCAAGAAAGTAACCTGAATCAACTTTGGCAGCAAACTTTGAAATAAATTCCTTAATGTTCAAGATGAAACATTGACACCCAAAAGCCCTGAAAAAGGAGATAAGGGGCTTCATGCCATGAAGAACTTCATAGGCGGTCTTTGAATGTCTCTTGACAATAAGAACTCTATTTTGAACATAACATGATGTGTTAACTGCTTCTGCCCAAAAGTATAATGGTAGGCCAGAATCAGCTAACATTGTTCTTGCTCCTTCTATTAAAGTTCTGTTCTTCCTTTCTACCACACCATTTTGTTCAGGAGTTCTGGGAACACTGAATTGTCTAATAATCCCTTTAGACAAACAGAATTCATCCAGAGTTTTGTTCCTGAACTCTGTCCCATTATCACTTCTAATGGTTTTGACAGGTAGAGAGTATTGCTTCTCTACTTGTAGAATGAAGAACTTGATGATTTCAGCAGCCTCATCCTTGGAAAATAAGAAGAATACCCATGTAAATCTTGAGTAGTCATCAATGATGACTAAGCAGTACTTCTTCTTACCAAGGCTCATGATTTTTACAGGCCCAAATAAGTCCATATGGAGTAGTTGAAGACATGCAGTTGTTTTTGATTCTTCAATAGACTTATAGGAGGACTTATGTTGTTTTCCCTTTAAACAGGATACACAGTGTTCTTGACACTGGTATACTTTTAAGGGTAGACCTCTGACCAAGCCCATTTTTGTGACTTTATTTATGGTTTTAAAGTTCACATGGCCAAGTCTCATGTGCCAGAGATCAGTTTCTGAAGTTGATGCCCTTGAGAAGAAACAGGCAGTGTTGTTCAGTACTTTGTCTTTTTCAATGTCCACTGCATAGACATTGCCACATCTTTTGGCTATTAACAAAGTGTGATCTTCAATGATCTTCTCTATCAACTTCTGGCCTTCTGGTGATATGATCTTGCATGCTGTCTTTGTGAAAAACGAAGAATATCCTTTATCACACATTTGTGACACACTCAGCAAGTTGTACTCAAGGTTTTCAACCAGATTGACCTTGTCAAACTGTATTTTTCCAGAGGAGACATTGCCATGTCCTAGCACATATCCCTTAGCATTGTTCCCAAAGGATACAGATCCATCTCTTTGACTGATAAAATTGTTTATCAGGTATCTGCATCCTGTCATGTGCATTGAGCCTCCACTGTCTACATACCAAATGCTATTTAAGCCTCTGGAAACTCTCTGCACAAAATAGCAAATCAGTTAGATTTTAGGAACCCAAGCCAGTTTGGCTTTAGGTTTGCTCTTGAGAACATTTACAGTTTGTTCTTGACCAAGTTGAGAAATCCATGTCTTTTTGGCAATGGATTTTTCATTAAGAACAATGGTGGTATCCTTTTGAGGACCACCATCAACTTTGGTCATCAGTAGTTGTACCAAGTTTATAAGATCTTTAATCTCAGCAGTTTGTGAAACTGCTGATGATTCAGGTCTAACTACTGAAAGAGAATTTTGAGAAAAAGATCTTTGTTGAGATTTTGTCTTTTTCTGAGAAAAGGTGTTTACTGGTTGTTGTTTCTTGGGAGAAAAAGTTTTTACAAAATCATTTTTTATTTGTTTTCCCACAACCAGTTGTTGATTTATCTTGTTGAACTGAATACCTTTTCTATATCTGCAAAATTCTGTTTTGTGGTTGAATAGACCACAGATTTCACATTCTTTTGTCTTTTCTTTCAAAGACAAGTTTCTGACTGTGTTGATTGGTTTTAGGTCATCAGTAGTTTTCAGGTTCTCAACTCCTGATGTAGTTGAAACTACTGATGGCTTAAAGTCAGATTTAATCAGTACTTCTGAAGAACTTTCTTTGTGTGTTTTTAGAAAGTTCTCATGGAAAGATGTGCATTCTTCCTCTTCAGAAGTTTCACCTGAAACAATTTTTCTCCCATCTTCAGTAGTTTTGGGGGAAAAATCTGTTGGTGTTTCAGTGTGATTGTACCCTATGCCAAACCTAACATTTGAAGCACTTTGTTTGTTTAGCAATAATTGGTACCCCTTACAAGATTCAACCCATTTTTCACATGTGACCTTGGTGTCAGCAAGCTCTTGTCTGACATTTCCTAGGTCATTTATCATGATTTTAATTTGTGCTTGGGTTTCAATAGCAGTGTTAGTTAATTTAGAAACTTCTTTTGTTTTTGCAGAAAGTTTTCTTTCTAAATCACATTTCATCTGAGTGAATTTTCTCTCAGAGTCATTTGCTTTTCCTTGTAAGTGCACATTAGTCTCTCTTATGAGAGCAAAAGATTCTTTGCAAGAATTTGAACATAGTTTTGTCAAAGATTCTTTTGATACCTGTGACAAGGCAGATTTTGAGGTGCATCCCTCAAATGCCATTAAGGCAAAGTTCTTTCTGCCATTGTCAGGCTCTCCCCAGTTGATGTCAAACATTTTGTTGTCTGCGTCAGGATTGCACTCTGTGGTGTGAAAAGGAAGACTGCTCCAGTCAACATACCCTGAAGTAAATAAACTTTGTTGAGAGGGTTGCTGTTGCTGTGGAGGTTGTTGAGCAGCTGGAAAGGGAGGGATTGATTGTTGGCTCTGCATCTGTTGAGCAGGCATCTGTACATATTGTACTTGTGGCACATATTGGTGTTTTGGAGCTTGTGCCTGTACAAAATGTGCACTCCCTTGTGTTCCATTATTCCTGTTATAATTGGGGTTAAAATTGTTTCCAGACTGAGATTGGTTAAAGCCAGAGCTTCTACACTCTCTAGCAAAGTGTCCCAACTTTTGACACTTGTGACATCTAAGTTTAGATTTGTCAAAACCAATTTTTGTAGAACTGTTAAGTCCTGGAAACTTCCTTCCTGACCTTTTGTAAAATTTATTTGTTTTTAAACTTAACATGGCCAGTTGGTGCAAAATATCCATTTCTTCTAGGTCATCACTGCTGAAATTATTTAAATCATCCATGATAAAACACATGTTATCAGCAGTTTGACCAAAATCATTATTGTCATAACCTGGGAATGATCTTTCAGATGAGATCCCAGCAGTTATGTCAATATGGTCAAAAGATCCAAAACTATTTGAACAAGTTGGTGAGTCTTGTCCGGTTGTCCCAATAGTGCTGTACTACCTGGTAGATAGTCATCAGCAGTTTTGCCAGAACTTTGTAACTTTTTCTTTTGATAAATTTATCTTTCAAAAGTAAGTAACCTCCCATGAAGTTTTGTAAGAGTGAGGGAGCTAAAGTCTGGTGAAGATCTTAAGACTATAGAGTATGTTTCCCATTTTTCAGGTAAAGACCTTAAAAATCTATGAAGCATAGATACAGTTGTGTAGGTCTGGCCATTTAGTTTTAGCTCAGATATTAATGAGGAGAATCTTTCAAATTGTTGTGTTAAAGTTTCCCCATTAATGTGAGCAAAAGTTTCATATTGTTGAGCCAGGATTTCTCTGGTGTTGGCAATCACCTCTTCAGTTCCTCCAAACTGTTCTTTGAGGCAGCCCCAAAGCTCTTTGGCACTATCACAATGTAATAGGCCAGAGTAGATTTCATTTGGGAGTGTCATTGCCAACATAGAGAAAGCTTTAGCATCAAGCTCAAGTTTTAGGAAATCATCATCTGTATAGTCTTTTGGGTCTTTTGGAATTTCTTCTTTAGTTTCAAGATTAATGTTTACTGGTTTATGAGGACCATATATCACAGATTTCCAGCAACCTGTGTTGGTCTGTGATAATGTATGTGCCATTCTCCTTTGCCATATGTTATATTCATTTCTTACTAGCATAGCAGGTTTATTGGCAGAACCAGTATTATGAGGATCCATTTTAAAGAGTATTGATTTGTCAAATGTCTCTTAAAGTGATGGATGTTGATAAAAGTGAGCTTATAATCCTTTATTGAATATCAATAAGAGCCTGTGTCTGATTCTCAATGTGTTAGATTGATATGTGATCAGATAAACCAGTGCTCTGATACCAATTGTTAGATCAGTATTGCTCTTTTGTATGAACTTGCTAGTGAACACTTAGGTGTTTAGCAAGTTCTTGATCAGTGATAGCACAGCGGAATGTTATGAGTTTAAAGCTACACTTATCAACAAGAGTTATAACTCCCCCTGGATTGAAAAACTAATAAATGATAAGTATTTATTGAGAATCTAAGTATTGAATGAGAATGAAACACTTAAACAGATTCTCAATAAATATGAAATGGAAATAACAATAATATGTGTTGAAGGATTTTTGTATTAAAATCAATGTCTAAAACAGAGGGATGAACCCTTTTATTTATAGACTTTACAAATACATGAACATTGCCAAAAAGCAAGTTCAGAAACAAGTTGCAACAAGTTGCAGTCTTGGATCTTGTACATAAAGCAAAAAGTAATACTAAAGTAATAAACTACTGATACAAAAAGGCGGTGGAAAAGATCTTCACATAAGTACTGATGAATGACAAACTACTGATGAGTAGTTTGTCTTCAGTAGTTCTTCAGTAGAAATGTTTGGTTTGAACTTCAGAACTTCTGATGACTTCTCATCTTCAGCACTTGTGGAATCTCTTCTTCAGCAGTTTGATCTTCCTTCTTCAGCAGTTCTATACTTAGAATATTTTGACAGAAGTGAATTAGACTAAGGTTTGCAAAAGTGATTTCACCAATCCTTTTTGTCCTAACAGCATCTCTATAAGCGGTCAAACAATTTGACCACCCCCAAAACCTGCAATATATCTATGCTTCCAATCATGTCGGGTAACCGTGTGCTTCTTCATGTACATCGTATATTTGTTGCAAATCCTTCTAGGTTGGCTTTCTAAAATAACTTTCATCATATACAAGTAGTAAAAATACATATTTCAAAAAATATATATATCTCAATTACACTTATAAAAAATAAATGTTTAAAAAAATATATGTATCTTAATTAAAATACAATACCTTTAGTAAAATGACCCCTAGTCTCACACGTTGGTTGCAGTACGGTATTAGAACACGTATCGCAGATGTATACTTTTGTATTGCTGTGAATCCCACACGTAGTTTTTTTCGCCATTTTAACGTACTCGTCCCCCATGTCGGTTGCAGTACGATATTAAAACCGTATTTGCAGATAGATGTATACTTTTTTATTGCTGTGAATCCCATCTTTCCTTTTTCGTCAGGTCTGTTTGAAGTAACTGTACCCTCGTTCCAAATCATTAGTTACACATAAAAATAAACTTTTACTCATCCTAATGCGCCATCTAAATTCACAAGTAATGTAGAGTGGCTCATCACAAAAATAATCACGCATTAACAATTCATTGGCAGCATGACAGTCCCGTTTGACTTGTTTTCTTCTCAGTACAGGGAGTGAAGGTTTTCTTCTAATGCCAAATGCCTAGTTTTATGTGTCCCTTAGCAGGCCCACCATCGATGGTGTCTTCTTCAATAATATTCATTTCCCTTTTTTTCTCATCTTCTACCTAATAATGTCTACTTTAATTTCATTCTTAAATGAAACTGAAGGTTGAACACATTTACTAATTATTATTTTGACCGCCATTTGTTCATGTTGTTCATACAGTGACTAAGATTTCGATTTTTTTACTCCCGTATTGAGTTATACATGCAAAACTTGAAACAACAATTAATCGAGTAGAGACTAGAGAGTTTCCTTGAAAGAGAGGTTCTTGCATTTTGGTCGTCTTTGGTGTTATTGCAGGTTTATCACTTTAACTTTGATGTTAATTACTTCGATTGTTTCTTTGCGTTAAGACTCATGTTAAAAACTTCTTGCTACTGATTTCAAACAAGGCGGGAAAGCGGTAAAGAGTTCCACATAGATGTAGTAATGAATCATACTCACCTACACCTTATGAAATTATGTAAAAGATTGATATTTTCTATTTTTTATTGGTGAAATTTGCGCCTGAATTGGGGTTGAATATGAATAGGAATGAAAATTGCATATAATGCAAAACATGATGGATGTAAGATAAATGAGAACATATTACAAATGATGGTGGCTTAGGTTTTACAGTTAAGAATCACCGCCATAAGTATGAGCAATAACTATAAAAATGCAGGTGTACATATAACCAAAAGGGTATAAAATGCAGCTAAAATACGATTGAAGATGCATAAATTGTGGGATTGAGAGAGAACAGAGAGAATGTAAAAGATGTATCTTTATTGATCAAATATTCTGATTTACAAATGAGGAGTTATGTCCTATTTATACATAATGAAAGGGTGTGACCCTTGGGCATCAACCGACACACCGGCTGGTATATAACTGCCACAACTAATATCTAACCTAGGATATATAAGTATACTTAGGATAATATAGAAATCAAGATATTATGTCTAACATTCTCCCCCTTAATTCTTGATTTCTTCTTCCATGCTTCTTTAGCTCATTTCTTCATAGCTTGATTTGTATCACAAATTCTCTTTCCTTTTACCTTTCCTTTAATTGTCTCACACAACTTGCTGATTATTCTTGAATCACACGCGGATGATTAGCTAGCTTCACACTTCTTTGTTTGTTTCACACAAACGACTTTCATAGTTTTCTTGGTTTAGATTGTTGCTTCGCACAACTTTTCTTTCGCAGCTTTCCTTGGATAATCCGAATCACACGGGTCTCCTTCTTTATTAATTCCTTCACGGCTTTGATCGTATCACGCGATTCTTCTTTTCATGGTTGCCTCACACACCATGATCTTCAATTTACATCTTTTAGTTTAGTTCTTTAGTGCCTCAAACACTCACTCTTCATTTTTTATCACCTCACATGACCCAACTTCTTGCTTTTGATCCACTCACTGAATTTCACCATTGTACCTATCACAGGTTGTTTCCGTATCACACGGATATTCTTCTTTATTCATATCACATGATTAGTTGTCTTCTCTTCTTTTCCTTTGTTTATTTGGACATTCATAGGCATAATGTCCAATTTTCTCACATCGATAGCACTTGGGTTGAGATTTATCCTTTGGACTTGTTTCTTCTTTGTGGTTGTCTTCACGACTTTGACATTGGGTTCTTTGAAACTTGTCTCGTCTACCATCTTTTCTATTATTGATTTTACCACGACATCGATTAAAATCTCCTTGTCCTTCTTGACTGATCTTTCTTTTGTATTGTGCAAGTAGAAGTTTATCATAGTCATTTCTATGATTTCTTTCATCTCTAGACCAGAGACGCTCTTCATAAGCTTTTAGTCTATCGATTGCTTCGTCAAGTGTCATGGTTTCCATATCGGAGTATTGTTCTATCGATGCAATAATTTGTAAAAAACTTGTCTGGTACTGATTCCAATACTTTACGTACCAAAATAGGTTCTTCAAACTTTGATCCTAGGATCTTTAACTTTGTATTTAACGCACTTAATCTACCAGCAAACTGGTCTATTGTTTCTGTCTCTCTCATTGATAACATCTCGATTTCTGTGCGTAATGATTGAATTCTTGCTTTCTAGACTCTATCAATTCCATTATGTCTCATCTTTAATGCTTCCCGTATGTCTTTGGCTGTAGTATGTAACGCTACTTGCATTACCATATCTTCTGGAATTGCTTGAAATAGATAGGCAATCGCTGTCCTGTCTTTCTTGACATATACATTTGCTCCTTCTGTGGGTTCCACTACTTCCCAAAGGTTGTTGGCATTCAATATTGCCTTTACACGAACAGCCCAAATCGTGTAATTTGTAGATGTTAACATCGGTGTTTGGAGGTTAAACGTAAGTGTGTCCTTTGTAACGTTCTCTTATTTTGTCATTTTGAGTTTTGAGGGCGACTTTAGTGGAGTCTTGTTCTTGTTCTTTTTCCCTATTGTCTGATTTAATGCGGACTACCCAACACTGCTTTGGAACTTCTGTTTGACTACTATTTTGTCAAACTTGTTATTTTTGACCTTTTCTTTTGTCAAAACAATAACTATGATATTCAAACAAACTTTGTTGATTGTTGAAATTTTTGTAAAACTTGAATATCAAAATGTTCCAAAAATATTAAAGTAAATCCTCTTTTGACTTTTGTATAACTCCTCCAACAATATCTTGATTAGTAATTCTAATACTAATCCTTTAAAATATTTAAAAAATAAAATCAATTCTGTTCTAATCGTTACTTTCAAAAAAAATGGATCAGTAAAATATTTAAACAACTAGCTGATTACCCCGGGGTTGAAAAATCTAATTTTACGTGATAACCTATTGCAAATGGCTCAAGTTAACTAACCACAAAATCTCTCAATCATTGCATGTTCATAGTATTCTAATCAGTAATAACTCATATTCCCTAATCTAAAACCTAATCAGTAATCATCTAAAGAATCACTTATGTAAGCTGCAACTATTAAAAAACTCATCACATCTCTCTAATTTCTCACATTCTAATGGCTCTTATAATTCTTAACCTAATCAACTAAACAAACACTTAAGTTGGAAGTTGTAATCATTGCATCTCATTATGCCACGTGGCACAATCAAGAGATGGTTGAGGCCACCATTGAACGCCACGTCAGCAACTATCAATTCTTTCCGGGAGCGTCCCGGGGTTGAAAAATATAATCATTCTAATAATACTAATACTAATAGTAATAATTATTACTCTTGTAATTAAATAAATAAAAAAATAACCTTGCTATAATCTGACACCATGTGTTGCAGTGTTGCGCGATTCTTTCTCCTAACTTCTCTTGATGAAGTATACCTAGTAAAATTCCAATGATAACATGGCGATTGACTGATTTTCAACATCGTAGATAAAAACCTGGTTTAAAAGAAAAAACATGATTAATGAATAACATGAACACTTTGTGTGTTTTTTTTCCTGTATGAACGAAACCCCACAAAAAAATTGTCGATTTTTCTTCGTTTTTTATATAGGACTATGGTACTCGTTGGAAAGATAATAAAACGCTCGTTAATTTGGTGTAATTTTTTTCTTTAAAAAATCCCGTATATAAAAGATATAAACGTTTAAAAATTATGGGAGAAAACATGAGAGAAATAATTTTAAATTTATTTTTAAATTCTTTTTTTCCTAAAATAACTCAATTTAATTTAGGGTTTTATGTTTATCTTTTTTTTTAATTAAAAAATGAAATAGTTCAAAAACACTAAAATCTTTCAATTATGATGTCACGTGGCACTCTCAAGGGGAGGTTGAGGCCTCCATTGCACGCCACGTCAGCATATACGTTTTCTTTTATATATATACTACCCGAGAGGGTCCCGGGGTTGAAAAATCTAATATGACGTGATAACCTATTGCAAATGGCTCAAGTTAATTAACCACAACTTTCAATCACTGCATGTCCATAGTATTCTAATCAGTAATAACTCATATTCCTTAACCTAAAACCTAATCGGTAATCAACTAAACAATCACTTATGTAAGCTCCAACTATTCAAAAACTAATCACATCTATCTAATCTTTCATTAGAGTCAAAAACTTATCACATCTCTCTAATCTCTCACATTCTAATAACTCCTATAATTCCTAACTTAATCAACTAAACAATCACTTAAGTTGGAAGTTGTAACAATTAAAAAACTTATCACCTCTATGTATCGAGTTTCACAATACTAATATTGATACCAAACATAAAAGACTGTATAACTCTAATATTAACACCTATAATAAGTGCTAAAAAATGCATAATTCTAATATCAATATCATGCTTCGGTTACCAGCTACAGAGTCTTCGCCACGTACACCGTTATTATCTCAGCCACCTATATATATATATTCAAATCTCTCCCATTCTAAACGTTTTAATATATTGTTTTCAAATTACCAGTTATTCACAAGAAAATTTTCTTATCTAGTAAGACTTTTAGTTTTATCGTAAAGTAAGCAATCATGTGTTTTTCATTTTCTTATTTAAACAACTAGCTGATTATCTCGGGAAGGTCTCGGGGTTGAAAAATCTAATTTTACGTGATAATCTATTGCAAATGGCTCAAGTTAACTAACCACAAAAACTCTTAATCATTGCATGTTCATAGTATTCTACTCAGTAATAACTCATATTCCCTAATCTAAAACTTAATCATTAATCATCTAAAGAATCACTTATGTAAGCTGCAACTATTCAAAAACTCATCACATCTCTCAAATTTCTCACATTCTAATGGCTCTTATAATTCCTAACCTAATCAACTAAACAAACACTTAAGTTGGAAGTTGTAACATTGCATCTCATTATGCCACGTGGCATAATCAAGAGATGGTTGAGGCCACAATTGAACGCCACGTCAGCAACTATCAATTCTTCCTAGGAGCGTCCCGGGGTTGAAAAATATAACTATTCTAATAATACTAATACTAATAGTAATAATTATTACTCTTCTAATTAAATAAATAAAAAAATAACCTTGCTATAAGCTGACACCATGTGTTGTAGTGTTGCGCGATTCTTTCTCCTAGCTTCTCTTGATGAAGTATACCTAGTAAATTCCAATGATAACATGACGATTGGGCTGATTTTCAACATCGTAGATAAGAACCTGGTTTAAAAGAAAAAAAACATGATTAATGAATAATATGAACACTTTGTGTGTTTTTTTTCTGTATGTACGAAACCCCACAAAAAATAATCGATTTTTTCTCCGTTTTTATATAGCACTATATGGTACTCGTTGGAAAGATAATAAAACGCTCGTTAATTTGGTGTAATTTTTTTCTTTAAAAAATCTCGTATATAAAAGATATAAACGTTTAAAAAATATTCGAGGAAATATGAGAGATAAAATTTTAAATTTTTTTTTAAATTTTTTTTTCCTAAAATAACTCAATTTAATTAAAAAGGAAATAATTCAAAAACATCAAAAACACTCAATTATTAAGCTACGTGGCACTCTCAAGAGGAGGTTGAGGCCTCCATTGCACGTCACGTCAGCATATACGTTTTCTTATATATATATATATAGAGATAAATACTGATTCCTTTCTAAACCTTTTTTAAAAGACCTCAATATTTTAATTATTAAAACAGTTATGTTGACTTCCGAAAGTCAACTTCTCCTTCTTCCTTGCGCGAAAAACTACTGCCCAACAAAACTAATTCAAGCCTGTTCTTCTTTGATTCTGGATAAATACTAACCCACTGAATAGATGCAACGTTTGAGATTTGAACACTAATCCAAATCAAACTTATTCCTTTAATCGAATATATCTTCTTCTTCTTATTCTTTGTTCGGTTCTCGTCCGAAACAAAGTTGGTCTTAATCCAACGTGTTCTAAGAACGACAGTTGTAGACAGTGGCGGATCCAGGAATTTTTTCACTGGGTTCCTTTTTCAGACAGTGGTAAAGCTTGACCCAAAGGTTCGGGGGGTCAGAAGTCACTATTTCGGGGGTCGAAAACCAGTTTCGGGGGGTCGAAACCCTATATTTTCAAAATTTTCTATACAGATACTATATAATCGGAACTTCTGCGCGAAAATTCGGAGGGGTCGGCCGCCCCGCCCTCCCCAACTAAGTTGCGCCACTATTTTCAGATGCTAATTTTATATGAGCGAACATAAAAAAATTCGGGTCGATTTAGGTTTCAAGAGGTTAAAATTTAACATCCCTAAAACAACTAATACGATAATAACCAAAACTTTAACATCCCTCAATGTCCATTGTATATTCCCTGTTAAACGCTAACGAGTAACTACCCTAAAGCTGCTACATACATTCGTTGATAAATAACTTGTGTTGATTTATATAATTATATGCATAAAAGAAATTGTGTTGTACCTCCACCAAAGCCCCTCACAAAGAATGAACCATGTTTTCCATGAATCTCAGGGGTCAGCAATTGACAGGTTCATAACTTTTCTTTTTACAAAAAGTGTTACAAAATTTTGTAAAGAATGAGTCATCGAAATTTTCTATACCACAACTAAAATACATTCACATCAAAACATGGAAATTTTGTAAACAATGAGTGATTAAAAACTGGGATAAAACGATTGAGTTGTCAAATGGGTAAAAAGCAGGTCAAATAAAAGGAAAAAAAAAAACTAAGGTTAGTTTTAAACTCAAAAAATAGGAACCAAAAACTGATTAAAATAACTAATTTATATGCAACTTGTGGGGGTTGAACCGGCTACCTTGAGGTTATATTACGCGCTCAGATCCATTGGACCACTCCACTTGTTTTGTTACGGGTTCCTTTTCAAATTTATCTATGGGTTTCTTGTGTATTTTTTCTATATATTAACACTAAAATTTCAAAACATACTGGGTTCCCGGGAACCCATTCCCGAACAAGTAGATCCGCCCCTGGTTGTAGAGTCCGGTATTGATTGTTACTTTCTGAACCGGTTATAAATTCACATGCGTGAATTCTTCAACGATTTTCTAAATTATTTTTTGGCGGGAAACCAAAACTTACAGGTTCTAAAAAAATTTTATAAAGAACAATCAAAATTTCTTAACCCGGATTTGAATTAAGACACTATATTCAATTAGAAACTTAAAAGGAGGGCATGAATATGTAACCGTATGATGTGCGAACTTGTTTTTGGATAATTCGGTGTCTCGCCAGAGTTTCTTTGTTCTTGCCGGAATTTTCTGTTTTCGCCGGAATCCTCTTTCTCCGCTCTGTTTCTTCTGAATAACGGTTATGTTTCATGAATAATGATCTTTTTTGTCGATCTTGGTTGGCCAATAAACCTAAATCTCTGTAAAGACGTTTATGTGATTTTATCTGTTTTTCGGATGAAAACAGAGGCTGGAATTTTTCTTGTTTCTTTATTATTGAATCACTCGATTTCTTTTCTTTTGGTTCTTCACGAACTTCACATGTTTCTTTCTTCTTATCATCAAATCACTCGATCTTCTTCGTTGCGACACCAACTCACTCGGTTTTCTTCTTCACAGGTCCTTTTTGGATCGTTGGCTCTGATGCCAAATGTGGGATTGAGAGAGAACAGAGAGAATGTAAAAGATGTATCTTTATTGATCAAACATTCTGATTTACAAATGACGGGTTATGTCCTATTTATACATAATGAAAGGGTGTGACCCTTGGGCATCAACCGACACACCGGTTGGTATATAACTACCACAACTAATATCTAACTTAGGATATATAAGTATACTTTGGATAATATAGAAATCAAGATATTATGTCTAACATAAATGGCTACTGTGTAAGTGGTAAAAAGAGGCATAAAATCCAACTTCAAATGTAATAAAAAGAGGCATAAAACATGCCTCCTTCGGCAGTTCTCAGACAAAAGTTTTCAACCAGGTACATCATTGTTGAATTTGAGCCTACGATGACGCTCGAGAACAAACTGACAAAACTTCAGATCTGAGACAGTGTATATGTATTATGTATGTCATGTTATACATTTATACACAGACTTGAATATTAGTAAATATACACTGTATTTTCATATCCTCTTTATTATTAACTTTCGGTCAGGCGAGTAAAGAATCATTCAGATCTATTACAAGATCCTATCACATAGGTGCAACTGAAATATTGGATTATGAATTATGTTAAATTAGTTCATGGAGAATATTGATGACAGTATTACCATACCTTTTTTTGTTACTTAATATTACCTACTAATAATATATTTGATTTTGGTATGAACGGCACTCCTGGGGAATCAAAGTTGGATATGGAGGCATTTGTTGGCCTTCACATGGAATAGACGAGTAAAATGCTGAAGCAGACGAGATATAGGTAAATACATGTGTTTGAGTCTTTGTGTTAGGGGGACGGGACGTCACCAGAATTGGTCACGGGTACCCCATTACCAGCATGGTAACACAGCCGCCACCCATGCTGGTAGTGGTCCCGTCAATCAAAATCTTATTGTAATTAACGGGCTGGTACCCGTGAGTTTCTTTATTTTGATTTTTTGTTTATTTTTTTTCTCTACTTCCATAACCAATATCACCTTCAATGTTTTTTCTTTATTTTTTTTTTTTAATATCCTTTGATGAAGATGAAGATGAAGATGAAGATGAAGATGAAGATGAAAAAAGTTAAAACTTACATGGAGCAAACAATGGAGAAGATGAAGTAGAAAGTGGTGACGGCTGTTGTGCTCTTGTATATTTTAACCTAAATCCCTTTTTCTAATATACACATCTCATCCTTGTTGTTTTTGTTTATGTTAAATTAAACCTAAAACTTATTTATTAAGTTACATATTTCATCCTAATGTTTTTGTTTTATTTAAATTTGAGTAAACTGCAATTTTCGTCCCTAAGGTTTGGTTCTTTTTGCCAGTTTCATCCAAAAGTTTATTTTTTCTCAACCGGATCCAATAGTTTTCAAATTGTTGCTCGTTTCATCCAAATCGTTAACTCCGTTAGTTGAACTCAGTTAAATAAGGGCAGTTTTGTCATTTTATCTTTTAACTGAAGGGTATTTATGTCAATTCATTAGTTTTATCAACTCCATCTATTTAAAACACCAATTAGACAAAACAACCCCAAATCATCATCTTCTTCCAAATCTTCTTCCAAAACCCTAATAAATCAAAACCCAAAATTGAACACAACACAATTGTTCAGATTCCGGTCGCGTTAATGAGCAGTTGGTTGATTTACAAAGTGAAGTTGGATATGTGTGTCATATCGTCAACCGCAAGCTGGAGGTTTGGGTGTTGAAGGGGGGAGGATGGGTGATGTACTGTGAGTTCGAGCATAAACCACCTCTTCCTAGAGGTTTCATAAAGGTTTCCGGGTTTTGGAATGATATCGGGGACGTATTAGTGAAAGATGGTTTGAAGCAATAGATGTTTGTTTACAACTTAAAAAGTGACAGTTTTCACCAACTCAAGTTCCTTGGTTTGGAAGATGCACATAAATCAAGAGATGTACGAATGTATCAAAGTAGCTTGTTTTCAACTCGTTATTCTATCAAACAGAACTAATTATTTGTTATGCCCATGCAATTTACATTCTGTTCACTTATCAAAGGTTATGACTCTTGTTGGGTCTGCTGACCTGGAGAAGAACAGATGATTGAAAAGCCAAAACATGCTAACAGTTGATCCACTTAATAAACAGTCTATACAATATACTTCTCCCAAAAGACTGCTGGTTCTAACAACTGTTATATCCAAACAACTGCTATGACAACTGCTGATACAAAGGACTACTGAATAAACAACTGATGAAGAACAACTGCTGACCAAAGGTCTGATGAAGAACAACTGCTGATTCAAGTACCGAAGACTAAAGCACTGCTGGAGCCAACAGCACTTAGGCTCCAGCAGAGGATTCAAGACCATCAGAGTTTTTATACAACAGTAGTTTACCTTCAGTGTTTTCAATGTAACAGTAGTTTGTAATAGGCAGATGTTTTATGTTTGTTATTCTGTTAGAGGTCACTGTCTTAGGTGACGTCAGCCTAGGTCATCAGTGGTTTAGGTTTTTCTATAAATAGAACAGTGCTTGTACTGTTCTATTGCATCACACACAAACATTCTCTTAGACAAACAATCACTGTGTGATCAGGCTGAGGGGGAGTACTTGTATGATTGTAATCTTTTAGATAAATGAAAGCATTCGATCTGAAAACAATTACTCTCTTGTTTTGATTAACAGTTTATTATTCCGCTGCACTTTCATTCTATATTCATTTCACTTTTATCATTATTAGTTAAACATAATCAAAACAAACAAACTCAGATCCTAACAATTGGTATCAGAGCTTGGTCAATTAAATTCGATCTAACAAATCAATTTAATATAAACAGATCAGCTCACAATTATTGATATCGTTTGTCTGTTGGATTGAAAACAGAGACACTGCTCATTTCGTTTCAACCGTTTTTAAACAGACTTTGTTTTTTGAAAAATCAGAGAATGGCTTCAATCAATCACGATCCACATAACACTGGCACGAACAACAAGCCACCGATGCTTATCAGATCTGAATACAATATCTGGCAACGTCAGATGAGCCATGTTCTAGCTCAACAGAACACTGGGTGTTGGAAGTCGGTTATCTTCGGACCACATGTTCCGACGGTGCCGAGTACTGAAGATCCCAAGGTTCAAGAGCCAAAGAAACTTGAAAACTACTCCGACCAGGATTTTTAGAAAATTGAGTTAGATGCTAAGGCCTTCAGTATTGTGGCCATGGCTCTACCCAATGATATATATGCTGGGTTGTTACACTGTAACAGTGCAAAGGAGTTGTGGGATGCACTGAAAGAACAATTTGGTGGACTGAGGAGGTTATTGAAAACAATCGTGAAATACTTAACCAACAATATGAAACATTTAGTCATGTCAAAGGAGAGTCATTAACTCAACAGTTTGAGAGGTTTAATTGTTTAATTAGTGAACTAAAATTGGTTGGTCTTACTTACCCTCATTCAACCCTGAACCATAGGTTTTTAAGATCACTACCAGACAAATGGGACACTATTGCTATTGTGATGAGAAACTCAATTGGATTCAAAGACCTATCACTGACCCAGCTTCATGGTAAGCTCTTGACCTATGAGAGAGAGCTTAACCAGAAAAAGAAGCTCCAGGATTCTGGAAAAGTGTCTGATGATTATGTATTTGGGAATACATCACTTTTGGGTCATGATGAGGTGCCTGGAAATACTAAGGATCAGAGTTATGATCATTTCATTGACATAACTTCAGGTTTTAACTCAGGTTTTAACTCTGATTCTTATTCACCAAACTATGCCTTCACAGCAAGTGGTGGTGATATCCAGGCATCTGACAATATATCCTTTGAGTATGATGACCTGAAATACTTTGACCCTGATGATTTGGAAGAAATGGACATTATGTACCAATTGGCCCTTCTCAGTGTAAGAACTAACAATTTTTATAAGAAAACTGGGAGAAGGTTTCCAGGGTTAACTGGCAGATCAAAGGTTGGGTTGGATAAATCAAAGATAAAGTGTTACAAATGTCATAGACTTGGTCATTTTGCTAGGGAATGTAGGGGTCAACATGGTACACCTATAATCACCTATCCAAATCAAAGACCACAGACCAACACTTATCAGAATTCCTATAATACTCCTGGACCAAATGTGCAAAACACTGCTCATTTTGCACAGTCCTCAAACACTGTTCCTGTCCAGTATGTCCAAACCACTGTTCCTCAGATCCACTATGTGCAAACACCTGTTACTCAAGCACTTGTGCAAACGACTGTTGCTTCATCCTCTGCTCCTGCAGAGACCAGTCAACAGAGCTTCCTTACACAAGGCTTTGTTGATTGGAGCAGTCTACCTGATGAGTTAACAGATGAAAATTTTGCATTAGTTGCCAAAGCTGAAAATGAACCAGAAAATTTTTGTTTCATGGCTGTGGTTGATGAGGTTGAATCTGAGGAGGTGGTGACTGAATCTGATGTTGTGACTAATGATGTTGTTGATGAAGTTGTTACAGGTGAAAAACCTGAAGAAGAGGTTGTGAATCTCTCAGATCCCTGGGGTGCATCTGATGATTGTGAGTGCAAGTGTGATTGTGCATTGATGGCTGCTGCTAAGGTATCTCCTCAAATTCTTAAAGAGTTGTGTTCTGACAGATGTGTAATTGCATTTGCTAACATCAAAGAGGTGAATGAAAACCTTAGAAAGAAAATTTTAGATGATGAAGTTAAATTTGAGAAACTTTCAAAAGATTTAAAAACAAGTTTAACTGAAAAAGAGTCTGAAATAAGCAGCTTAAAACATGAAGCAACCATAACCAAAGACCAGCTCCAAACTATGATAGCAAAATATCAAAGTTGTAAAAGTGAGCATGAGTCCACTGATCGCGTGTCGAAGTGCTAATCAAAAACTTAATAAAAACTACTCCTTAGCTACAACTGACTGCAGTATAGGAAGTAGGGTTGTCGAACCTCAGGGAGTTTGTGGAAAGTGCTAAGTTACTAATTTCTAATTAAATTAAGATTAACTAAAGTAATTTTATGAAGTTTAATGTAAAAGTGCTGCAGTGCTGCAAAACGGATTGATGATTGATTTTTTTAGAAAAGACAATAATATGGAAAAACGGTCACTCCGGGTTTCTGATTCGGTAATTATCAACTGAATTATGTTAATACCCTACCTAGGAAATCAGATAGACATGACTTTGTTTAAATTGTTCAACCCAATTCAGCTATCATAACATTAATTGCAAAGTTAAATTAATCCTAGTGCAAGAAAACCAAGATACGATAACATAATGCAATAATATTAATCAACCAAACTGTCTAGATCAGTCAAACATACAATTAGATGCAAAGAACATTAAGGTGTTCACAAAATCTAATCCAAGTAATGAGTATCAAACATAAAACAATTGATAGAATAACCAAATCGTTCACCCGGAGAAACCGCAAGATGATTAGCCTTGCATCTTCATGATTTCGGCTTCAAAACTTGTTCTGGATTGCTCTGGCATCAACCGGAATGAATGGAACTGCAAAAAGTCTTCAAAATCGTCCCTTAGAAGCTCTGGAAGTCGAAGATAACATCCCCATACGGCTGATTAGGTTTTGATTGCGAACATGGGCTTTTTATGGGCTGAAGAGTTATTAGAGACCCATGAACAACTATTTCTGGAATTAGAGGGTCTCTAATAACCTAAAAGTGACGCGAGGGCATCTTTCGTAATTACCACAATTCATTAAGGGTAAAATCGTCATTTTCCTCTATTTTACTTCCTGGAGACCCGCGAATAACTTTTACTGAAATTAGAGGGTCCCTAATTTCAGTTCTTCCAGATTTGTTTCTTTTTTTATTTCCAATTTCATCGGATGCTCGTCTCCTCTCCAACTAAGCTCTTTTTCTCTCGTTTTAGCCCACGAACACCTACTTAACACCAAGACACAATTAAGTATCTAAGACACGATATAAACGAACAATAAACGATTAAAAACTATACAAAACTAATATATAAATGTGATGCATTTAGCAACACATCACACCCCCACACTTATCTTTTGCTTGCCCTCAAGCAAATCTGCTCAAAGCACTACCACGAACAAGTAACAATTACCTCAAACGCCCCCGCCATGCACTAGTTTGGGTCCAAAGTCATACCCCATTCATAGATCATCATTAGATGTGTTAATTCAACAGGCAACCGTGATGCACAATTTTTAAAACAGAACTCTCCCGACTAAGTCTAACATGCTTTCGGTTTTTATTCTCATGCAACACACTCCTCACAAATTTTTCACTCCACTCGGTTTAATATCTGGACTAGCATGTAATGCGCTAGTATTATTCACTCAAAAACCAAGTATGTAACTCTGTTATCATAGGCTTGTACAACAATCACACCTCAACTATAGACAATGCACATATCTAAAGGACTTACGGGTTTTGGGCTTCGGGTAAAGGTAGGATAGATTTGGCTAACAATTGGTTTAAAAACAATGGTTTCAACACGCTTGAATGACTATCCTTATTCACTAAGCACCATAATACAATAATTACACAACTTTGGGCATATTTGACCCATAACACATACTTCTATTTTTTCTTTTTTTTTCTTTTTTTCACTTTTTTTTCATATATATTTTTTTCTTTCTTTCTTTTTTCTTTTTTTCTTTTCTTTCACGACTTAAACATATCGCAATCACTTGAACAAAACATAAACACAATGGATGTCATCAATTTATTACACAAAGGTAAACAGGTCAATTTGGGTAACTTTATAGGTTTAAACAAACGAAAGGGTATAGGCTCAACATGGCTACTAAGGGTGATTTTAGGTAAACGGGTCAACACATAACAAATAAATGGGTATCAAAAGAAAAAAAGGGAAAACCTAAATTGCCTTTATCTTCTATGTGCATATCTAGTCTACAACCTCGGCATGTATCAAATCACACAAGTTCTGCAACAGAGAAACATCTGGCCTACACTCAACAAATGAAAATATATATGTATCAATCTATCATCTAGTAGGCTCAAGATCTCACCAAAGTGTGGAAATGGGTTACCGATGTGTGCATGCATTTATTACCGACAGCTCGTTACACCTAATCGGGCAAATTCTAAACATTTTTTTTCTAAAATACCTGCTGAAAACGGTTCATATGTCTGTTCTAAAGATTTGGACCATGATTAAGGACCCACACACCACAAGCAGAGACAGAATGAACGCATTGAAACAGTCGCTTTCATGCCCGATCAGACCGCTTCTAGGACATTTTTAATTTTAAGTTTTAATTTTTTTTTTGATTTTTTTAAAAGACTTAAAAACAAATAAAATCAAAATTTCCCCACCCCCACACTTGAACGGCACATTGTCCTCAATGTGAGCTAAGGAATAAAATAAAGCAGAAATAAAAATAATGTACAACAATAATAAAAAGGAACAGACTCCCCTGGATATATGCAATGCGCGTATGAGTCTCCTTCAGTTCTTCCCACTACGACCGTATAGCATTTCATTCGCGGTCGATAAACTGCGTAGCCTATAACAAAGAAACAAAATAGGAAAAAAAACAAACAAACAAATTGGGATGCCTGCAAACATTAGTGGTTTCTGGATCGTCCCCCCCCGAATGGAGATTGAGTACGGGCAGGGCAGTCGATTATTCAAATCATATCAAGCAATCCCATGACTCAAATAAAAATAAACTAAAATAAAACAACATAAAAACAAATAAATATACAAAATATACAAAAATCATACCTGATGTTCATTCATGGTGGTCTCAAAGAACATTTGCCTACCGAATTCCCAATGTATGTTCGGTAGTTGACATGTCGAATCTTTATCTTCTTTCTTATCTTTGACATGTCTGCAGGATCATTGCTGGGCCACTTCACTATACTTTGTCCAAGGTCTTCAATGCTCACCTTCCTTTTTTGCCCACTCAAGCCATCATCTTCAACTTTATCTATTTTCCTCATAAATATGGGAGGAAGGTTAGGATACACCAAGGTTACCCGGTTCACAGGTTCTTCAGCAAGTGTGTTTACAAGTGGTTGTACGTACGAAGTCACGTCTACTTTAAAGCTTGTAGCTTCCTCTTCTAAGGCTTCCTCCATCACAACCTGGTCCACATGTGCCTCTTCAACTTTTTCAGCCACGTCAACGTTAACCATATCCGGTTCAACAATCAAATCTTCAAGTTCCAAATCTGCTGCCAGTTGACCAACTTGCTTAAACAATGCCTTAACGGTGTGGTCCCGAACTTCATTATCCTTCCGAATTCTCTTAAAATCTTCCCGGAACGCCTTTACATCTTCATGGACAGCCTTTATGGCCTCTAAGATCTCACTCAGCTGATCATTGCTTCCCTCTTCATTGTTTTGTTGCTGTTGATAACCATAGTCAACACTCTGGCCTCCATGAACAATCAGATCAGTATTCATGTAGTAATCTGCAGTTTGTTCCCTAGATTGATAAATGTTTGGCTTGTAGTATCTTTGCTGACAATTCTGATATTGTGGCCAATAATAAGAGGATGATAAGTATGAGTCTTCATCTTTTTCTAGCCCAAAGATAATACGATCTTTACGTGCATTATATGCTTTAACTCTCTGACGGGCAATTGGACAATCCTGCATCACATGATATGGGCTCTCGCAACACCCACATGCATCATAATCCACCCAATTCATCCTTAATTCATTTTTCCTGCAAAACTAACATACCAAGTGTAATACTGAACAAAATAGAGAAAAATACAAGACAAGAAAAAAAATTAATTTTTTTGGTCTTTTTAATTTGAAAAAAAATAAAAATAAAACTAAAAACACTAAGCGCACGAACTCCCCAGCAACGGCGCCATTTTGATCGCGTGTCGAAGTGCTAATAAAAAACTTAATAAAAACTACTCCTTAGCTACAACTGACTGCAGTATAGGAAGTAGGGTTGTCGAACCTCAGGGAGTTTGTGGAAAGTGCTAAGTTACTAATTTCTAATTAAATTAAGATTAACTAAAGTAATTTTATGAAGTTTAATGTAAAAGTGCTGCAGTGCTGCAAAACGGATTGATGATTGATTTTTTTAGAAAAGACAATAATATGGAAAAACGGTCACTCCGGGTTTCTGATTCGGTAATTATCAACTGAATTATGTTAATACCCTACCTAGGAAATCAGATAGACATGACTTTGTTTAAATTGTTCAACCCAATTCAGCTATCATAACATTAATTGCAAAGTTAAAATAATCCTAGTGCAAGAAAACCAAGATACGATAACATAATGCAATAATATTAATCAACCAAACTGTCTAGATCAGTCAAACATACAATTAGATGCAAAGAACATTAAGGTGTTCACAAAATCTAATCCAAGTAATGAGTATCAAACATAAAACAGTTGATAGAATAACCAAATCCTTCACCCGGAGAAACCGCAAGATGATTAGCCTTGCATCTTCATGATTTCGGCTTCAAAACTTGTTCTGGATTGCTCTGGCATCACCCGGAATGAATGGAACTGCAAAAAGTCTTCAAAATCGTCCCTTAGAAGCTCTGGAAGTCGAAGATAACATCCCCATACGGCTGATTAGGTTTTGATTGCGAAAATGGGCTTTTTATGGGCTGAAGAGTTATTAGAGACCCATGAACAACTATTTCTGGAATTAGAGGGTCTCTAATAACCTAAAAGTGACGCGAGGGCATCTTTCGTAATTACCACAATTCATTAAGGGTAAAATCGTCATTTTCCTCTATTTTACTTCCTGGAGACCCGCGAATAACTTTTACTGAAATTAGAGGGTCCCTAATTTCAGTTCTTCCAGATTTGTTTCTTTTTTTATTTCCAATTTCATCGGATGCTCGTCTCCTCTCCAACTAAGCTCTTTTTCTCTCGTTTTAGCCCACGAACACCTACTTAACACCAAGACACAATTAAGTATCTAAGACACGATATAAACGAACGATAAACGATTAAAAACTATACAAAACTAATATATAAATGTGATGCATTTAGCAACACATCATCCACCCAAGTTGAATGTGAGAAATGGGTGGAATCATGTAGAGGTTTTGAGATGCTACTCAACAAACAAACCAAAAGTCATGTGAAGTTTGGTTTTGGTTTTGAAACCACTGCTCCAGCTTTTGAAAACACTGACAAAAAGAGTCAAAAGTCTGTTGAGATAGTTCCAACAAACCTGCAGGGTCAAGAGATTAAAATCACTGAACCAAATGGTAAGAAAATTGTTCTTGAAAAACCAGAAGGTTCCTCATCTTTTACTGAACTTGAAAAGTATGAATTTAAACCTACCTGGTCTTATGAGTGTGATACTCTTGAGAATTTTAAACCTGTTGATTTTAAAACACCTGAAGGAAAGACAGCTCTTCAGGCAAAAGTCACTCCCCTGAAAAACCTTCCAGCAGATGCTCAAACATCTGCTGAAAAGAAGGCTGAAAAGGGGAAGAAGAAAGAAAAGACTGTCAACTTGTTCTGTGATTTCTGTGAGAAGAAGGATCAAGTCACTAAAAACTGTTTTCTTCTAAAAGCATATGACATTAACAAAGGAACAAGTGAATGTGATTCCAAAGCCACATGTTCAATATGTGGGAAAAAGAACCACAAGACCAAAGAGTGCTTGTATCTCAAAAATTTTGATGTAAAAATAAAAGAATACAAAGCTAAAACTCTTGCAAACCCTGTGGTTAGTACTTCAAAAGGAAAGCCTAAACAGACTTTCACCCCTGTCCAAACATCTGTTACTAAAAGACTTGAAACATCTGCTTCTAGAGATGTCCAAGTAACAGATGCTCCACCCACAAGCAAATACCCAAGAGGTTATGGTCAACCACCATGTCACAGTCTGCCACATGTTTATGAGGAGCCAAAAAGACCCTCTAAACCAAGAGTGATCAAACAACTGTTGCCCCAAGTGTTGACATTCAAGCACTGGCAAATGGTCAGCAGCAGTTGTTGAACTTAATTCAAAAATTAGTCCAAACCACTGATCACCTTTCAATGCTTGAGTCTGAAAGGTCTAAGGACCCATCCAAAGCCAACTTGGCTTTGGACACTCACCAAAACTAATCCATTACTGATGTGCAGGGAGCTTCTGCTTGTTTAGATAGTCTTTGGTATGTAGATAGTGGAGGCTCCAGGCACATGACAGGATGTAGAGCCCTTCTTCTGGACTTCTTGGCTCATGGAGGGGGTGATATATCCTTTGGTAATGATTCAAAAGGTAAGGTGTTGGGTTCAGGGACTGTACAAGCTGGAAAACTCAAGTTTGAAAATGTCAATCTTATTGATAATCTCAAGTTTAATCTTCAGAGTGTTTCACAAATGAGTGACAAAGGTTATGGCTCATTCTTCACAAAGAAAACTTGCACGATTATTGGGCCTGGAGTGGTGAAAAAGATTGATACCATCATTGCTGAGAGCAAAGCACAACTTGTTGCTCATAGAAGTGGCAATGTGTATGTTGTTGATATGTTAAAGGACAATCCTATGTCAAATGTCTGTTTGTTTTCTGCTGCCTCCACAAAGGAGACAGAATTGTGGCATAGGAGATTGGGTCACACCAACCTTAACACTATCAACACACTCTCCAAACAAAGCCTTGTCAGAGGTTTACCATCAAAAGAATTCAAATGTGATGAGCATTGTGTTTCTTGTTTAAAAGGGAAACAACATAAAAGCTCTGACAAATCCATTGATGAGTCCAAAACCAGTCAGTGTTTACAATTGTTGCACATGGACTTGTTTGGCCCTGTTAAAATCATGATTCTAAGAAGAAAAAGATTTTGTCTTTGTCATAGTTGATGATTTTTCTAGGTTTACATGGACTTACTTTTTACATTCTAAGGATGAGACTGCAGGTATATTGAAGGACTTTGTCACCAAAGTTGAAAAACAATATGACTTGCCAGTAAAAGTCTTCAGGAGTGACAATGGAACAGAGTTTAAAAATAAGGAGTTGGATGATTTCTGTGTGTCAAAAGGGATTGTGAGGCAGTACAACATCCCAAGAACACCAGAACAAAATGGGGTGGTTGAAAGGAAAAATAGAACTCTTATAGAAGCTGCAAGAACCATGCTAGCAGATTCTGGTTTGCCACTGTCCTTCTGGGCAGAAGCTGTAAACACTGCTTGCTATGTTCAAAACAGAGTTTTGATCAATCCCAGACATCAAAAAACTACCTATGAAATTTTGTTCAAAATCAAACAACTAATTACATTTTTCAAAATCTTTGGCTGCCCATGTTTCATCTTAAACCTCAAAGATTCCATTTCAAAATTTGCAGCCAAAGTGGACTGTGGTTATTTTCTGGGATATTCCTCTACTGCCAAGGCCTATAAAGTGTTTAACACAAAGACCAAGACAATAGAAGAAACTCTGAATGTAAAGTACAATGAACTTTCATCTCTAAAAATCCCTGCAAATCCTGCTGAACTATTTGATTTAGATAAATTCAAATTTGAAGATATCACTGTTAAAACTAACAATGCAGGTATTCCATAGTCTCCACAACAAGATTACAGAACAGATGTTGTGATCCCCAGTCACTACAAAATCTATTCTGCCTCAGAGGAAGAAGCTGTTCAAAACAATTGTCAAAACTCTGCCACAGCTGAGTCAACCACTGTTGGCCAGTCCTATCCTCAAACCACTGTTTCACCTTTCACAACCACTGACCAATCATCTGTTGACAAAAGTCAATCATCTGTTGACAAAAGTCAGTCTAGTTTCACACCACTTGGACACATTCCTCCATTACCATTCCAAACATCTGATGGAACTACAGAAGTACCAACAGATGTTAAACCAACAGAGTCACCAAACCTCTGTCCATCACCTCAAAATGCCATCATACCATATCAGGGAGATCTTATTTACTTAAGAGCTCATCCACCAGACCAGATCATTGGCAACATCAGAGAGGGTGTGCTCACAAGAAGCCAATCCTCCAATATCTGTCTTTTTGCAGGTTTCCTATCTCTCACACAACCTGTCAAGTACCAAGAGGCACTAAAAGACAACAGTTGGGTAGAAGCTATGCAAGAAGAACTCCTTCAATTTAAAAGACAACAAGTATGGGAGCTTGTACCACTACCTAAGGATGTTTGTCCTATAGGAACAAAGTGGGTCTTCAAAAACAAAACTGATGAAAGGGGTATTGTTGTCAAGAATAAAGCCAGGCTTGTGGTTCAAGGCTTCAGACAAGAAGAAGGAATAGATTATGATGAAACTTTTGCTCCTGTAGCAAGACTAGAAGCCATCAGACTGTTCTTAGCCTTTGCTATCAACCACAACATAAAGGTGTATCAGATGGACATCAAATGTGCTTTCCTTTATGGCAAAATTCAGGAGGAGGTCTATGTATGTCAGCCACCTGGTTTTGAAGACACATTCCATCCTGATTATGTCTACAAGCTCAACAAAGCTTTGTATGGCCTCAAACAAGCACCAAGGGCCTGGTATGAAACTCTTTCCACATTTCTCTTATCCATTGGTTTCACAAGAGGTAAAATAGACAAAACCTTATTTCTTAAATGGAAAGGGAAACACTTAATGATTGTTCAAATATATGTGGATGACATCATTTTTGGATCCACATGTAACCAAATGTGTGAAGAGTTCAGAAAACTCATGACAGCAGAGTTTGAGATGAGTGCCATGGGTGAGCTTCAGTGTTTCCTTGGTCTTCAAGTGAAACAACTGCAAAATGGCACATTCATTCACCAAAACAAATATGTAAAGAATTTATTAACCAGATTTGAGATGAATGATTGTAAGCCATGTAGTACACCCATGAGTACAGTCAAGCTGCTGACTATTGATGACAAGGATGAACTGGTTGATCAAACACACTATAGATGCATGATTGGGTCTTTACTGTACTTAACTGCATCTAGGCCAGACATTATGTTTGCCACCTGTGTCTGTGCCAGATCCCAGGCTTCACCCAGAAAGTCAAACCTTATTGCTGTGAAAAGGATATTCAGATACCTCAAAGGTGCTCCCACACTTGGTATCTGGTATCCTGCTAATGGAAACATTGAGCTTTCAGGTTATTCAGATAGTGACTTTGCTGGCTGTCACACCACAAGAAAGTCCACATCAGGAGGGTGCCAATTTCTAGGGAATGCCTTAGTCTCCTGGCAAAGCAAAAAGTAGGCAGCTGTTTCAACCTCAACAGCTGAAGCTGAATACATTGCTGCTGCAAGCTGTACAGCCCAACTCATGTGGCTTCAAAATCAATTACTGGATTTTGGGATAACTGCACTACAGACTCCACTCATGTTGGACAGTCAAGCTGCTGAAAATATCATCAAGAATCCAGTCTCTCATTCCACTACCAAACACATTGACATAAGACATCATTTTGTCAGAGACAGCTATGAAAAAGGTTTGATTTCTCTGCACCATGTTCCAACAGCGGATCAGTTGGCAGATGTGTTAACAAAAGCTTTAGACACATCTACCTTTACAAATCTGATTTCCAGAATTGGTATGTTAAACATGGATTAAGCAAATAAATTTTTAATATATCATAATAAAATGTTTCAGAAAAATCAAAATTTCTTCAAAATAGCTGTTTGGTTGAAAAATCTGTTTACAACATCTGATCAGATAAAACAACCACTGTTTCATTCATATCCACTGTTGGTTGAAAAATCTATTTCAAAACATCTGATCAGATAAAACAACTGTTTCCTTATATATCTATACTATATCTCTACAAAAAAAACAGTTGGTTCCATCAGCTGTTTGTATCAGTTGTTTGCCAAAAACAGCTGTTCTCCACCAGATGTTTCATCCATCAGATGATTGCCACGTCTGCTCATATAAGCAGAGGTTTGGCCACATCAGCGGTTTCCTTTGAGCCTATAAAAACCCTGTTTTACCACAACAGATGTTACACTATCTCATTGTATTCAAAATACTGAAACCGCCTTCTTCATTCTCTAACCCTCAATCAAATTTCATTCATCTTCACCTTCAAAATCCATTAAAATGGATCTTCAAGCCAAAGCCACTCACAATTGTCTCCCATATCTGGTTAAAACAGATGACAACGTCTCCTTCCATTCCACCATCGACATTCTTCTAAACTCCAAATACCTACCCATCTTAACCGCTGACGCCCCCATCTATCTCGATACTCTCCAAGAGTTCTGGTTGAATGTTGAGTTTTTACTGCAAGACAAAAAGCCTACTTCCATTATTTCCAAAATTGGAGAAACTAGTATCGTCATTACCCCTGAAATCATATCCACAACCTTCTCACTGAATGACCTGGCAGGTAAGGACTCCTTCACTAAAACAGAGCTTCACACTGAGTTCCAAGAAAGAGGGTATGATGGTCAGATGACTGGATCAACTCTTTTCAAAAAGTTTTTCCACCAGTCATGAAATTTTTCTTCCATACCCTCCTTCTGTGTGTCTCAGCTAAGTCCACATCCTTTAATGAAATCCAATTAAGGATGCAATATCTGGGTTATGCCATGTTGTCAAACTCTGACTTCAATCTTTCCTAGGGATTGTTCATGGACTTAGTGTCAAATGTGAAAGCAATTAAGTCTGGGTCTAACAATGCTTTTCTAATTTACCCAAGATTTCTTAGTGTAATCCTACAAAAGGTCTTACCAGAAAAGGTTTTCAAAAAGGGTGAGGCAATGCAAATGAAAAGCTTAACTGATGAAACTTTCACTAGAATGCTGGGTGGAAGCACCCAAGAAAAAGTGTCAAAAGTGTCAAAAGTTTCTAAAACACAAACAAAGAGGACAAAGACAACAACTGTTGTCAAAACCTCTGTTGTTGAGCCCACTGCTCCTAGTGATCATGGCATTACATCCAGTGCTGTGAAACCCACACCAGCCACTTCCAAAAAGAAACATCCATCCACAAAAACCACCACTCAACCACAAATGAGACTTCTGGATGATGAGGTACCAGAAGAAAACTCTGTTGCACCACCAAAGCAACCTGAAACCACTGTTGTTACTTCCTCACAACAGTTGGACATACCTCCACCTGACCAAACTCCTCATGAATCCTCCCAAAAGGATCATGTTGTAAGCCAAGGGGAAACACATCATGATACATTTGAGTCACTTGGCCAAATGTTCACAAGCCCCTCTCCCAGGGCTAATTCTCTTGTTACTCGTCCACCCTCACCATCACATCATGTTCCACAAACCATGCAACCTCTGTTTGAGGCAATTGAAAAATCTCAGGAAGATCCCAGTTCCTCTCTTGCACCTATCACTGAGAGCATACCCCCACAAGTGACTGGTCCTGAGAACATTCAATCTGCTATCCCACAAACAGTAGAGGAGGTTACACCACCTGAGTTCAATGCAACTCTAGGTAGGTTTTCAAGTGACCATTGTCTCACATCAGGACAGTGATTACATTGCTAAGACTCCCTTGAAGGCAATAACTGTTGAAGCCACTATAGTGTCTCCAAAAACAGTTGGAAGTCCCCAGTACCAAGAAAAAGGGGCATCTGATTCACCTATTAGGACTGAATCAGGTAGAACTACCACTGGTAGGGACTCAGATGATCCTATTAACTTAGGAGATGGGTCAAAATACCAAGAATTGACGGACAGAGTTTCTGCAATTGAAACCTCTGTAGCAGACATCCAATCTGATGTCAAGCTTATACTGGGCTCCATAGCAGACCTTTCCAAAAGTCAACCATCAACAGCTGATATAGCTAGTGAGCTATGGAAATCCGTTTCCCCCATCATCATAGCTCACAGGAAACTAGCTGATCAGACACATGAAACTTATATCGCTGAGATCAGAAACATGGTAGATGCAAGGTACAAAGATATACATGCAGATATTAAAGCCATCAAAGACCACCTGCTGAAGACCACTGGCTCTGCCCCTACCACCATTCTCAGGGATGAAGATGATGATGTCTTCACGGCTGATGATGCCAAAAAGGGGGAGAGGGGCAGAGATAGGCTACCAAAGCTAGATCCCTTTGGTTGTCCTCCTTCTAAAAAGGGCCAAGCCAAGTCTGCCAACAAACCAGAGGCTACTAAAACAGCACCACAACAACAACCACAACAACTGTAAGTCCCAAACAACACAAGATATCACCCAATGATTTAATCGAATGCGGAAAATAAGATCAAACCACAAGAACAAAAAGAAAATATATTATTAATAACATCGTGCCGCTGCTTCGATCGCACACGGTTTCAAAGAACCGTCTGGTACGATCGCTAAGAAGATTGCACATGTTCTCTAGGAACATCTGGTACAATCTCTAGGAACCTTGCACACGAGAGAACTCGTCTGGTACAAGGTTCGCACAAGGGGCTACATGATTACGAAAGTGAGAGGTCTACCTAACAATAAACAAAACATGACAATATATAGGAGCCTCTACCCCATTGGCCCACATGGCCTGACCCAAGCCCAATCACTAAAACTAAGCCCAATAAATATAAACGTGTTTGATAAAGACAAGCATAAACCTACACAATTTTTGGGCCTTACAATATCCCCCTAGGTTTATGCTGTCTTTATCATGACTCGTTAAAAGAAAATATTCAGCTGATGATCTTCAGTCCTGGGTCTTCTCTTTAAGTGGTCCAGCAGTGAACAAACTCACTCTATATAAACCTTCCAGTGATCCAAATCTAATCCATTGTTGTGGCCCAATGCTAGGCCGATATGTTTTGCTTTGAATAGAAGTTCCTCAGGCCCAATCACGTCCAATTACAAACATAAAAAAACCTCAAATGCCCATAAGCCTGTAGCCCATTAACAGTCCACTACCATCCCTAGCCCAATATCCTGAAGTTCGACCCACGGCCCCTCGCAGAAGGCTGGATCCCCTGTCGTTGTAATTCCACAAAGATTCCAATCGGCAAGCCCAATCCAATTAAAATCACAAAAGTAGGGAGCCTAATGGTCTAGGCCATGAATAAAAATCAAAAGACTAGGCTTTGGGCGGCACTTTTTGTATCCGAACCATAAGCTTGGTGCCCAAGGTTTTTTTTTTTTTTTTTTTTTTTTAAATATTTCCCTCATCAAAACAATGCCATAATTATCGGACATCCAGTTAGGAATATTGAAAACTATTAAAATTTGGCATTAATCTCTTCCAAACTTAGCTCCTTCAAACAAGGAAAATAATCAGTGCATACCAATTGGATCGGATCTATCCTTGATCCATAAACAAACATCCACCATTCATTCAAAAAATTAAAGATCAAACATCAAATTCCATTCACCATCCATTTTGAAGGACCAAAAGACTTTGATCCACATGACCACCTTCATATACTCAAACCTTCAACAAGCCAAATGTGTGAACAATTACAAATTTCAAACCATCAAACTTTAATCTCGGCTGTAGTCCATTGCCTAAACAAAAACCATCACCAATCACGATTCATAAAAAAATAAAAAACCACGAACCTTATGAACCGGAGAACCTCTCTTTTGATGAACATACATCCCCCGAAAATATGCTAATTCTTCTTTTCGTTCTTCGAGTGATATCAAAACCGAGCCCTTGAATGGCTTCAATGGCTCTGATACCACTTGTTAGTCCCAAACAACACAAGATATCACCCAATGATTTAATCGAATGTGGAAAATAAGATCAAACCACAAGAACAAAAAGAAAATATATTATTAATAACATCGTGCCGCTGCTTCGATCGCACACGGTTTCAAAGAACCGTCTGGTACGATCGCTAAGAAGATTGCACATGTTCTCTAGGAACATCTGGTACAATCTCTAGGAACCTTGCACACGAGAGAACTCGTCTGGTACAAGGTTCGCACAAGGGGCTACATGATTACAAAAGTGAGAGGTCTACCTAACAATAAACAAAACATGACAATATATAGGAGCCTCTACCCCATTGGCCCACATGGCCTGACCCAAGCCCAATCACTAAAACTAAGCCCAATAAATATAAACGTGTTTGATAAAGACAAGCATAAACCTACACAATTTTTGGGCCTTACAACAACAACAACAAGCAGCACCAACAGCACCACAACAAACCACTGACAAAAGCAAAGCAGTAGATGACTCTGCAAACATAGAAGCTGAAAAGGCTGCTCAGGACAAACAGAAAAGAGCTGACACCTTGGAAGTTAAAGCAGAGTCACTAGTAAACCTCAAGAAGAAACAACAGCAGGAAATTGAAGATGTGGGATCCTCAAAAAGGATGAAAAGGCCTGCTAAGCATGTCAGAAAACCACCATCCAAGTTAAACACCTCTGTTGACAAAACCACTGCTACTGAAACCACTGCCACCCAAAACACTGAAACCACCCAAAACACTGCTTACCAAACCAATGTACCCAAACCAACAAACACATCTGAACATACAACCACCAAACCTACGAAAAGGCCAACAGATGTTAATCCAACCACTGCTACCAAATCACCATCCCCTAAAATTATGTACACAAGGAAGAGAAAATCAACCTTTGTTGTACATGATGAAAACATACACACATCACCAAACACCACCTCAACTGCACAATCCACTCCTCCTATCACAGCTATTCCATTTTCATCATTCTCACCACACACATCCAAATTCAGTTCCCATAGACCACCACCAACCATTACACCATTGGTTGTTCAGTATCCCCTTGAACTTGATCTACTCAAGGGGGAATTACAATCCTTCTACAATACTGAACAACCATCTGACAGATCCTTCCCATCTCTCCCAAATTTCCATGTTCCCCTCAACATTGATACATATCTGAAATACAAGGGTGAACAGGTGGATGCCATCATTAAGGAGAAATGCAAAGGGAAGGATGATAGGAATGCTCAGGGCATTCATTCAGCAGAGCTTAACAAACTCAGAAGGATTGAGGATTTTGCTAAGACCCTGAGCAACTCCATGTCCTCCATGCCTTTCAGTGTTGATTTGGAAAAGGAGGTTAGGGATTCTCTTCTGGAACAGATCTTGGCAACCAAGCCATACAAAGCAACCAAAAAGCAGTTCAATGGTTGGACCACACATGCACTAAGAGAAGAACTTATCAGAATAGAAGAACTGGCCAAAGACCCCAAGGCTAAAGTCTCTACTCCTAATTTTGGCAGAGGCAGAGACCCAGTCAGAGCCTTAAAGTTCAAAAGAATGAGACAAGAGATAGTAGCTGCTAACTATGGGGAAATGAGGTCTGTCTCTAGATGGTCTGAGCTGAGGCTGGTTGAGACATACAAGAGTCTGGAAGAAAACAGAAAGAAGGATCCCAGCCTACCTAGAAAACCTGTTTATACTGATGAGCCAATGATGAAGAGACCCCAACAGACTTTTACCTTGGACAGCTTACTTGAAACTTCTGATCTAACAACTGCTGCAAGAAGACAGTTCAAGAAACAGAAGGAAATGTCAGAAGAAGATCAGAAGAAGTTTGCTGATACATTTTTCAAGGAAGGGCTCTTCAATCAAATACATTATTTCTCTGATCCTACAACAGAGAAACTCAGGGAACTCATTGGAAGACCTCCATCGCCTAACTCATCCCAAATAAAAGTTCATCTCAGCAAATCCACTGACTCAAAAATTCTAAAATGGAAAGTCAACAAAGACAACCATGAATTGACACTGCTCAGGTCAGATGGAAGAGTTCAGAAGATTAGCATGGATGATGCATGCAGCCTATGTGCAGAAGATCTTCAAACACTGCTAAATCTAGAACTTGAAAGAGATGAAGAAGACTTACTTGCTCTGAACTTTGAACTACAATTCAAAGGTCAAATCAGAGAAAGTCTGATGAGGAATAAAGATCAGTAAATAAAGCTGAGTTTTGGCATCATCTGTTCTAGGGGGAGATTGTTGGGTCTGCTGACCTGGAGAAGAACAGATGATTGAAAAGCCAAAACATGCTAACAGTTGATCCACTTAATAAACAGTCTTTACAATATACTTCTCCCAAAAGACTGCTGGTTCTAACAACTGTTCTATCCAAACAACTGCTATGACAACTGCTGATACAAAGGACTGCTGAATAAACAACTGATGAAGAACAACTGCTGACCAAAGGTCTGATGAAGAACAACTGCTGATTCAAGTACTGAAGACTAAAGAACTGTTGGAGCCAACAGCACTTAGGCTCCAGCAGAGGATTCAAGACCATCAGAGTTTTCATACAACAGTAGTTCACCTTCAGTGTTTTCAATGTAACAGTAGTTTGTAATAGGCAGATGTTTTATGTTTGTTATTCTGTTAGAGGTCACTGTCTTAGGTGACGTCAGCCTAGGTCATCAGTGGTTTAGGTTTGTCTATAAATAGAACAGTGCTTGTACTGTTCTATTGCATCACACACAAACATTCTCTCAGACAAACAATCACTGTGTGATCAGGCTGAGGGGGAGTAGTTGTATGATTGTAATCTTTTAGATAAATGAAAGCATTCGATCTGAAAACAATTACTCTCTTGTTTTGATTAACAGTTTATTATTCCGCTGCACTTTCATTCTATATTCATTTCACTTTTATCATTATTAGTTAAACATAATCAAAACAAACAAACTCAGATCCTAACAACTCTTGATTTGAATAAATGAAGCTTGATTTTTCATTAGACAGCAAATGGTATGGTACGATGATGGACTTCGATGTTTTTTTTTTCTATTGGAAAGGGCAGGGGACATGGTAAAATAATTATGATATTACCTTATAATACAAAAAGCAAGTCGCAACCCTTCAACACACCACCCACGCCTTTTTTTCACCCAATAACTGAAGGGCTGTCCACGATGTTCTTATTATAGTTTATGATCCACAAGAACACAACACCATTGTTCAATTTTGGGTTTTGATTTATTAGGGTTTTGGAAGAAGATTTGGAAGAAGATGATGATTTGGGGTTGTTTTGTCTGATTGGTGTTATAAATAGATGGAGTTGGTAAAACTAACGAATTGACATAAATGCCCTTCAGTTAAAAGATAAAATGACAAAACTGCCCTTATTTAACTGAGTTCAACTAACGGAGTTAACGAGTTGGATGAAACGAGCAACAATTTGAAAACTATTGGATCCATTTGAGAAAAAATAAACTTTTGGATGAAACTGGCAAAAAGTGCCAAACCTCAGGGACGAAAATGGCAGTTTACTCTTTAAATTTTAATCTAAAACTTTTTTTTCTTATTTTATTAAGACACGCGCTTTTTAATTTGTACATATAGTCTTTTATTGATAAGTAGAGGTTTATTTATACATTACATAATAAGCATCTTTTATTAACCAAAATTTTTAATTAATTTTATTTAAAAAATAGAAAAAAAAAACATTTTAGTGAAGTGAATCAGTGGAGTGCTGTCTTCAAAAAAGTGTTTCAGTGAAGGAAATCAGTGAAGTGATGTGGCAGTGCAGGATTGATAGAAATCAGTTAAGTGAAAACACCTTCAGTGGAGCGCCCCTTATACCCTTATCGATTAATATATATAAAAGAATTGATAGATGATGACGTGGCGTGCAATGGTGGCCTTAACCCCATTTTGAATGTGCCACGTGGCATCATGTGGTGCATTTTTTTTAACTTTTTAATTTTTTTTAAATAAAATTAAATCACATAAACCCTACCTATCATCATATATAATCTCCATCTTCTCATCCCAAACCCTAAATATCTTTTTTATTTTCGTTTCCCTCACTTTTCTTTTTGATAGTGATGATCCCAAACCCTAAATCACATAAACCCTACCTATCATCATATATAATCGCCACCTCTTAGCTCATCTTGTCTTCTTCTCCATGAGCTACAATCCCATGAAAGAGAACCCACAACTCTGTGTATAATAGAGAGAGGGAAGGTGACACAACACTCTGTTGCTTATCCTTTCTTTGCAATTCAAACCTCTGTTTCTCTACATCATACGGTTATTATTATTATTATTATTATTATTATTATTATTATTATTATTATTATTATTATTATTATTATTATTATTATTATTATTAATAAAGTTGTGAATAGTTTTACGTAGATTATGTGATTATATATCCTTTCTTTGCAATTCAAACCTCTGTTTCTCTACATCATACGGTAATTATTATTATTATTATTATTATTATTATTAATAAAGTTGTGAATAGTTTTACTTAGATTATGTGATTATAAAATTTGATTATTATTCCAATTTTGATCCATATCCAGATTTTACGTAACAGCTAATTTAGTGATTTGTTATATTTTAAATATTAGATATCTGAAAAGAAGGCTAATTAAAAAGTTTGTAATCAATGCTTTAATTCTCCAATTCCACCACCAAGGTTCGTCTTCTTTCTTTTTTGTCTTACATTTGATCAATTTAATTTTGTTATATAATTATCTGATGAATTCAATTTAAGATTTTTTTTATGGATTTTTTGAATTGTTATTGAATTATTGTTACAACTTAAGTGATTGCTTAGTTGATTAGGTTTTATGTTAGGTTAGGTTAGGTTTAAGGTTATAGGAGTGATTAGAATGCCATAAACATGCAGTGATTAAATGAGAGGAATTAGAGATTAGATATGATAAGTGTTTGAATTGTTGCAACTTAGTTTAGTGATTGTTTAGTTGATTAGGTTATAGGTGAGGGAATATTGGAGTGGTTAGAAAGCTATAAACATGTAATTATTGAATGTGAGAGATTAGAGAGATATGGATCATGTGATAAGTTTTTGAACTGTTACAACTTACTTAATTAAGTGATTATTTAGTCAATTAGGTTTTAGATTTTTCAACCCCGGGACCTTCCCGGGGTATTTAGCTAGTTGTTTATATGTGTGTTAAAGTGTGGATTGTTTTTACTACATATGGAGTTTTGAATAGACACAACTGCGACATGTTGGTTTATGGCCACAAACATCTTTAGCCCTTTGCTCCTTTGAATATATTTTGATGTTCCAATAAAAAACGATTCAAGTTCAAACGTGGTAAACAGTATATAATTATTATTATATTTAATAATAATAATTACCGTATACTATGATAAAATAGAAAGAAAAAAAACGTGTTTTTCAGGGAGGATGGTGTCGTTGTGGGTACCCAAATCTGGTACATGACGAGGTATGTCTCGGCTCGGTCAAGCCGGTCAACAACCGACGTTATTTATACTAATATATATTATTTGTTATTAACCCAATAGTGAGGCCCATCACAATGTAGCTTATATAAGCTTAATGGGCTGACGGTTTTATGGAGGCAACCCCCTAACTGGACTTGATATCAATGGGCTATGTGCCCATATAGTTAGGGGTCTGTGATGGTGGCCCATTAGTTCACTATTTAAAAGTTTCACCTCTAACCCTAGGAAACAGGTTGGAGCCTATCACACTTTTTGTGTCTGTGATCGGAGGAAACTCCAGGCAGTCGCCTTCATCCCTCTTTCTTTTCCTTTTGTCTTGTTGTTGCAGATCTGGGTCTTGAAGACGAAGAAGACGAGGTTTATTACCTTTCACCTTCATCATCGCTGGAATATCTACCCGTATGGGTACGTGCTTCTTCATTGGCGCCATCCGTGGGACCGGCAACGGACTATGCTTCGTTTTTCTCTATTCAATCTCTGGATCTGTGTTTTTATTCTGCTCCAATACGCACACGATTTGGATCTACACTCCTAGATCCACGCATCAATCTCTATGCATCTCCAAGATTTAGATTTGGTTTTTTAAACTTGTAACCTTCGTACCTTTATTGGTTTGGGGGTCCAGACATCTTCAAAGCAGGTATATAAATTCTTCTACTAAAACTTTTCTATACTACATGCCTCTCTGCGATTAATGTTGGTTCTACTAAACAACTACGGTTATTAACAACCTACGGTGTTAGTATTATCTTCTAATTAATACATAATTTTTTAGCTATTAACTGTATCTCTACATGATATATCAAATAGTTTGTTAATGGTTTTTACGATGCTATCGCCGCACATATCAGACGTTTTCCGCCGTCCGCGCTAACTGCGCATCAGACATGCAGTGATTGCTTAGTTGATTAGGTTTTATGTTAGGTTAGGTTAGGTTTAAGGTTATAGGAGTGATTAGAATGCCATAAAACATGCATTGATTAAATGAGAGGAATTAGAGATCAGATATGATAAGTGTTTGAACTGTTGCAACTTAGTTTAGTGATTGTTTAGTTGATTAGGTTATAGGTGAGGGAATATTGGAGTGGTTAGAAAGCTATAAACATGTAATTATTGAATGTGAGAGATTAGAGAGATATGGATCATGTGATAAGTTTTTGAACTGTTACAACTTACTTAATTAAGTGATTATTTAGTCGATTAGGTTTTAGATTTTTCAACCCCGAGACCTTCCCGGGGTATTCAGCTAGTTGTTTATATGTGTGTTAAAGTGTGGATTGTTTTTACTACATATGGAGTTTTGAATAGACACAACTGCGACATGTTGGTTTATGGCCACAAACATCTTTAGCCCTTTGCTCCTTTGAATATATTTTGATGTTCCAATAAAAAACGATTCAAGTTCAAACGTGGTAAACAGTATATAATTATTATTATATTTAATAATAATAATTACCGTATACTATGATAAAATAGAAAGAAAAAAAACGTGTTTTTCAGGGAGGATGGTGTCGTTGTGGGTACCCAAATCTGGTACATGACGAGGTATGTCTCGGCTCGGTCAAGCCGGTCAACAACCGACGTTATTTATACTAACATATATTATTTGTTATTAACCCAATAGTGAGGCCCATCACAATGTAGCTTATATAAGCTTAATGGGCTGACGGTTTTATGAAGGCAACCCCCTAACTGGACTTGATGTCAATGGGCTATGTGCCCATATAGTTAGGGGTCTGTGATGGTGGCCCATTAGTTCACTATTTAAAAGTTTCACCTCTAACCCTAGGAAACAGGTTGGAGCCTATCACACTTTTTGTGTCTGTGATCGGAGGAAACTCCTGGCAGTCGCCTTCATCCCTCTTTCTTTTCCTTTTGTCTTGTTGTTGCAGATCTGGGTCTTGAAGACGAAGAAGACGAGGTTTATTACCGTTCACCTTCATCATCGCTGGAATATCTACCCGTATGGGTACGTGCTTCTTCATTGGCGCCATCTGTGGGACCGGCGACGGACTATGCTTCGTTTTTCTCTATTCAATCTCTGGATCTGTGTTTTTATTCTGCTCCAATACGCACACGATTTGGATCTACACTCCTAGATCCACGCATCGATCTCTATGCATCTCCAAGATTTAGATTTGGTTTTTTAAACTTGTAACCTTCGTACCTTTATTGGTTTGGGGGTCCAGACATCTTCAAAGCAGGTATATAAATTCTTCTACTAAAACTTTTCTATACTACATGCCTCTCTGCGATTAATGTTGGTTCTACTAAACAACTACGGTTATTAACAACCTACGGTGTTAGTATTATCTTCTAATAATACATAATTTTTTTAGCTATTAACTGTATCTCTACATGATATATCAAATAGTTTGTTAATGGTTTTTTACGACGCTATCGCCGCACATATCAGACGTTTTCCGCCGTCCGCGCTAACCGCGCATCAGACATGCAGTGATTGCTTAGTTGATTAGGTTTGATGTTAGGTTAGGTTAGGTTTAAGGTTATAGGAGTGATTAGAATGCCATAAACATGCATTGATTAAATGAGAGGAATTAGAGATCAGATATGATAAGTGTTTGAACTGTTGCAACTTAGTTTAGTGATTGTTTAGTTGATTAGGTTATAGGTGAGGGAATATTAGAGTGGTTAGAAAGCTATAAACATGTAATTATTGAATGTGAGAGATTAGAGAGATATGGATCATGTGATAAGTTTTTGAACTGTTACAACTTACTTAATTAAGTGATTATTTAGTCGATTAGGTTTTAGATTTTTCAACCCCGAGACCTTCCCGAGGTATTCAGCTAGTTGTTTATATGTGTGTTAAAGTGTGGATTGTTTTTACTACATATGGAGTTTTGAATAGACACAACTGCGACATGTTGGTTTATGGCCACAAACATCTTTAGCCCTTTGCTCCTTTGAATATATTTTGATGTTCCAATAAAAAATGATTCAAGTTCAAACGTGGTAAACAGTATATAATTATTATTATATTTAATAATAATAATTACCGTATACTATGATAAAATAGAAAGAAAAAAAACGTGTTTTTCAGGGAGGATGGTGTCGTTGTGGGTACCCAAATCTGGTACATGACGAGGTATGTCTCGGCTCGGTCAAGCCGGTCAACAACCGACGTTATTTATACTAATATATATTATTTGTTATTAACCCAATAGTGAGGCCCATCACAATGTAGCTTATATAAGCTTAATGGGCTGACGGTTTTATGGAGGCAACCCCCTAACTGGACTTGATGTCAATGGGCTATGTGCCCATATAGTTAGGGGTCTGTGATGGTGGCCCATTAGTTCACTATTTAAAAGTTTCACCTCTAACCCTAGGAAACAGGTTGGAGCCTATCACACTTTTTGTGTCTGTGATCGGAGGAAACTCCTGGCAGTCGCCTTCATCCCTCTTTCTTTTCCTTTTGTCTTGTTGTTGCAGATCTGGGTCTTGAAGACGAAGAAGACGAGGTTTATTACCGTTCACCTTCATCATCGCTAGAATATCTACCCGTATGGGTACGTGCTTCTTCATTGGCGCCATCCGTGGGACCGGCGACGGACTATGCTTCGTTTTTCTCTATTCAATCTCTGGATCTGTGTTTTTATTCTGCTCCAATACGCACACGATTTGGATCTACACTCCTAGATCCACGCATCGATCTCTATGCATCTCCAAGATTTAGATTTGGTTTTTTAAACTTGTAACCTTCGTACCTTTATTGGTTTGGGGGTCCAGACATCTTCAAAGCAGGTATATAAATTCTTCTACTAAAACTTTTCTATACTACATGCCTCTCTGCGATTAATGTTGGTTCTACTAAACAACTACGGTTATTAACAACCTACGGTGTTAGTATTATCTTCTAATAATACATAATTTTTTAGCTATTAACTGTATCTCTACATGATATATCAAATAGTTTGTTAATGGTTTTTACGACGCTATCGCCGCACATATCAGACGTTTTCCGCCGTCCGCGCTAACCGCGCATCAGACATGCAGTGATTGCTTAGTTGATTAGGTTTGATGTTAGGTTAGGTTAGGTTTAAGGTTATAGGAGTGATTAGAATGCCATAAACATGCATTGATTAAATGAGAGGAATTAGAGATCAGATATGATAAGTGTTTGAACTGTTGCAACTTAGTTTAGTGATTGTTTAGTTGATTAGGTTATAGGTGAGGGAATATTAGAGTGGTTAGAAAGCTATAAACATGTAATTATTGAATGTGAGAGATTAGAGAGATATGGATCATGTGATAAGTTTTTGAACTGTTACAACTTACTTAATTAAGTGATTATTTAGTCGATTAGGTTTTAGATTTTTCAACCCCGAGACCTTCCCGAGGTATTCAGCTAGTTGTTTATATGTGTGTTAAAGTGTGGATTGTTTTTACTACATATGGAGTTTTGAATAGACACAACTGCGACATGTTGGTTTATGGCCACAAACATCTTTAGCCCTTTGCTCCTTTGAATATATTTTGATGTTCCAATAAAAAACGATTCAAGTTCAAACGTGGTAAACAGTATATAATTATTATTATATTTAATAATAATAATAATTACCGTATACTATGATAAAATAGAAAGAAAAAAAACGTGTTTTTCAGGGAGGATGGTGTCGTTGTGGGTACCCAAATCTGGTACATGACGAGGTATGTCTCGGCTCGGTCAAGCCGGTCAACAACCGACGTTATTTATACTAATATATATTATTTGTTATTAACCCAATAGTGAGGCCCATCACAATGTAGCTTATATAAGCTTAATGGGCTGACGGTTTTATGGAGGCAACCCCCTAACTGGACTTGATGTCAATGGGCTATGTGCCCATATAGTTAGGGGTCTGTGATGGTGGCCCATTAGTTCACTATTTAAAAGTTTCACCTCTAACCCTAGGAAACAGGTTGGAGCCTATCACACTTTTTGTGTCTGTGATCGGAGGAAACTCCTGGCAGTCGCCTTCATCCCTCTTTCTTTTCCTTTTGTCTTGTTGTTGCAGATCTGGGTCTTGAAGACGAAGAAGATGAGGTTTATTACCGTTCACCTTCATCATCGCTGGAATATCTACCCGTATGGGTACATGCTTCTTCATTGGCGCCATCCGTGGGACCGGCGACGGACTATGCTTCGTTTTTCTCTATTCAATCTCTGGATCTGTGTTTTTATTCTGCTCCAATACGCACACGATTTGGATCTACACTCCTAGATCCACGCATCGATCTCTATGCATCTCCAAGATTTAGATTTGGTTTTTTAAACTTGTAACCTTCGTACCTTTATTGGTTTGGGGGTCCAGACATCTTCAAAGCAGGTATATAAATTCTTCTACTAAAACTTTTCTATACTACATGCCTCTCTGCGATTAATGTTGGTTTTACTAAACAACTACGGTTATTAACAACCTACGGTGTTAGTATTATCTTCTAATTAATACATAATTTTTTAGCTATTAACTGTATCTCTACATGATATATCAAATAGTTTGTTAATGGTTTTTACCACGCTATAGCCGCACATATCAGACGTTTTCCGCCGTCCGCGCTAACCGCGCGTCAGACATGTTTCGCCTCACGTGCACGTCGGATAACGTTTCACGTCCGCCAGATTACCCTTGCGTATCGCTGGACGAGCTCTGCCGTCCCGCGAACGACCTGGATATCAACGGACAACTATGGTCTGCGCGATCCGATTTGGACCACTTTCAAAAGCCATCACCCGCGATTAAGCCAACCGGCTTTCACATTTTCGGTGGCCTTTGCATCAACCGGCTGTCACGTCAAGTTGCTCCGTGTGATTGGCCGTTAAGCCAACCGGCTTTCACGCTGCCTGCCTATGTGCAACTAAACCTCCAAGCAAGCGGCTTTCATGCGAGGCCCATCACAATGTAGCTTATATAAGCTTAATGGGCTGAGGGTTTTATGTAGGCAACCCCCTAACTGGGGTTGGTGCCAATGGGCTATGTGCCCATATAGTTAGGGGTCTGTGATGGTGGCCCATTAGTTCCCTATTTAAGAGGTTCACCCCTAACCCTAGGGAACATGTTGGAGCCTATCACACTTTTTGTGTCTGTGATGGGAGGAAACTCCTGGCAGTCGCCTCCATCCCTCTTTCTTTTCCTTTTGTCTTGTTGTTGCAGATATAGGTCTTAAAGACGAAGAAGACGAGGTTTATTACCGTTCACCTTCATCATCGCTGGAATATCTACCCGTATGGGTACGTGCTTCTTCAATACACTACCTTTATCAATTTGGGTAGTGTTTTGCCGGTAACTTAACCCTATTGTTCTTCAGGGAGGATTGATGTATAAAAGTTTCATTTGTTTGTTGCTTGATTTGCAGTCCCAAAAAGTACTGCAGTTCTCCCATGGTACTCATCTTATATTTAGATTGCATGAGTTTCTTAAATTCATCACACAATTGGTGTTTGTTGAACCAAAAATGATATATTAAACATAAATTTGAACAAGTAGGATGTGATTTCCAACATGCTTTATGAAAAGTGTTTTATCAATGGAGCCTCTTGTGAAGTGATTTTTCAATAAACATGTGGAAAGTGTGTCATACCAAGCTCTTGGAGCCTATTTTAGCCCATATAGAGCCTTGTCAAGTTTGTACACCCAATTAGGATGAGCAGGATCCTCAAACCCACGTGGTTGACAAACATACACTTCCTCTTTTATTTTGCCATATAAAAATGCACTTTTTACATCCATTTGAAAAACATTTATTTTGTTGGAAATAGCATAAGCCAAAAATAACCCGATGGCTTCAAGCCTTGCTACTGGTACAAAGGTGTTAGTCCGTTCTTGCAAGAGGGTTCTATGTTAACTAAGATTTCCTCCGCTTAATGGATAACCATTTGCTACCAATGGAGAATTGCTTCTCATCTTGAATTGAGGTGAGTGTATTTACACCAACAGAAGCCATAAAAACCTTGGACCACCAGTCTTGCCTTGTTTTTGATGATTAAACCAGCCTCATCTTGTTTGTTCCTGAAAACCCATCTTATGCCAATTAATAGTTTGTTAGGAGGTAAAGGACAAATTTCCCAGACCTGTTGCTTCTTGAAGTGCAACAACTCATCCTGCATAGTTTCAACCCAATTGTTGTCTTTGAGGGCTTTCTGGTATTTCTTGGTTCCAACTGTGAAATAAAGGTAGTGAAAACTAGAAGTTGGAAAGTTGGTTTCTTGTAAGCACCCCTGAAACACCCAGGATTTGTTCCAATAGATAATCTCTGTGTTCTATCACTTGTTCTTGTGTTTGAACAATGGGCTCTTGAACTTCTTCAAACAAACGACTGAGGATAATGATGTCCAATTCAGCTGTTTGGACTGAATCAAAAGTTTTAGGAGCTGTATCAGAAGTTTGAGCTTCTGAATCAGTAGTTGTTTGGTTTGTTGAATCAGAAGTTTGAGAAACTTTTGATGGTTTGGGAGTTTATTTGCAGACTGCATTTGGAGTCCATGAAGGAGAACCATCATCAAACCTTTGATCACCATAATAAGTGGGTTTAGATGAAGTGATTACAGTCTTTTCAGGTCCAAATTTAAAATTGTCAAGGTCAAAGAGTTCAGTAGGATGTGCTGAAATGAGTGTATGTTTTGACTCATTGAACTTGACATTCAGTGTTTCTTCAACAATCTTGGATCTTGTATTGAATACCTTTTAAGCTTTCCTTGTGGGAGAATAACCAAGAAAGTAACCTGAATCAACTTTAGCAGCAAACTTTGAAATGGAGTCCTTGATGTTTAGAATAAAACATTGACATCCAAAAGCCTTGAAAAAGGAGATGAGGGGCTTGATGTTATGAAGAACTTCATAAGCAGTTTTGGAATGTCTTTTATTGATAAGGACCCTATTCTGAAAATAACAGGCTGTGTTAACTGCTTCAGCCCAGAATTAAAGTGGTAGGCCTGAATTAGCTAACATTGTTCTTGCTGCTTCTATTAGTGTTTTATTCTTCCTTTCTACAACACCATTTTGTTCAGGAGTTCTGGGAATACTAAACTGTCTAACAATCCCTTTAGACAGGTAGAATTCATCCAGAGTTTTGTTCCTAAACTCTGTCCCATTGTCACTTCTGATGACTTTGAGAGAGAGAGAATATTGTTTCTCTACTTGTAGAATGAAGAATTTGATAATTTCAGTTGTCTTATCCTTGGAAAATAAGAAGAAGACCCATGTGAATCTTAAGTAGTCATCAATGATGACCAAGCAGTACTTCTTCTTACCAAGGCTCATGATTTTGACTGGTCCAAATAAGTCCATATGGAGTAGTTGAAGACATGTAGTTGTTTTTTATTCTTCAATAGACATATATGAGGACTTATGTTGTTTTCCCTTAAAACATGAAACACAGTGTTCTTTACACTGTTATTACTTCAAGGATTGACCTCTGACAAGCCCATTTTTATGACTTTATTTATGGTTTTAAAGTTCACATGGCCAAGTCTCCTATGCCAAAGGTCTGTTTCAGAAGTTGATGACTTTTAGAAGAAATAGGTAGTGTTGCTCAATACTTTGTCTTTTTCAATGTCCACTGCATAGACATTGCCACATCTTTTGGCAATCAACAAAGAATGATCTTCAATAATATTCTCTATCAACTTTTGTCCTTCTGGTGAGATAATCTTGCAAGCAGTTTTGGTGAAAAAGGAAGAATATCCTTTATCACACATTTGAGAGACACTCAGCAAGTTGTACTCTAAATTTTCAAGAATCAAACTCTAGATCTATCAAAAATCCCCAAAATAGACAAAACATCATCATCCAACAACTTGTGACCTAAGATAACCAAAACCCATCATCAATAATAGTCCTAGAACATCTCTATAACATCTACACAGCATTCAATCATAAAAACTATCTTAAAACAGATCTGGACCTTTGGGGTTTAATGAAAACGAATTAAAAATGCATAAAAAGGATTTTGGATCAAGAACACACCTTAGATCTTCACTTGTTTGTGATATAGAAGGTTAGATTGTGACAAACAAGGTCAAAAACTCCTTCCTCAGTGATAACAGAATGTCTCCGGGTTAATGGTTTGACGTATCTTGCGTCCCGGAAAGCCATTTTGGAGCCGATGGTGAGCGTGGTGAGCTAGAGGTTATATCCGAGAAAGCAGCGTTGCCAGATTTGAATGAACAGCCACATTTGCCCGATTTAAACGACGAGTGTGTAGAAGAACCGGAGCCATGTTACGTGCCTCCAAGCGCTCCACAGTACGTACACGAGGCGGGTGACTGTAGCGAGGAACCGAACCCGGATATTTCATTTGAAAAAACTCAGGTGTATTTATTTATTTACGCCTGTTTATAATTTATACCCGTGTATATTTAGCCTCATATGTATTTAGGCTCGTATATATGTTGCCCCGTGTGTATGCGTGTACGTTTGTATGTATGCATGTATGTATGTTTGGATGTATGTGTGTATGTTAGTATGTATGTATGCATGTATGTATGTTTGTAGGTTTGTATGTATGCATGTATGCATGTATGTTTGTATGTATGTATGCAATTATGTCTGTATGTATGTATGTATGTATGTATGTATGTATGTATGTATGTATGTATGTATGTATGTATGTATGTATGTATGTATGTATGTATGTATGTATGTATGTATGTATGTATGTATGTATGTATGCATGCATGCATGCATGCATGCATGCATGCATGCATGCATGCATGCATGCATGCATGCATGCATGCATGTATGTATGTATGTATGTATGTATGTATGTATGTATGTATGTATGTATGTATGTATGTATGTATGTATGTATGTATGTATGTATGTATGTATGTATGTATGTATGCATGTATATTTGTTTGTGGGTATGCGTAATTTATATTGTTATATATATAAAAATTTGACTAGAGCTGATAGATTGGGTTTCACTCAGAGCAAGAGCTCTTGGTTACGTCCCTGTATATAAACGTACTGAAAACATGGCAAACCTCGTAGTGTAGGCACACTTCGGAAAACGGGTAGTAAAAAGTGTGAATGTGATGTGCTATGTATGGTCTATAAAATTAATAAACTAACCTAGACACCTAGTAATATAAAACAGACTCAACTAAACTAGACCACACGACAGGCAAGTGTACCTATCAATGCAGTACAGACTAAGTAAGCCCGAGTATCGAACCCACGGGACACTAATAGAAAACAAAACTAGACTCGACTAAGACTTAAAATAAATGGTTTAAAAGTTGCTTTTTTGGTTTTTTAAATAATTAATTAAAATAAATAAAATAATTAAATAGGATAAATAGACTGCAAGGATAACTGAGGAAAATATCAGGATAGGAAGGCAACTACCTAGGTCAAGAATCCTACATGCAAACTCACAACTCTCGGTAATGGAAAACTGAATGGATACCAGATTCTAAAGATAACTTATTGTTGGGTCTGGTGACCTGGAGAAGAACAGATGATTAGAAAGCCAAAATATGCTAACAGTTTGATCCTTTGAATAAACAGTCTTTACAACTTACTTCTCCCAAAAGACTGCTGACTCTAACAACTGTTCTATCCAAACAACTGCTTAACAACTGCTGATACAAGGACTGCTGAATAAACAACTGATGAAGAACAACTGCTGACCAAAGGTCTGATGAAGAACAACTGCTGATTCAAGTACTGAAGACCAAAGCACTGCTGGAGCCAACAGCACTTAGGCTTCAGCAGTGGATACAAGACCATCAGAGTTTATCTACAACAGCTGTTTACTATCAGTGCTTTCAATGTAACAGTAGTTTGTAATAGGCAGATGTTTTATGTTTGTTATTCTGTTAGAGGTCACTGTCTTAGGTGACGTCAGCCTAGGTCATCAGTGGTTTACGTCTGTCTATAAATAGAACAGTGCTTGTACTGTTATATTGCATCACACACACAAACATTCTCTCAGACAAACACTGTGTGATCAGGCTGAGGGGGAGTAATTGTACGATTGTAATCTTTTAGATAAATGAAAGCTTTCGATCTGAAAACAATTACTCTCTTGTTTTGATTAACAGTTTATTATTCCGCTGCACTTTCATTCTATATTTATTTCATTATTATCATATTTAGTTAAACAATCAAAACAATAAAACTCAGATCCTAACAATTGGTATCAGAGCTTGGTCAATTAAATTCGATCTAACAAATCAATTTAATAATCAGCTCACAATTATTGATATCGTTTGTCTGTTGGATTGAAAACAGAGTAATAGTTTAATTTCGTTTCAACCGTTTTTAAACAGACTTTGTTTTTTTATGAAAAATCAGAGAATGGCTTCAATCAATCACGATCCACATAACACTGGCACGAACAACAAGCCACCGATGCTTGTCAGATCTGAATACAATATCTGGCAACGTCGGATGAGCCATGTTCTAGCTCAACAAAACACTGGGTGTTGGAAGTCGGTTATCTTCGGACCACATGTTCCGACTGTGCCGAGTACTGAAGATCCCAAGGGGTTTGAGCCAAAGAAACTTGAAAACTACTCCGACCAGGATTTTCAGAAAATTGAGTTAGATGCTAAGGCCTTCAATATTGTGGCCATGGCTCTACCAAATGATATATATGCTGGGTTGTTACACTGTAACAGTGCAAAGGAGTTGTGGGATGCACTGAAAGAACAGTTTGGTGGGACTGAGGAGGTTATTGAAAACAATCGTGAAATACTTAACCAACAATATGAAACATTCAGTCATGTCAAAGGAGAGTCATTAACTCAACAGTTTGAGAGGTTTAATTGCTTAATTAGTGAACTAAAACTGGTTGGTCTTACTTACCCTCATTCAACCTTGAACCATAGGTTTTTAAGATCATTACCAGATAAATGGGACACTATAGCTATTGTGATGAGAAACTCAATTGGATTTAAAGACCTATCACTGACCCAGCTTCATGGTAAGCTCTTGACCTATGAGAGAGAGCTTAACCAGAAAAAGAAGCTCCAGGACTCTGGAAAAGTGTCTGATGACTATGTATTTGGGAATACAGCACTTTTGGGACATGATGAGGTGCCTGGAAACACTAAGGATCAGAGTTATGATCATTTCATTGACATAACTTTAGGTTTTAACTCAGGTTTTAACTCTGATTCTTATTCACCAAACTATGCTTTCACAGCAAGTGGGGGTGATATCCAGGCATCTGACAATATATCCTTTGAGTATGATGACCTGAAATACTTTGACCCTGATGATTTGGAAGAAATGGACATTATGCACCAATTGGCCCTTCTCAGTGTAAGAACTAATAATTTTTACAAGAAAACTGGGAGAAGGTTTCCAGGGTTAACTGACAGATCTAAGGTTGGGTTGGATAAATCAAAGATAAAGTGTTACAAATGTCATAGACTTGGTCATTTTGCTAGGGAGTGTAGGGGTCAACATGGTACACCTATGATAACCTATCCAAATCAAAGACCATAGACCAACACTTATCAGAATTCCTATAATGCCCCTGGACCAAATGTGCAAAACACTGCTCATTTTGCACAGTCCTCAAACACTGTTCCTGTCCAGTATGTCCAAACCACTGTTCCTCAGATCCACTATGTGCAAACACCTGTTGCTCAAGCACCTGTGCAAACGACTTTTGCTTCATCCTCTGCCCCTGCAGAGACCAGTCAACAGAGCTTCTTTACACAAGGCTTTGTTGATTGGAGCAGTCTTCCTGATGAGCTAACAGATGAAAATTTTGCACTAGTTGCCAAAGCTGAAAATGAACCAGAAAATTTTTGTTTCATGGCCATGGTGGATGAGATTGAATCTGAGGAGGTGGTAACTGAATCTGATGTTGTGACTGATGATGTTGTTAGTGAAGTTGTTACAGGTGAAAAACCTGAAGAAGAGGTTGTGAATCTCACAGATCCTTGGGGTGCATCTGATGACTGTGAGTGCAAGTGTGATTGTGCATTGATGGCTGCTGCTAAGGTATCTCCTCAAATTCTTAAAGAGTTGTGTTCTGACAAATGTGTAATAGCATTTGCTAACATCAAAGAGGTGAATGAAAACCTTAGAAAGAAAATTTTGGATGATGAAGTTAAATTTGAAAAACTTACAAAAGATTTAAAAACAAGTTTAACTGCAAAAGAATCTGAAATAAGCAGCTTAAAACATGAAGCAACCATAATCAAAGACCAGCTCCAAACTATGATTGCAAAATATTAGAGTTGTAAAAGTGAGCTAGAGTCCACCCAAGTTGAATGTGAGAAATGGGTGGAATCATGTAGAGGTTTTGAAATGTTACTCAACAAACAAACTAAAAGTCATGTGAAGTTTGGCTTTGGTTTTGAAACCACTGCTCCAGCTTTTGAAAACACTGATAAAAAGAGTCAAAAGTCTGTTGAGGTAATACCAACAAACCTGCAGGGTCAAGAGATTAAAATCACTGAACCAAATGGTAAGAAAATTGTTCTTGAAAAACCAGAAGGTTCCTCATCTTTTACTGAACTTGAAAAGTATGAATTTAAACCTACTTGGTCTGATGAGTGTGATACTCTTGAGAATTTTAAACCTGTTGATTTTAAAACACCTGAGGGAAAGACAGCTCCTCAGGCAAAGGTCATTCCCTTGACAAAAGTCATTCCCCTGAAAAATCTTCCAGCAGATGCTCAAACATCTGCTGAAAAGAAGGCTGAAAAGGGGAAGAAGAAAGAAAAGACTATCAACTTGTTCTGTGATTTCTGTGAAAAGAAGAATCATGTCACTAAAAACTGTTTTCTTCTAAAAGCATATGACATTAACAAAGGAACAAGTGAATGTGATTCCAAAGCCACGTGCTCAATATGTGGGAAAAAGAATCACAAGACCAAAGAGTGCTTGTATCTCAAAAATTTTGATGTTAAAATACAAGAATACAAAGCCAAAACTCTTGCAAATCTGTGGTTAGTACTTCAAAAGGAAAGCCGAAACAGACTTTCACCCCTGTCCTAACACCTGTTACTAAAAGGCTTGAAACATCTGCTTCTAGAGATGTCCAAGTAACAGATGCTCCACCCTCAAGCAAATACCCAAGAGGTTATGGTCAACCTCCATGTCACAGTCTGCCACATGTTTATGAGGAGCCAAAAAGACCCTCTAAACCAAGAGTGAACAGAAATCCATATGGGTATTATCATCTGTCAGGAAGTGATCAAACAACTGCTGCCCCAAGTGTTGACATCCAAGCACTGGAAAATGGTCAGCAGCAGTTGTTGAACTTAATTCAAAAATTGGTCCAAACCACTAATCACCTTCCAAAGCTTGAGTCTGAAAGGTCTGAGGACCCATCCAAAGCCAAACTGGCTTTGGACACTCACCAAAACTAATCATTTACTGATGTGCAGGGAGCTTCTGCTTGTTTAGATAGTCTTTGGTATGTAGATAGTGGAGGCTCCAGGCACATGACAGGATGTAGAGCCCTTCTTCTAGACTTCTTGGCTCATGGAGGGGGTGATATATCCTTTGGTAATGATTCAAAAGGTAAGGTGTTGGGTTCAGGGACTGTACAAGCTGGAAAACTCAAGTTTGAAAATGTCAATCTTATTGATAATCTCAAGTTTAATCTTCTGAGTGTTTCACAAATGAGTGACAAAGGTTATGGCTCATTTTTCACAAAGAAAACTTGTAAGATTATTGGGCTAGAAGTGGTGAAAAAGATTGATACCATTATTGTTGAGAGCAAAGCACAACTTGTTGCTCATAGAAGTGGCAATGTTTATGTTGTTGATATGTTAAAGGACAATCCTATGGCAAATGTCTGTCTTTTTCTGCTGCCTCCACTAAGGAGACAGAATTGTGGCATAGGAGATTGGGTCACACCAACCTTAATACTATCAACACACTCTCCAAACAAAGCCTTGTCAGAGGTTTACCATCAAAAGAATTTAAATGTGAGAGCATTGTGTTTCTTGTTTAAAAGGGAAACAACATAAAAGCTCTTACAAATCCATTGAAGAGTCCAAAACCAGTTAGTGTTTACAATTGTTGCACATGGACTTGTTTGGCCCTGTTAAAATCATGAGTCTAAGAAGAAAAAGATTTTGTCTTGTCATAGTTGATGATTTTTCTAGATTTACATGGACTTACTTTTTACATTCTAAGGATGAGACTGCAGGTATATTGAAGGACTTTGTCACCAAAGTTGAAAAACAATATGACTTGCCAGTAAAAGTCTTCAGGAGTGACAATGGAACAGAGTTTAAGAATAAGGAGTTGGATGACTTCTGTGTGTCAAAAGGGATTGTGAGGCAGTACAGCATCCCAAGAACACCAGAACAAAATGGGGTGGTTGAAAGGAAAAACAGAACTCTTATAGAAGCTGCAAGAACCATGCTAGCAGATTCTGGTTTGCCACTGTCCTTTTGGGCAGAAGCTGTAAACACTGCTTGCTATGTACAAAACAGAGTTTTGATCAACCCCAGACATCAAAAAACTGCTTATGAGATTTTGTTCAAAATCAAACCATTAATTTCATTTTTCAAAATCTTTGGCTGCCCATGTTTCATCTTAAATCTCAAAGATTCCATTTCAAAATTTGCAGCCAAAGTAGACTGTGGTTATTTTCTGAGATATTCTTCTACTGCCAAGGCCTATAAAGTGTTTAACACAAGGACCAAGATAATAGAAGAAACTCTAAATGTAAAGTTCAATGAACTTTCATCCCTAAAAATCCCTGCAAACCCTGCTAAATTATTTGATTTAGATAAATTCAAATTTGAAGATATCACTGTTAAAACTAACTATGCAGGTATTCCACAGTCTCCACAACAAGATTACAGAACAGATGTTGTGATCCCCAGTCACTACAAAGTCTATTCTGCCTCAGAGGAAGCAGCTGTTCAAAACAATTGTCAAAACTCTGCCACAGCTGTGTCAACCACTGTTGGCCAGTCTTACCCTCAAACCACTGCTTCACCCCTCACAATCACTGACCTATCATCTGTTGACAAAAGTCAATCATCTGTTGACAAAAGTCAGTGTAGTTTCACACCACTTGGACCCATTCCTCCATTACCATTCCAAACATCTGATGGCACTACAGAAGTACCAACAGATGTTACACCAACAGAGTCACCAAACCTCTGTCCATCACCTCAAAATGCCATTGTTCCATATCAGGGAGATCTTATTTACTTAAGAGCTCATCTACCAGACCAGATCATTGGCAACATCAGAGAGGGTGTGCTCACAAGAAGCCAATCCTCAAATATCTGTCTTTTTGCAGGTTTCTTATCCCTCACACAACCTGTCAAGTACCAAGAGGCACTGAAAGACAACAGTTGGGTAGAAGCCATGCAAGAAGAACTCCTTCAATTCAAAAGACAACAAGTATGGGAGCTTGTACCACTTCCTAAGGATGTTTGTCCTATAGGAACAAAGTGGGTCTTCAAAAACAAGACTGATGAAAGGGGTATTGTTGTCAAGAATAAAGCCAGGCTTGTGGTTCAAGGCTTCAGACAAGAAGAAGGAATAGATTATGATGAGACTTTTGCTCCTGTAGCAAGACTAGAAGCCATCAAACTCTTTTTAGCCTTTGCTGTCAACCACAACATAAAGGTGTATCAGATGGACATCAAATGTGCTTTCCTTTATGGAAAAATTCAGGAGGAGGTCTATGTATGTCAGCCACCTGGTTTTGAAGACACATTCCATCCTGACTATGTCTACAAGCTCAACAAAGCTTTGTATGGACTCAAACAAGCACCAAGGGCCTGGTATGAAACTCTTTCCACATTTCTCTTATCCATTGGCTTCACAAGAGGTAAAATAGACAAAACTTTATTTCTTAAATGGAAAGGGAAACACTTAATGATTGTTCAAATATATGTGGATGACATCATTTTTGGATCCACATGTAACCAAATGTGTGAAGAGTTCAGAAAACTCATGACAACAGAGTTTGAGATGAGTGCCATGGGTGAGCTTCAGTGTTTCCTTGGTCTTCAAGTGAAACAACTGCAAAATGGCACATTCATTCACCAAAACAAATATGTAAAGAATTTATTAACCAAATTTGAGATGAATGATTGTAAGCCATGTAGTACACCCATGAGTACAGTCAAGCTGCTCACTATTGATGACAAGGATGAACTGGTTGATCAAACACATTATAGATGCATGATTGGGTCTTTACTGTACTTAACTGCATCTAGGCCAGACATTATGTTTGCTACCTGTGTCTGTGCCAGATCCCAGGCTTCACCCAGAAAGTCAAACCTTATTGCTGTGAAAAGGATATTCAGATACCTCAAAGGTGCTCCCACACTTGGTACCTGGTATCCTGCTAATGGAAACATTGAGCTTTCAAGTTATTCAGATTGTGACTTTGCTGGCTGTCACACCACAAGAAAATTCACATCAGGAGGGTGCCAATTTCTAGGGAATGCCTTAGTCTCCTGGCAAAGCAAAAAGCAGGCAGCTGTTTCAACCTCAACAGCTGAAGCTGAATACATTGTTGCTGCAAGTTGTACAGCCCAACTCATGTGGCTTCAAAATCAACTACTGGATTTTGGGATAACTGCACTTCGGACTCCACTCATGTTGGACAGTCAAGCTGCTGAAAATATCATCAAGAATCCAGTCTCTCATTCCACTACCAAACACATTGACATAAGACATCATTTTGTCAGAGACAGCTATGAAAAAGGTTTGATTTCTTTGCACCATGTTCCAACAGAGGATCAGTTGGCACATGTGTTAACAAAAGCTTTAGACACATCTACCTTTACAAATCTGATTTCCAGAATTGGTATGTTAAACATGGATTAAACAAATAAATTTTCAATAAATCATAATAAAATGTTTCAGAAAATTAATTTTTTTAAAATAGCTGTTTGGTTGAAAAATCTGTTTATAACATCTGATCAGATAAAACAACCACTGTTTCTTTCATATCCACTGTTGGTTGAAAAATCTGTTTCAAAACATCTGATCAGATCAAACAACTGTTAGTTGAAAAATCTGTTTCAGAACATCTGTTCAGATAAAACAACTGTTTCCTTATATATTTATACTATATCTATTCAAAAAAAAAAAAGTTCTTTCCATCAGCTGTTTGTATCAGTTGTTTGCCAAAAACAGCTGTTCTCCACCAGATGTTTCATCCGTCAGATGATTGCCACGTCTGCTCATATAAGCAGAGGTTTGGCCACATCAGCGGTTTCATTGAGCCTATAAAAACCCTGTTTTACCACAACAGACGTTACACTGTCTCATTGTATTCAAAATACTGAAAACCGCCTTCTTCATTCTCAAACCCTCCATCAAATTTCAATCATCTTCATCTTCGAAATCCATTACAATGGATCTTCAAGCTAAAGCCACCCACAATTGTCTCCCCTATCTGGTTAAAACAGATGACAACGTTTCATTCCATTCCACCATCGACATTCTCCTAAACTCCAAATATTTACCCATCTTAACCGCTGACGCCCCCATTTATCTCGATACTCTTCAAGAATTCTGGTTGAATGCTGAGTTTCTACTCCAAGACAAAAAGCCTACTTCCATTATTTCCAAAATTGGAGAAACCAGTATCGTAATTACCCCTGAAACCATATCCACAGCCTTCACACTGAATGACCTGGCAGGTAAGGACTCCTTTACTAAAACAGAGCTTCACACTGAGTTCCAAGAAAGAGGGTATGATGGTCAGATGACTGGATCAACTCTTTTCAAAAAGTTTTTCCCTCCAGTCATGAAATTTTTCTTCCATACCCTTCTTCTATGTGTCTCTGCTAAGTCCACATCCTTTAATGAAATTCCATTAAGGATGCAATATCTGGGTTATGCCATGTTGTCCAATTCTGACTTAAATCTTTCCCAGGGATTGTTCATGGACTTAGTATCAAATGTGAAAGCAGTCAAGTCTGGGTCTAACAATGCTTTTCTTATTTACCCAAGAATTCTTAGTGTAATCTTACAAAAAGTCTTACCAGAAAAGGTTTTCAAAAAGGGCGAGGCAATGCAAATGAAAAGCTTAACTGATGAAACTTTCACTAGAATGTTGGGTGGAAGCACCCAAGAAAAAGTGTCTAAAGTGACAAAAGTTTCTAAAACACAAACAAAGAGGACAAAGACAACAACTGTTGTCAAAACCTCTGTTGTTGAGCCCACTGCTCCTGGTGATCATGGCACTACATCCAGTGCTGTGAAACCCACACCAGCCACTTCCAAAAAGAAACATCCATCCACAAAAACCACCACTCAACCACAAATGAGGCTTCTGGATGTTGAGGTACCAGAAGAAACCTCTGTTGCACAACAAAAGCAACCTGAAACCACTGTTGTTACTTCCTCACAACAGTTGGATATACCTCCACCTGACCAAACTCCTCATGAATCCTCCCAAAAGGATCATGTTGTAAGCCAAGGGGACACACATCATGATACATTTGAGTCACTTGGCCAAATGTTCACAAGCCCCTCTCCCAGGGCTAATTCTCTTGTTACTCCTCCACCCTCACCATCACATCATGTCCCACAAACCATGCAACCTCTGTTTGAGGCAATTGACAAATCTCAGGAAGATCCCAGTTCCTCTCTTCCACCTGTCACTGAGAGTATACTCCCACATGTGACTGGTCCTGAGAATATTCAATCTGCTATCCAACAAACAGAAGAGGAGGTTACACCACCTGAGTTCAATGCAACTCTAGGTGAGTTTTCAAGTGGAGCAGCCACTACTGATGTAGAGACCACTGTCTCACATAAGGACAGTGATTACATAGCTAAGACTCCCTTGAAGGCAACAACTGTTGAAGCCACTATAGTGTCTCCAAAAACAGTTGGAAGTCCCCAGTACCAAGAAAAAGGGGCATCTGATTCACCTATTAGGACTGAATCAGGTAGAACTACCACTGGTAGGGACTCAGATGATCCTATTAACTTAGGAGATGGGTCAAAATACCAAGAATTGACGGACAGAGTTTCTGTAATTGAAACCTCTGTAGCTGACATCAAATCTGATGTCAAGCTTATACTGAGCTCCATTGCAGATCTTTCCAAGAGTCAACCATCAACAGCTGATATAGCCAGTGAGTTATGGAAATCAGTTTCCCCCATCATCATAGCTCACAGAAAACTGGCTGATCAGACACATGAGACTTATATGTCTGAGATCAGAAATATGGTAGATGCAAGGTACAAAGATACCCATGCTGATATTAAAGCCATCAAGGACCACCTGCTGAAGACTACTGGCTCTGCCCCTACCACCATTCTCAGGGATGAAAATGATGATGTTTTCACGGCTGATGATGCCAAAAAGGGGGAGAGTGGCAGAGATAGGCTACCAAAGCTAGATCCCTTTGGTTGTCCTCCTTCTCAAAAAGGCCAAGCCAAGTCTGCCAACAAACCAGAGTCTACTAAAACAGCTCCACAACAACAACAACAACAACAAGCAACACCAGCAGCACCACAACAATCCACTGACAAGAACAAAGCAGTTGATGACTCTGCAAACATAGAAGCTGAAAAGGCTGCTCAAGAAAAACAGAAAAGAGCTGACACCTTGGAAGTTAAAGCAGAGTCATTAGTAGAACTCAAGAAGAAACAACAACAGGAAACTGAAGATGTGGGATCCTCTAAAAGGATGAAAAGGCCTGCTAAGCATGTCAGAAAACCACCATCCAAGTTAAACACCTTTGTTGACAAAACCACTGCTACTGAAACCACTGCCACCCAAAACACTGAAACCACCCAAAACACTGCTTCCCAAACCACTGTACCCAAACCAACATGCACACCTGAACAAACAACCACCAAACCTACATCACCAGCCAAATCCCCAACATCTGCTGGTTCTACTAAAAGGCCAACAGATGTTAATCCAACCACTGCTACCAAATCACCATCCCCTAAAATCATGTACCCAAGGAAGAGAAAATCAACCTTTGTTGTACATGATGAAAACATACACACATCACCAAACACCACCTCAACTGCACAATCCACTCCTCCTATCACAGCTATTCCAATCACATCATTCTCACCACACACATCCAAGTTCAGATCCCACAGACCACCACCAACCATTACACCATTGGTTGTTCAGTATCCCCTTGAACTTGAACTACTCAAGGGGGAATTATAATCCTTCTACAATACTGAACAGCCATCAGAAAGATCCTTCCCATCTCTCCCAAACTTCCCTGTTCCCCTCAACCTTGATAAATATCTGAAATACAAGGGTGAACAGGTGGATGCCATCATTAAGGAGAAATGCAAAGGGAAGGATGACATGACTGCTCAGGGCATCCATTCAGCAGAGCTTAGCAAACTCAGAAGGATTGAAGACTTTGCTAAGACCCTGAGCAACTCCATGTCCTCCATGCCTCTCAGTGTTGACTTGGAAAAGGAGGTAAGGGATTCTCTTCTGGAACAGATTATGGCAACCAAGCCTTACAAAGCAACCAAGAAGCAGTTCAATGGTTGGACCACACATGCTTTGAGAGAAGAGCTACTCAGAATTGAAGAAATGGCCAAAGACCCCAAGGCTAAAGTCTCTACTCCTAATTTTGGCAAAGGCAGAGACCCAGTCAGAGCTTTAAAGTTTAAAAGGATGAGGCAAGAGATAGTAGCTGCCAACTATGGGGAAATGAGGTCAGTTTCCGGATGATCTGAGCTAAGTTTGGTTGAGACATACAAAAGTCTGGAAGAAAACAGAAAGAAGGATCCCAGCCTACCAAGAAAACCAGTTTACACTGATGAGCCAATGATGAAGAGACCCCAACAGACCTTTACCTTGGACAGCTTACTTGACACCTCTGATCTAACAACTTCTGCAAGAAGACAGTTCAAGAAACAGAAGGAAATGTCAGAGGAAGATCAGAGGAAGTTTGCTGATACATTCATCAAGGAAGGGCTCTTCAATCAAGTACATTTCTTCTCTGATCCTACAACAGAGAAGCTCAGAGAACTCATTGGAAGACCACCTTCACCCAACTCATCAAGAATAAAGATTCAACTCAGCAAATCCACTGACTCAAAGATTCTAAAATGGAAAGTCAACAAGGACAACCATGAATTGACATTGCTCAGGTCAGATGGAAGGGTTCAGAAGATCAGCATGGATGATGCTTACAGTTTATGTGCAGAGGATCACCATACACTGCTAAATCTGGAACTAGAAAGAGATAAAGAAGACTTGTTTGCTCTGAACTTTGAATTACAATTCAAAGGTCAAATCAGAGAAAGTCTGATAAGGAATAAAGATCAATAAATAAAGCTGAGTTTTGGCATCATCTGTTCTAGGGGGAGATTGTTGGGTCTGCTGACCTGGAGAAGAACAGATGATTAGAAAGCCAAAATATGCTAACAGTTTGATCCTTTGAATAAACAGTCTTTACAACTTACTTCTCCCAAAAGACTGCTGACTCTAACAACTGTTCTATCCAAACAACTGCTTAACAACTGCTGATACAAGGACTGCTGAATAAACAACTGATGAAGAACAACTGCTGACCAAAGGTCTGATGAAGAACAACTGCTGATTCAAGTACTGAAGACCAAAGCACTGCTGGAGCCAACAGCACTTAGGCTTCAGCAGTGGATACAAGACCATCAGAGTTTATCTACAACAGCTGTTTACTATCAGTGCTTTCAATGTAACAGTAGTTTGTAATAGGCAGATGTTTTATGTTTGTTATTCTGTTAGAGGTCACTGTCTTAGATGACGTCAGCCTAGGTCATTAGTGGTTTAAGTCTGTCTATAAATAGAACAGTGCTTGTACTGTTCTATTGCATCACACACACAAACATTCTCTCAGACAAACACTGTGTGATCAGGCTGAGGGGGAGTAATTGTACGATTGTAATCTTTTAGATAAATGAAAGCTTTCGATCTGAAAACATTTACTCTCTTGTTTTGATTAACAGTTTATTATTCCGCTGCACTTTCATTCTATATTCATTTCATTATTATCATATTTAGTTAAACAATCAAAACAATCAAACTCAGGTCCTAACACTTAAGAAACCCTAAGACGTGCTAGATTTCCTCCCGGTCTCACCAACACACCCCAAAGAATCCTAAAGAATAAAACACTGGCTATCTAGCTCGGATCACCTCCCGGTCTCACCTCACTAAGAATGTAAAGGTACTCTAATGACTCGATCACCTCTCGGTCTCTCTAATCACAATACACCCGAAGATGTAAAGGAGTAATTTAATTGGGTTAACTATGACTTGGAATTGCAATAAACTAAAGACAACTAGGATAAGATCACCTCCCGGTCTCACCCAAAAACCTAACACCTAAAGCTCTAGACAACCCAACATTCCATCACCTCCCGGTCTTAAGAATGGAAGAATACTTAAGTCCTCTAAATTCTCTAATCAAGTTCCTATGGCTTTCGTGCACAAAACCATAAACTAAGCTACAAGCACTAAGCAGGTAACCCTAATAAACATCCAAACATGAAAGACATTCACTAAGATGTTTATGGAACTCTCAAAAATAATAAATTAGACTTAAGTACGCACACACATCATAATAAACACCAACCAAATCGTTACCTAAACATTAACCATTCAATAAATAATCCATAAACCGAGAAATATAAAATTAACATGCAGTCATCATACAACCTAGGTATGGTTCAAGATTTAGCTACACATAGTCATGGAAAGCGATAAAAACACAGGTTCAAAATAAAAATTAATCATGGTCTCAATATTCATGAACACAAAGTAAATAAATATAAAAACTAAAATTTATTATAGTCGAACCCGTAGCTCTAGTCTTAAACCCGTGCCTCACTGACCTTCAATTAATCTCTATCCTTTTAGAACTGTTGTGCGACCTCCTCTTTGTGGCGGCTGACTTGTTTCTTGACCTTCTGTTCGATGTATATGAAATTCCCCCAAGATGATGTTATCCTCATAAACTTTACTGTAGGGTTTTTTTATTAAAATTTGGGCTTTGACTTTTTTTTTTTTGTCTTGTTTTATTTTCGCAAGTCCAAATGGACTTTAAGTCCATTATTATTATTATTATTATAGATAGTATTATACCCGGTACTCTAGACTCGGGTGTTCTTGACTTAACCAAAGTTTCTCGTCTACGCTCCAACGTCCATGAACACCTCCTCTCAAATGTTGGTGTCTCGATTAAAATTCTTTCATTTTGAGCTCATTCTCTCCAAACACCTATAAAATAATAAAATATATAAGTACATGATAGAAATGACACGAAACAAATAAAAACATGACCAAATAATATACAAAATACATAGGAAAAGAGTTGTGTTTTGCAACACATCAGAATGCCCGTTTGAAGTTAAAACAAAATACATCTTGGGATACGGTGGTTGGCGTTTGAGGGTCATCAACCCAAATCATAACCACCCATCGTTTGAATTTATTGAGGGTTACGCATATGCTCGGAGGATGAACGAGGACAGTTTAAAATTGGTGAACACGCTTTATTTACAAAACGTTTTACCAATACAGATTCATTCGGTCGTTAGAAATCAATACCCAAAGTGCCCCGCCATTTTACAAGACATCCATAACGCATTAACCAAGAATAAACGGGAGTTGTATAGCGGCAAGACTCAAATGCAGGTATTATTATTGTTGTTGTTGTTATTATTATTAAGTCCTTATAATTATTGCTATGTAGATACTCGAAAGCTTACTGGTTGAAAAAGAATTTACTTTCTTCACCTGAGTGAATCCAAAGAAAAATGCGATTGAAGATAACTTCTTTGTTCATGATACATCTCCAAAAATGTGGCGTGCGTTCCCGCATGTGTTATTGATTGATGCGACCTACAGTACGAACAAGTATAGGATCCCGTTTGTTCAAATTGTGGGTGTCACATCAACATCCAAGTCGTTTATTGCCGCCCAAGCATTTATCATACATGAAAAAGATGGATAACTTCAAATCGATGCTAGAAAGGCTGAGAGAGTTGCTGCATGAGGAAAGTATGGAGCCGCATGTTATAGTAACTGACGTTGACCAGACATTGATGAATGCATGCGACACAGTATTAATCTCAGCTGCTTCGAAGTTGTTATGTAGGCAGTACATAATATTATTGTTGTTGATGTTGTTGTTGTTTTTTATTTATTATTATTATTATTATTATTATTATTATTATTATTATTATTATTATTGCTATGCAGGTTTCATATTTCACAAAACATTCTAAAACACTGCAAACAATCATTTTCTAACAATGAAGAATAAGAAACATTTATCGGATCTTTTAAGCGAGTGTGTGCATCTGAGAATGAGCAAAATTACCAGCACTCATTATCCCAACTCCACATTAAACTTAATCAGTAAGATCGAAATGCTACATATCAAAAGCACGCATGCATACATACATACGTATCTAAGTACACACCTTAACAATATCTTTATTCTTTTTTTGACAGATGTTATGGTATACTTGAACAAGGTGTGGTTTGATAAACATAAAGAAAAGTTTGTTCGTGCATGGACTGACAAAACCTACAACTTCGGTGAGTATATAACCAACAGAACTGAGAGCCAGCATGCAAGGATTAAGCTGCAAATTAAAGGGCCTAACAGCTCCCTCCACAAACTTGTTGGGCTTGTAGAATAAATTGTGATTTCACAAGAGATGGCCATAAACCACTCCTTTGAGACCAGTCAAAGGAAGAAAATGCAACATCATGACATACCCATGTTTGATCTCTTGCGGGGTTGCATTTCCCATAAAGCCCTCGATTTGTTATTAAGAGAGATAAAAAAAGATAGACCACTTCAAGCAAAGTGGAACGGGTTGCAGTCACTAGCTTTTAATGAGTTGTGGGATACCGTGTGCATGTTGTTTAGATTCTTATATAGCTCAAGGTAATACAATTACTTTATTTATTTATTTATTTATTATTATTATTATTATTATTATTATTATTATTGTGTATTAATTAATATTATTATAGGAATAAAAATACCTTTGTCCGATATAGACCATTTCCGGAGAAAGTTGAATTACAGTGTGGAGAAAGGTAGCGGGGAAAGCGATGTTGACCTTGATAAGGAGATTGATGGACTGAAAGAGATACTTAAGTCTCGACCACCGCACGTTATTAAAAACATGATGTCAAAAATAAATTCGGTGGTGAATCCAAGTATGACTGCCATCAACCTCCAGAGGTGCAAACTAAAATTCGCGGGCGCCCAAAAGGAAAAGGTTAAGGAATAAAACAGGATGATGATGATGATGATGAAGATGATAATGAAAAAAAGGATAGTAACATAGCTATTATTATTATATAAAACAGGAAAAGCCTGTTAGAAGACGCACGCCAGCAGATCCAAGAAAAGACAAAAATATCATTTATGATAAACATTTTCCATTGTTGGTAGGTAACAGATACAAAAATATCCATGCATACATGTTTTTTTACGCACGCAAATACGTAGAAACACCCTAATCATGATTTCTTAATTTTGGCGTTAAAAGGTATAAACTGGAAATCATGCATTGGAAGTGCCAGCTTTTTAGAGAGTATCACCGGTTGAAGGGATAGGGAGTCTAATCCAAGGGGAAAAGGCATCCCTATCCCCATAAATAGAGTTACCCGCGCCAGACACTGGCATTAGCGCACGACTAACATAACATGTGGGGCAGCACGCGACCTCACTTGCTGACAAACAACGGTCAACACCTGATAAGTGTGTGCGGCCACGCGCGGTAGCTTCCCTTATCACCTTTTGTACGAGGTACGGAAGATAACAAAGGGAAGATTCACAAGGATCTCGGACAGAGTACGCACCAAAGAAAGGATGACAGGTGGCAAGAGTGGTCCAACTACCACTGAAGAGGATGGCGACGTGACTGTTCCCATGCTTCCACTGTCATCAACAGTGACAGCAGACATCCCCTGCCGACGTCCGGAGCATGGTCAACGACTGTAGTAAGGACAGGGGCGCCACCTACCAATCAGGGCTCGCCACGTGTCCGCATCGAGCAACAACCATGCTGCGATATGACGTCATCCACAGTAATCTGCTTTTCCCGCCATTTTTATGGGAAGCTTGGACCAGGGCTTGGACCGGGCCCAAATAAGGGTAACTTCTCATGGGCCCCTCGAAGAAGCCCATGAGTTCTCCTATAAATAAAGAAGGACATCTCCTTGCAAAAGGATCCGAAATTACTCATTGTAACCTAGCATTACTCTTGTAATTCTCTTTACTTGTTCATTAATAATATTTCGGCTAGTTACAGTGGACGTAGGTCATTCCTCGACCGAACCACTTACATCTTGTGTTCTTATTCACGTAACTCTCACACACACTCATGCTCCTTATTCTCACCCGGGTTTAACCAAGAGGTTTGGGTAAAGGATTAATCCTGATGAACATAAGTATTAACCCCCACGGTGATTAGTGATAACCACCGTGATACTTATTGTTTCTTCATTGGCGCCATCCAACAGTTAGAACAACTTTCTTCTTCATCTTTTAAACCCACCCATGGCTGAACCCAACCCTAACACTTCTGTCATCAACCAAACCGGGGACGTCGACGCTCAGTCCCCGGAAAACCAAACCACACCGCACAATGTGGTCAAAAAACCCACCTCACGACTCGAGCAGCCAGATCTCGAGATCCGTGACCTAGGCTCGGACGATGACAGTGAAGGTGGTTCTGAGGAAGACCCAGACCAGTGGCTTCTCCGTGAAAACGCCAAAAGCGCTGCAATATACCAGCGCAAACTCTTGCAACAAGCCAAAAAGAAGGGCAAAGCCCTCACCTATGATACCCCGTCAAAAAAGGGGTACAAAAAGAAAGAATCGGCCACTCACGGTGATGGTCGTAGCGGGGAACTCGGCGGAGACACCAGGGTTTGGGGCTACGCGAAGTCACGTGACGAACCGGATGGCTACGAGTCGTCTAGCAACGACTCTGACCACAACGGAAAGAAACATAGCCACCGTTCACGTCACAACGACGAGGACGATGACTTGGTCAAGCCATTCAGGCCAAAAGCTTTTGCCGAAAAGTCAAAATTCGTCGCTCGCATAGCGACAGCCAAAATCCCAAGGAAAGCTATGCTTCCTAGCAGCATCGGTAGATACGATGGCTTGCGTGACCCGGATGACCATGTGCACGACTTCGAGTGCGCAGGTATGTCGGTAGACTGGCCTGTTCAGGTCTGGTGCCACTTGTTTGCTCAGACCTTAACTGGCGCAGCCAGGTTCTGGTTCGACAACCTCCCCGCGGGGAGCGTTAAGGACTTTGACGACCTCACCGATAAATTTGGCAATCACTTCTCGCACCTGCGCAAGCACAAAAAAGACAAGACGCATATTCTGTTATGCCGCCGGTATGACCATGAATCCATCGAGGATTTTATAGTTTGGTTCAACAAGGAGGCCTTGCAAATAGGCTGTGGGGAGGAACTTACACGGGCAGCGTTCATACACAATGTGCGCAACCCAGAACTCATGAAGTGCCTCACAGGCAAAGATGGTATTCCGGAGTCCTGGGATGAACTCATCCACTCCGCGAAAATATACGCCTCCTCCGAGAAATCTTTCAACCAGATGCACGGCTTCCAACCGCAAAACCATAATAATAATAATAATAATAATAATAATAATAATAATAATAATAATAATAATAAAACACAAGAACAAATCTGTTTGGAGCCGCATCTCAGGCACCGCCGACAAGGGAAAGTACTCCCCCGCAGGCGATGCCCGCCAACTCATCAGTACTAAACAATCGCGGGACCAACGTGGACACTCCAAGAAAAACCACGATTGGACTCCGCAGACAAAGACACCATCTCAGGTCCTGAAAACAGAGCAGGTCACGTTGAAAGAAGCCAACCCTCTGGGGAAGCGAAGGAACATGGACCGAAGCAAGTTCTGTGAGTACCACAACGACTTCGGTCACCTCACAAACAACTGTTATAGCTTGAAGATGGAGATTGAAGTCGCGCTGAAGTCGGGTCAGCTCGGTCACTTGGTAAAAAACGTCCACCGCACTGGCAAGGGTAACGCGGGTGACGAAAACCAAGGTGAGGGGTCGCGAAAGAAAATCCGTGACCTCAACACTCATGCTGCCACGCTCATCCCTCGTCATCACTGCAACATGACCAGACGTGGCAAAAACACCCAGCACGGGAAGCGCACTCGCGTACAACCACTTGACGACTCATGGAAAGAGGCCGATGTCCTCATGCCAAAAGTCAGAGGTGGCGCCTCCTGCACCGCCCCACTCGTCATAACCGCAGTCTTCGGGCATTACCGCACGCGGTACATGTTCCTAGACGGCGGCAGCAGCACAGATATTATGTACGAGCAATGTTTCCAACAGCTGGATGCGGAAGACAAAGCGAAGCTCGTACCGGTCAATGAGCCAATCTCAGGTTTCATTCACGAGACCATCATGTCGCGGGCATGCCGCGGGGCATGCTCTCCCTGCCAGTCACGTGGTCCGATGGCACCCATGAACGCACGGAGATATGCGACTTCATGGTTTTGCCAGCCACCTCCAATCATGATATACTCTTGGGTCGGGAAGGCATCGCGCGCTTTAACCCCAACGCTTCAACGGCGCACGCGATGGTCGGCTTTCCAACCAAGACAGACATCGCCTTCATCAGAGCCAACAAAGACTGCCACACCACTGAAACCGCCAAGCCTCCAAAAATGGTCAAGACAAATGCCCGCACTGAGCTGGAAAAATGGGCGCTAAACCCTAAATTTCCGGAGCAAACGGTGGTCATTGGCCATGAAATCTCCGAGACCATACGCAATCACTTGAAACAGCTTTTAATCAGCAACATGGATGTCTTCGCGTGGCAACCGGCGGACATGGTCGGTGTCCCCCGCGAAATAGCGGAACACAGGCTCAATGTCTATCGCTCCGTAGAACCAATAGTGCAAAAGAAGCGCAGTATGAGACCGGAGAAAAACAAAGGCCATGAACGAGCAGGTCACCGAGCTGCTCAACGCGGGCATCCTTCGCCCTATCAGATACCAAACCTGGGTGGCTAATCCCGTCATGGTCGCCAAAGCTAATGGAGGCTGACGCATGTGCGTCGATTACAAGGATATTAACAAGGCGTGTCCCAAAGATTGCTATCCTTTACCAGAAATCGATCTAAAGGTGGATTCTCTCGCCCCGTATCGGTTCAAGTGTTTCCTGGACGCATACAAAGGGTACCACCAGATCCAGATGGCTAAGGAAGATGAAGATAAAACAGCGTTCCGCACAGACACGGGCATCTTCTGTTACACCAAGATACCTTTCGGCATGAAAAATGCGGGCGCTACATACCAACGCCTAATGGACACGACCTTCATCAATGAAATCGGCGTACGGCTTGAAATGTACGTCGATGACCTAGTAATCAAGAGCAAGGAAGAAAGTGACATGCTTCGGGACATCCAACAAACGTTCAATCAATTACGCAAAGTGCGCATGAAATTGAACCCGAGCAAATGTTCATTCGGGATGGAAGAAGGCAATACCTGGGCGTCATTGTAATGCGGGATGGTTTCCGCACTAACCCAGAAAAAGTACAAGCCATCGAAAGAATGCCATCCCCCGCTTCCGTCAAAGAGGTACAGACACTAATGGGCCGCCTTGTCGCCCTCAATCGCTTTTTGTCAAATTACGCTTCAAAGTCGTTCCCGTTCGTGGACACTTTGAAGAACTGTCTGAAGAAGAGCAACTTCCGCTGGACTCCAGAGGCGGAATCAGCATTCCGGGCAATGAAACAATGCTTAATGAACCTTCCGACACTAACAGCACCTCTTCCTAAAGAACCACTCACACTCTAACTATCCGTCACGGAACGGGCAATAGGCGCGGTTCTAATGGTTGATCGCAAAGGCGTGCAAACACCAATTTACTACATCAGCCGCACGCTGTTAGACGCTGAGACAAGGTATACAATTATGGAAAAGCTGGTTCTCGCACTTATCCATGCATCCCGAAGGCTGCGCAGGTACTTCCAAGGCCACCCGATAAACGTCCTCACGGACTATCGGATAAACGACATTCTCGCCAAACCCGAACTATCGGTCCGCCTGGCAAAATGGGCCATTGAGCTGGGGTAACAGACGATCAATTACAAACCCCAGGCCGCAATTAAAGGCCAGGTCCTCGCGGACTTCGCTGCGGAGATACCTACGGACCAAGTCCAAGAATGCAAAGCAGAAGAATCACCCGCACCGGTACACGATCCGTCGCAAAAAATGGTCCCTATACACGGACGGGGCCTCTAATGACGACGGCGTCGGCGCGGGATTACGCCTCATCAGCCCAGATAAACATGAGTTAACATACGCCATCCGCCTCGACTTCAAAAGCACAAACAACGAGGCGGAATACGAAGCGTTGCTGGCAGGCCTCCGCATTGCGGAAAAAATGGGGGCCAGGCACGTGGAGGCACACGTGGACTCATTACTTGTCGCGCGACAGATCAATGGATCTTATGACGCAAACGATGAAATCATGGCCCTATACCTGGAACAAGCCAAGCAACTCATGCGACGGTTCGACTCATGCACGGTCGAACACATCCGGCGCAGTGAAAACAAGCCAGCCGATGCGCTGAGTAAAATGGCATCCATGGTCTTTGAACATATGGCCAAAGAAGTACGAATAGAGGTCCTTGGAAAACCGTCTGTCCCACCGCGACAAGTCAACGTCATCCAAACAGGCAACGCGTCCTGGATGACCCCAATCAAAGCTTTCCTATCCTCCGGCATCCTGCCTGACGACAAGTCAGAGGCTCGAAAGATCAAGCACAAGGCTTTACAATACCAACTTGTAGACGGTACCTTGTACCTCCGCTCTTACCTAGGACCGCTACTGCGCTGTGTAGACTCCGCAGAAGCCTCCTTCCTCCTGAGAGACATACATGAAGGAACATGCGGGCTACACGCGGGCCCAAGAATGGTAGTAGCAAAATTGATGAACGCAGGGTACTATTGGCCGGGCATGCACGTGGACGCGGTCAACGAGTTGCGCAAATGCGACAGTTGCCAGCGCCACGATCCGAATACCTTGCGCCCCAAGAACAACCTGGTGCCCGTTACAGCGGCTTGGCCATTTCAGAAATGGGCCATCGATCTGGTCGGACCATTCCCAACGGCCCCGGGCAACGTAAAATATTTAATCGTTGCCATCAACTACTTCACCAAGTGGGTCGAGGCAAAGCCTCTAGCCAAGATTGACGGCGCACATGTCAAGAAATTTATTTGGGAGTTCATCATCTGCCGATTCGGCCTACCAATGCAACTGGTAAGCGACAACGGCACGCAATTTGAGGACCAATCCCTCCAGGAATGGTTGGCTCAAATGGGTGTTAAACAAATTTTCATATCGGTCGCGCACCCGCAAGGTAACGGTCAAGTGGAACGGGCCAATCGCACAATAGTAGAAGGCATCAAAGCACGACTCGGAACCAAGAGAACTGGGTGGGTAGAAGAAATCCCTCATGTTTTATGGGCCTACCGCACCCTCACAAAAACTAACGATGGCGAAACGCCATTCAGCCTGACAAATGGTACCGAGGCGGTCATCCCCGCCGAAATAGGCTGCCCTTCCGCAAGAGTATTAATGGCCAAAACAAGCGACAACGACAAAGAACTCCGATTGAACCTCGACTTACTAGAAGAGCGTCGCGATCTTACTGTAATCAAAGAAGCTAAGTACAAGACACAGCTAGAGCGCTACTACAATAAGCGCGTCAAAGAGTCCGCATTCAAGATCGGGGACTATGTTTTCCGAAACAACGAGGTTTCCAACACCGAAAAGCCCGGAAAACTAGCCCCTACTTGGGAAGGCCCATACAAGATACAAGAAATACTTGGCAAAGGCGCTTACGCGCTAGAAAGACTAGATGGCACGCTTATCCCGCGATCTTGGAACGGCGAGCAACTACGACGCTGCTATTTGTAAAACATTTGTAAAATGGCTACACATGCCATCCTTATCAATGAAAAATGGTTTCCTATATCTGCACTACTACTTGTCTTTTCCGCGCCAGGGTCTTCAAGACTTGGACAAAACCCTCGTCGGACCAACACTGCTGACTATCAACGCCATGCAAGTGTTCAAGACGCGCATTGAGCACGTCGGACTTGCACAAACTGGCGTCAAGCACAGCGTCCTATGGTCTTCAAGACACGTTTACTTGCCGGACCTAACTGACGCGCGAAACGTGTATGCGTAGAACTTGTCTTCTAGACTTGTAATATACAAGTCGGACAAAGAAAACGCACATCACACAGAAGCGAAGTCTATGGTCTTCTAGGCAAGGCAATCACGCGCCCAACTCGGACCCTCTGGCACAAATCGCACCCCGCTACAGTCTTCAAGGCAAAAGTATTCACTTTGACGCCGGACTGTCTAGCCGGACGCTCGCCCTAACTTCTACTTACACACCGGGTGACAACTTGGTTAAATAAGTGCACAGAAGTTAGAGTGAGAAAAGTGAACACGATATAACAAACCACAAAATTTTTCATTAATTTAAGGGAATTAAAAACCCTTTCATATTTACATAATAATTACAAGACATGCAGACGCCTACTCATCAGGCAAAGTAGAAGGACCTTCGCCAGAAGCCTTCTTGCGCATCTCCTCTTGGCGCCTTTGCTCCGCCTCCCGCGCAAGTTCATCAGATCTTTCTATGAAGTACTTGAGGGCAACAGGAGGGTCCGCAATCACTTGAAGGATAGGGAAGTCAATCTTTTCAAACTTGAGCAGCTCCGCCTCATATTCCTCCTTCAAGGGCTTCCCATAATGCTCCGCGAGGTCAAGACGCCCTTCATTCTGGGCCGCCAAGAAACCATCCTCATAACTCTCCCCATACCCATAGGCTTGGGCGCTGGCAGCAATCGCAGCAACTTGATCGCCCAACTTGGGCTCCTGCCAAAATCTCTTAAAGACCTGCGGAAAAGTCGAAGTTAGCAAATCAACATAATAAATACAAGATTAGCAACAAAGAAAAGCATGAAGACTCACCCCATTCATCCCCTCAGTCATCAGCCAGCGGATGGAGTCTTGCATTTGGGCCTGGACAGCGACCGCCTGCTCCAACAGCTGCTGGGCCGCCTCACATTCCGTGGCGGCCGCAACGTGAGCTTGCTCCGCAGAATCGAGATCTTGCTCCAAATCCTCTTTGGCATTAAGGATTTGGACCCTCTCCTGCTCCAAAAAAGAGACACGCTCGGTAGCCTTGATGAGATCGGCATCTTTAGACTTGAGCTCCTTGCGCTTCTCCACAAACAAAGCAGTCCTCTCGGAGAAGGCCTTGCAAGTCTCCTCTAACTTTTGGGTCGCCACCCGCCCCTCTTGCTGTGCTTCGGCCAGAGTCTCCTTCAAGCGCATAATTTCAGCATTGGTCTTCTTCCAAGACTCTGACCATTTGCGCCTATCCGTCGCCGCCTCCTCCTCAAGCTTACGAGCCTTAGCCTCTGCATCATGGGCGCGGCGACGGTACTTGGAAATTTCAGCCTTGAAGGCAGCCTCTTTTTCAGCAAGGCTTGCCTTCTCCGCCTCCAAATGTTCAATATCACGTTGCACCGCCGCGTCCCGACGGCGCAACGAGTCCATCATGGACAGTTGAGTCGCCTGATTCACACATAAAGCAGCCATCAAATCAGGACGACTCAACATATCCTGGTGCGTGCACTCATAGGGAGGCACCACCTCGCTCACAAACTCCTTCGCGACCAGGGAGTTGGAGAATAATGTGTTCTCCCTGACCGCCCAGCGAGGACGCCAGATGGCGTCGCCACCAGTCCAGCAAGAACCGTCATAGGTCCCCGACGGTTCCTTACTGCCAGCCCTCGAAGACTCGCGCCGAGCTTCGCGCGAGCCACACCCAGCACCAGCGGCCCCTGCCCCCTGGAGTGCCCTCTCAAACCCATCAGTTTCATGGGCCACTCCCCGGGCTTCAACTTCGGCGCGCTCCTGCGCCTCCCGCTCTTTCAACTGGTGGGTATTCTCCTCCAAGAACTGTTGCTCTTGAAGACGAAGACGCTCCGCCTCCGCTCGCTTCACTGCCTCAGCCTTTTGCTTAGCTTCATTGACAGCCGCTATCTTCTCAGCCTCAGCCCTCCGAAGGGCTTCATCGGCCTCTGCCTGTTTACGCGCCTCCTCTTGTTCCCTCCAGAGCCTTTCTTCCTCCACCCTAGCCGCCTCCGCAGATGGAGACGTAGGAGGAGTAGGAACAATCTTAGGCGCAACTGAAAAGGGAAAACAAAACAGGTTAAAAGAAAGACAAAGGCAAAACACTCAGAAAAATAACGAAGAAACACTTACCAGGCGCCTTCTTTTTTATCAGCTTTTGGAACAGAGGCTGACGAGTAGGGGCAGCGCCAATGCCCACTGAAAATATCGGCGCAACCCCCTCTTGCGCCCCACCACCGGCGAGGGGAGACTTCCCCTTGCTAGCATCCTCAGATGTTCCCTTAGGGGCTGAAACTGTGTCAGAAGGGAGGGATAACTCCCTCATCGCTACCAGGCGTGGTGGACACATCCTTTGATACCCCGGCGCTGCTAGCAGTGGCGCCGGTGGCACGTCTCTTCCTCTTCTGCAACTTAGAAGAGTCATCCTCATCTTCATCCTCGGACGCGGGCCCGTCTTTCCTGCGGCGCCGACCCTTGATGACCTCTCCCACTGAAACGGAAGAATCCGAGTCAGAAAAAGGAACCTTCACTGAATACTTATGCTTCCGTGGAGCGTGTTTCCAGCGTCCACGCCCCGCAGACGCCTTCACAGGTTGCAAAATCTCTACTGAGGAATCAGAGTCATTGCCAAAAATACTAGTGAGCAAAGGATTGATACTAGACTCACCAGTCGTATAGAAAGGCTGTGGCGCGCTTACGAGGTCCGGATAATAAAACCGGCCAACGAACGCCTCTAAACAAGAAACTTGGCCCTCCGCTAGCGGCCTCCACTTAATGTCCTTCTCCTCGCGGGCAGCAAAAAACTGAAACTTGCTCACACCTACAGCAATAAAAAGTTAGAAACATTACAACAAAAGCGTGGAAAAAATAAGAAATTACTTACCCTCCGGTGCAATGTAGGGCTCCTTGCCCTCGCGGAGATGAAGCCGGCTCATCCATAGAAGGAAAAAGATTCCCTCTGTCAAGTTCTTGAACTCCAACTTAGTGGCGTTGGAGGTAAGGGTGATGAACCACGGCTGATGTTTATAATCCTTGGGCACGGCCATGTCCGCCACACGATGCCCATCCGCGATCACTTTCCAGGGCAGACGAATGGGGATTACACCCCTCTTCACAAAGAAGAACTTCTCCTTCGCCCAATGTAGAGACTTGGGGTTGTGGGTGGCCATCGGCGGCACCCTAGGGCGCGGCTTGAACGAGAACCACATCTCATCACGCGCCAAGAAGTAGAAGACATTGAACTTCTCCACAGTTGGTTCAACATCAAGGGCGCGGCCGGACGCCTCGAAATGCACTAACCTCAGCATCCCGAAGGCGGTTAGTTGAGTGGGCCCAACGCCATATTCCACCAGCGTGTCAATCTGGAATCGGGTGCATGGCAGGCGAAACCCACACTTGGTGAAGTGGGCTTCATACAGGGCCGGCCGGTCACTTCCGGCGATGAGGACAGTGTCCACCGGAGATTTCATACATCTTGCAAAACTGATCGAAGGATTCCTGACTCCAAGCACAGTATGTGTTGGTCATCAGTTTCCTTTCTTTTATTTTTTCCTGCTCAACAATCACCTCCTCCTCCACTTCCTCCACTACCGGTTCTTTCCTAGGACCCTCGCCGGAGGGAGACGGACCCTCAGATAACTCAGACATCAATCAAAGAGAAAATGAAAACTTATCAGAATCTGGAAAAACGACCGAAAAACTTGAAGATCAACCGGAAAACTTGAAGATCAGCCGGAATCTTCAAGAAAATCTTTGATCAAAAAAAACTCTGACGAAAAAGAAAGAAAATAGGAGGAATCAGACAAGAAAGAAGTCCAAACTTTGAAGTTTCGACAATGAATCTTCAAGATCAGGGAGATCTTTGAAGATTAAACGGGAACTTCGACAAGAACTCGCCGGAGAATAGAGAGAGAACAAGAGAATATGAAATGCAAATGAACATGTAACCGTTCAAGGATACATGAATGATCCTTATATACCCACTGCATTTATGGCAGTGGGACCCACATGAGAAAAGCAACCGTCACACACTTTTCAAATTCGAAGGCTAAGATGACGACACGTGTCATACGCGCCATCAAACGGCCAAGATCAACACAGGGAAACGATCCAGCCCACCACTCGCCAGATGAGTGCCACGTGTCAGCAGATGTCACCATTGTGAAACCTGTCAAACACGTGAACACTCACGCGTCTGACAGAAGGCACGTGCAACGCGACACGTGGCAAAACCTCATCCACCAAGACAACAAGAGAGGCGCGTGGCGGCACACGCGCCTGACACCAGACGAAAATTGATCACAGCACCATAATGATGTGACAACCAACAGTCAGCACAACAGACGAGGGCCTGACACGTCAGAAACCATTAAAGCTTCCATCAGAAGCAACTGATCATTCAACTTCCAAGCGCATTAACTCAAATTTATGAGGGACAAATTGAATGCTAATGATTTCAAATTTATTACAACTCCAGACCCGCATTCAATTCCATGGCGCAAACTTGACGTAAAATCAGAAAAGACGTTCCCCGCTCAACTCCTTCACAGGTCAAGGCGGAACACGTCTTCCTCAGCGCAAATTTGACGTAAAATCAGAAAAGACGTTCCCGCTCAACTCCTTCACTGGTCAAGGCGGAACACGTCTACCTCAGCGCAAATTTGACGTAAAATCAGAAAAGACGTTCCCCGCTCAACTCCTTCACAGGTCAAGGCGGAACACGTCTTCCTCAGCGCAAATTTGACGTAAAAGCAATAAAGACGTTCCCCGCCCAATCCCCACACAAACTAGGGCGGGACACATCCACACAAGCAGACAAAGAGCGATCAGAAGCAGATGAGCTGTCATCCGCGACTCGATATTTTGAGTCTAGCGCTCCACCTACTCTCCATCAAAGAGCAGGAGAAGCCCTAGACTAGGGGGACTTGAAGGGATAGGGAGCCTAATCCAAGGGGAAAAGGCATCCCTATCCCCATAAATAGTGTTACCCGCGCCAGACATTGGCATTAGCGCGCGACTAACATAACTTGTAGGGCAGCGCGCGACCTCACCTGTGATGTGCTAAAAGTAGTTTAATAAAAATAAATAAATTAAACCTAAAACTAGACACCTAATAATACTCTAGACTCTCTAAAACTAAACTACTGACAGGCAAGTGAACCTATCGACTCTAGTATAGCTAAAGTAAGTCCAGATATCGAACCCACGAGACTCTAATGGAAAACGAAAACTAGACTCGATTACTTATCCTAAATATCTATTAAATTAATTTATTATTTTAAAAGGGGGGTTTTACTGAAAAATAAATTGCAATAAAATAAAGGTTAACTAAAATTTACTAAACTGAACTAGAGACATGAACTTAGCTGAGCCGAATTCAGATGATGACAAGGCACTACCTAGACCAGACTCCTAACTATGCCTGATAAGCTTCTATGGTTATGGAACTGAATTGGAACCGGGATCTTAAAATACTAAACATCAAGAATAAACTAGACACCCTCGACCCTTCTCAAGGGGAAACCCTAGAATATTTTTGTGCTGTTAAACTACCGGTTGGAGTACAAACCCTCACAGGTTATCTAACTCTTATGATCGAGTACCCGCTAGACAATCTACCTCACAGCGCGAAGGCCTCACTACACTAGGTGTAAGGGGTAATTATTGAAGCCTAGATCTAACTTGATATGCAGGAGTTGAAAGGGAAACTAGGCAGATCTTCTCACAAAGCCTCTAACCTAGCAATCTAACAACCTAGACATACCAACAAGTCCTCATCTCACAGCTATTGAACTTGAAAGAATACCTAAAATCTTCTAACCACCAAATATCACTCCTATGGTAAACTCGCGACTATTAACCATAAACTAGTTGTTACACAAAGTCTGCAACCTAACTAGCACTCATACATGAAAGACATTCACAAAAGTGCAAGTGGAGTGAATAAGTGACAATCAAAAAATAAAAGATACGCACATACACTAGATCTAGAGAAATCAAAATCTTTACTGAATCATAAATCCAAAACACGTTCCAAAAACCATAGAAAATAAAAACAAATCAAAACATAGTTATTTGTCTTGGCCTAGGTAGCTATAAAAGTTTTAGCCACAAATCATCTTGAAAAGAAAAACAAAGTCAAATAAAAATTCAGCAATCATTGTATAGAACAAAGATAATAAAGGAACGAAAAAACCGAATGATTGACACCCGAATAATCGCTCTCTGGCTTAGAACCTTTAATCCGTGGCCTGCCTCCTCTCTAAAATTGCTCCTGTTGTGCTCTGTTGATGTCCGCTTCGTAAAGTCCCCTCTCAATATTGCCTTCTCCAATAAAATCCTAATGTGCGGCTCTTCTCAGAACTCATATTGTGTCCAACCTTTATATCCTTGTCATAAGATGCCCTACCAATAATATGTATTCACTTTTGGGCCATGAGCCACATACACGTTTTCAAAGCCACATTTCCATTTTTCTTTTTTTTTTAATTATTATTAGTTTATTATTATTATTATTATTATTATTATTATTATTATTATTATTATTATTATTATATATATAGTGGTATAACTCCGTGCTTTAGACTCGGGTGTTCTTGACTTGACCAAAGTGGCTCGTTTACGCTCCAACGTCCATTTGAACACCTACCAAAATACAAAATAAATAAATAAGCGCTAAAAACTGGCTCAAAACTAATAAAAAACTATAACCACCTATACTTAATAAAATAGACTGGTACAAGCCTAAAACTAATAAAAGTATTATTTAAACGACTCGAAAACTATACAAATTTTACACCGGAAATAAATGTATTTTACAATACATCAAATATCCCCACACTTATCTTTTTTTCGTCCCTGAAAAAGAATTATGCTATGGAATCACAGTTAGGTTTACATCCAGTTTCAAAACATAGGTTACTTAATTAATAACCTACTAACGTGTTGATTGCGATTGCAAGTATACTGATCCTCTTAAACCCAAACCGGTTTCCAAGCCCCTTTTTATTTATGTTAAGTTCATGTTGATTAGTCTATCTAGGATCTCACTCAAAAGAAGCCACAGTTCCTCATAATCCCGCCTCAAGCTTATGAAGCTAAAGGAACGACCAATTGACCATTTCCCAACCGTCTTATGTAAAAAACCAAGAGAATTTAAAATCACTTTTTTTAGCATACTTAACTCAGAGGGTGTGACCAATCCAAGTCGCTATCCCAGTGGCCAGGCACCTTAAGCTTCAGCATTTTTTTTTTCATCTCAGCATACTTAACTCAGAGGGTGTGACCAATCCAAGTCGCTATCCCAGTGGCCAGGCACCTTAAGCTTCAGCATTTTTGCTTTGATTTCTAATTTTTTTTTTTAGTGATTAGAAATTCTAACGGTTTTCTACTTATAACGGTGCTTCTAATACTATTTTTAGCGGTTTCGGTCTCCCCGTTTCTCCTAGATGAGAACCCACAAAATAGCCTAACATAATTAATTTATTACTTTTCAAAGGAAACCTTTCTGCCGGCCGAGCCTACCCACATATCCCAAATCAGACACGTTTTCAATCAATTTTAATCTCTTATTATACATACTATTTGAAAACCGGACACCTAACTTTACCTATCATTTTCCATATTTTATATAATGCAAACTTCAAAATCAGGGACTTTTTTTTCTCAATTTTTTTTTTCCAAATTTTTTTTTTTTTTTGGACTCAAAATGACTCTATATACAGACTAGACGACAGTTTCCCATCCCCACACTTAAACTCTACATTGCCCTCAATGTAGGAATAGAAAACGACTCAAAACAAAAATAAATTCCGAATACAAAAAAAAAAGACGAGGGCAAATTGGAAAGGACTTAGCTGGTTTATTAACGCGTAAGCTCCAAAAACTCTAGTCCAATCCAGCTCGATCGTATAGCATTTCATTCGCGATCGGCTCTGACACAATAATAAATTCTCGGGTTTGCCTTGATAAATGATAACAGCTTCGGAATCACCCGAATGGAGATTGAGTACGGGCGGTGCCATCCAAACCTGCACAAAACGAAACAAACAAAACCCGAGCATAATACCGAACCACAAATAAAATAAAATAAAATAAAATAAATGAAAAGCTAAAAATAAATAAGTACAAAAATAAATTTACAAACTCTACACTTGGGATTGTACCCAAGAACTCAACCATCTCTCATTCTAAGGAGTCTCGAGAGGAGTTTCCTCCTTCTCCGTCGGGTCTAACGGTCCTCCGATATAAATTTTAAGCCTATGACCGTTAACCTTCCAAGTGCTTCCATCTGCATCATTTAGTAATTCGACTGTGCCATATGGGAAAACCTCATTAACTGTGTATGGACCCGCCCATTTGGACTTAAGCTTACCTGCGAACAACTTCAACCGTGAATTATATAAAAGCACTCTATCTCCCTTTCTAAACTCCTTCACCTTCTTGATCCTCTTATCATGCAACTCCTTAGTTTTCTCTTTAATGCTCAACGACCGTGCATATGCTGCCTCCCGAAGCTCCTCCAACTCATGAAGCTGGAAAAATCGTCTCCTAGCAGCCTCGGTAAGATCAAGATTAACCGCCTTGAGGGCCCACAGAGCTCGATGTTCTAGCTCAACGGGTAGATGACACGCTTTACCATAAACAATCATAAAAGGTGAAGTACCTAATGGCGTTTTATAAGCCGTCCTAAACGCCCAAAGCGCATCATCTAACTTGTCGGACCAATCCTTCCGACTTTTCCCAACGGTTTTCTCAAGAATTCTCTTCACTCCTCGGTTTGCATTCTCCACTTGACCGCTTGTTTGAGGATGGTAAGCGGTCGATAAACGGTGAGTGACCCCGTAGCGCGCTAACACCTTTTCCATCATGGTGTTACAGAAATGCGTACCACGGTCACTAATAAGTGCCTTGGGAGTCACAAACCGAGTGAATAACTTCTTCAAAAATTTCACCACCACTCGGGCATCATTAGTAGGTAAAGCTTGCGCTTCCACCCACTTTGAAACATAATCAATGGCCACGAGGATGTACCGGTTCCCTCCAGAAATGGGGAACGGTCCCATGAAATCAATGCCCCAGACATCAAAAACTTCAAGAACCTGAATGGGGTTCTGAGGCATCTCATCCTTGGATGAAATGTTACCGGTGCGTTGACAGGCATCGCACCGCTTCACGAAATCGAGGGCATCCTTCACCACAGTAGGCCAATAAAAACCACTATCAAAGACCTTTTGCGCAGTGGTGTGATGAGCATGGTGCCCTCCATAGAGACTCTCATGGCAATGCCTAATAATCTCTAGTCCCTCCTCTCTACTAACACATCTCCTCAAAATTCTATCACTTCCTATCCTAAACAGAAAAGGATCATCCCACACATACCTAGTAGCATCTCTCAGGAATTTCTTACGCTATTGGGTATTCATACCCTCTACCAACATCCCATGAGCAAGGTAATTTGCCAAATCAGTGAACCATGGCATACCCTGCTTCTCAGCTTCAACGAAATCAATGGACTCATGAGGGAATTTATCTCCAATCGCCTCCTCACGAATCTCCTCTTTACTCGGATCCTCTAAACGAGAAAGGTGATCTGCAGCCACATTCTCTGCTCCCCGTTTATCCTTAATCTCAATATCAAACTCAGAAAGCAAAAGAATCCACCGAATTAGACGAGGTTTGGCGTCCTTCTTTGCGAAAAGAAACCGCAAAGCCGAGTGATCAGTAAAGACGGTGGTTTTGGAGAGCACGAGATACGAACGGAATTTATCAAAAGCAAACACAACCGCCAAGAGCTCTTTCTCGGTGGTTGTGTAGTTCTCCTGAGCATCATTAAGGGTCTTACTGGCGTAGTAGATAGGGTGAAAATGTTTGTCACGTCTTTGCCCTAAGACTGCCCCGACTGCGTAGTCACTCGCATCACACATGAGCTCAAAAGGCAAGCTCCAGTCGGGTAAAACTAAGATAGGAGCACTCACCAACCGCTCCTTCAAAAACTCAAAAGCCTTAAGACACTCCTCATCAAAGACAAAAGGAACGTCTTTCTCAAGAAGACGAGTCATGGGGCGAGTGATTTTGGAAAAATCCTTAATGAACCTACGATAGAAACCCGCATGACCTAGAAAACTACGGATGGCCTTGACATTGGTCGGAGGTGGAAGCCTACTAATGGTGTCAATCTTAGCCCTATCAACCTCTATACCATCCCTAGAAATCTTATGTCCTAGTACTATCCCCTCAGTCACCATAAACTGACACTTCTCCCAATTCAACATTAACTTAGACTCTACACATCTCTCTAACATTCTCTCTAAGTTACCCAAACAAACATCAAAAGAGCTACCATAAACTGAAAAATCATCCATGAAAACCTCCATAGACGTCTCAATCATATCCTGAAAGATAGCTATCATGCAACGCTGAAAAGTGGCTGGAGCGTTACATAACCCAAACGGCATGCGGCGATACGCATAAGTGCCATAGGGGCATGTAAAGGTGGTCTTCTCCTGATCCTCCGGTGCAATGGGGATCTGGAAATAACCTGAAAATCCGTCAAGGAAACAGTAAAACTGCTGCCCTGCCAAACGCTCCAACATCTGATCAATGAACGGGAGAGGAAAGTGGTCTTTCCTGGTGGCGTCATTCAGTCTCCTGTAATCAATACAAACACGCCAACCAGTGACAGTACGAGTGGGAATGAGCTCATTTTTCTCATTAGTGACCACTGTCATCCCTCCCTTCTTAGGGACAACCTGAGTCGGGCTCACCCACGGGGAATTAGATATGGGATAGATCAGACCAGCATCCATAAGCTTAAGAACCTCACTCCTAACTACTTCCTGCATGTTTGGATTTAGGCGTCTCTGAGGCTGCACCACATGCTTATAATCATCCTCCATGAGTATCCTATGGGTGCAGTAGGTAGGGCTGATGCCCTTGATGTCAGAGAGCCTCCATGCAATGGCTTGCTTATGTGCCTTCAACACATCAAGCAACCGACTCTTCTCCTCCTCTGTCAGTTTAGATGAAATAATGACGGGCAAACTAGCATTCTCCCCTAAGTAGGCATACTCTAAGTGAGAGGGTAAAACCTTAAGTTCTAACGGTGGTGGTATCTCTAACGAAGGTTTACTACTCTCCTCACGAACCTCACTAATCTCTAATGTCTCGGGAAACAAAGGGGCTTCCTCCCCAACTAAATCTAACTCCTCATCATGGGTCTCAACTACCAAATCACCCCCACAGATGTAATCAAGACATCGGTCCACACGAGAGATAAAAGAATTTATGAAGTAAACAGAGTCAGTGGGACCGCTAAAATCGTCTTGACTCCAGGGTATCTCATGGATTTGACGATCTCAAAGGTGTCCGTCTCATCTCCTACGCGTAGAGTGATCTTCCCGTCAAAGACATCAATGAGTGCCTTGGCGGTGCGCAGAAACGGACGACCTAGAATTAGAGGTACTTTGTCGTCTACCTCCATGTCAAGAATAACGAAATCCACGGGGAAAACAAATTTATCAACTTTCACCAACAAGTTTTCCACAATGCCCCGTGGATATTTGACTGATCGGTCAGCAAGGGATAAAGTCATGCGCGTTGGGGTCAGGTCACCTAGGTCTAGTTTCTCATAAAGAGAATAAGGCATCAGGTTGATACTAGCACCTAATTCCGCCAACGCGTGGTTCTGAGTGTCACTACCAAACATACACGGGATTGTAAAAATCCCGGGGTCTGTCAATTTCTCCGGTAGCTTGTTCAAAACCACCGCCGAACATCCCGCAGTCAATGGAATGTTTGAGACCTCCCCCAGCCTATCTTTCCTTTTCAGAAGATCTTTAAGGAATTTAGCATATTTAGGCATATGCTAGAGGGCCTCAATGAATGGGAGATTGATTTTGAGCTGCTTAAACATATCTAGAAAATGTCCATACTCCTTAGCATATTTCTGGTTCCTAAGGCGGGCTGGGTATGGAAGACGAGAAGGATCAATCTCAGGGGTAGGCCTAGTCGGTGTGGGTGTCCTACCTACAACCTTCTCTGTCTGAGGTTCACTATTTGGTGCGGTACTTGCTGGGACTAGCCTAGGTTGCACCCTACTAGGAGCCTCCATATCTATTTCTTCATCTAACTGCTCTTCTATCTCACTCTCTACCTGCTCACTAACTCTCTCTGCCCCTCTGCCACTACGAGTGGTGACTGCTTTCAGTTGGGCGGCTGGGTTGGGCTGAGTACTACCCGAGAACTGGCCTTGAGGCCGCTCTTCCAACTGCGTAGCAATATCACCAACAGTACGCTGAAGATCCAAAAATGCAGAGTGGTGATTTTTCAACAAGGTGTCATGCTCTGCAAGAGTTTTCTGGGTGTGGGCATCCTTAGCTACTAACTGGGTTAAAAGCTCTTCTATCTTACCCAAACCACCCTCAATACCCGAACCTACCTTATTACCCGAATTTCCACCCGAATACTGACCCTGCCCCTGGTTATGAGTAGAGTTTGATGAGAAACCAGGGGGATTACCGGAAGATTTCCAGCTGAAGTTTGGATGATTCCTCCAACCTGGGTTGTAAGAATTTCCATAGGAATTATTTAACCCGCGGTTTTGACCGCCTACAAAATCCACCAGTTCCTCCTGATGAATCAAAGGACATTCAGAAGTAGCATGCCCTCCCCTACACATCTCACACTTTTCAGATTTCAACTTCAACTCCTTCACTTCCTTAGTTAGTGCATCTAAAGCAGCAGCCACACTAGTATCCAATGTGACTTGGTGAACACCTCGAGCTGGTGAGGTGGTACTAGGTGTAGGAATGGAATTCCTGAGTAAAATCCGCTGCTCATGGTCTGTCTGGGCAAAACTTTCAAATAAGTCATTGCATTCGGCCGCAGTTTTCTTACCCATCATGTGGCCGCCTGCAGAAGTATCAAAGCGGTTCTTTGCCTCATAAGTTAGGCCATTGTAGAATTTCTCTACAAGGGCCCAATCAGTTAGACCATGTTGGGAGCACCTGCTAAGCAGGTTTTGAAAACGCTCCCATGCAAGATAATAAGGCTCATCAGGTTCCATCCGGAACGAATGGATCTGATCGCGAAGGCGGGATGCCTTGCTAGGTGGAAAGTACTTATTTAGAAAAGCTTCTTTAAGGGCATCCCATGTGGTAAAAGTGTTAGTAGGGTGAGAGTCGAGCCAAGTGGCGGCTCGACCAGCAAGGGAAAAGGGGAAAAGGTGGAGGAATTTAGCATCATCATTGGCACCCTGTAGCTTAAAGGTAGCTAGGATGCGAGTCAGACGGGCTATGTGGGCCGGGGCATCCTCATCATCGCGGTCGTGAAATTGACAGGTGTTATTAATGGCCGTCATGATGTAGGAGGGTATCTGCCAGGACCCATCATTGTTGATGGCTGGAATGGTAATAGGGGAGTTAACTCCCGTAAAACCCTGGGTGGATTGTTGGTGGACAGTGCGACGCTCAGCCATTTGGGAAAGGTTTGGTGGTGGACTGGGTGGTGGGGAAGACGACCTAGAAGAACTAGAGCTAGAAGAACTTACCTCTTCAAGCTTAACTTCAGCAGCTGATTTGCTCCTCGAACGAGTAACTGGCATAAAACTGCAGAGTAGACAATAAAAAAGTAAGATAATAACAGATAAAATAAGCTAAGAAAAATAGAAAAGGCTCGAAATAAAAATAAAAATTAGCTGAAATAAAATAACAAATAGCACAGATATTTCAGATAAGTTCAATCAGAGCTAACTAACGCAATCGCCAAGAGTCCCCGGCAACGGCGCCAAAAACTTGATGTGCTAAAAGTAGTTTAATAAAAATAACTAAATTAAACCTAAAACTAGACACCTAGTAATACTCTAGACTCTCTAAAACTAAACTACTGACAAGCAAGTGAACCTGTCGACTCTAGTATAGCTAAAGTAAGTCCGGATATCGAACCCACGAGACTCTAATGGAAAACGAAAACTAGACTCGATTACTTATCCTAAATATCTATTAAATTAATTTATTATTTTAAAAGGGGGGTTTTACTGAAAAATAAATTGCAATAAAATAAAGGTTAACTAAAATTTACTAAACTGAACTAGAGACACGAACTTAGCTGAGCCGAATTCAGATGATGACAAAGCACTACCTAGACTAGACTCCTAACTATGTGTCACACCCTCAAAATCCACTTGCGGAGTTTTACCGCGAGGCGCATGACAAACCAGGATCCAAACCAACGATCACAATAAACAAGTCTAAATGAATTAAAATGTAATTTCAAAACACAGTTTAATATTCCCGTTTACAGCGGAAGCTTATTCAAATAAAATCCAACATAAATAAATCAAGTTCAATGTTTGTGAAATCATGCAACTCTATCTAGACGCCGTGCAGACGCGTGCGCCCTAGTTCCATTGTGCTACCTTAGCGACCTGAGAAAACATGTAAAAGTTTACGTCAGCACAAAAATGCTGGTGAGTTTACAGGTTTGCAGTTCAAGTACCAAGTCCACCTGTCCATACTATAACAAATAGAAAACCAGTATACGCTAGCTAGGGTACGTTTGTTACTACCACGATTGGAAAACCATTACTAACTCGAATACCAAAAGTATGCCCGATGTATGTTCCTGTTGTTCCTGTTGTTCCTGTTTGAGACAATATGCACCCGCCGACCCTCCAAGTCGACGAGCGGGGTTGGTCACTCCCAATAGCGCTATTCACATTTCCCCGTTGTGCAAACCCGCACATTCATGGTTCCCCCCGGGACTTCCAAAGATCGTGTAGTACACAAGAGAAACCCATAGTATGACAGTAGTTACCAAATATAGTTTTAACACATGTTTTCTCCCCCGAAAGTATAAAACCAGATTAAAAGAGGGGCCGTAAACTCACCTTAAGTTCCTTTACTCCTTAACCCGAGTAAACTCAGCTGCTATGCTAGTCCCGTAAAGTGGCGACCTAACATACGACAGTTACAAGTACTTAGACTAATAACCCGCAGGTTAATTAGTCCCTAGATGTCCAGACCATAACCAAGTTCGTTTGAAAACACCGTGACTGTTTAACTGACCCAAAGTACAAGACTCGACATCCCATTGGTGACCCGAGACTTCCCGTGTTATGTTTACGCTCCAAAACGTACAATAACGCAAGTACACTTAACATACGTTAACACACAACAAGTTATAGCACATAGTTCACGTATCACCGGAATACATCCAATTATATGTTACCAAGTTATTAGACATGTTACGGGGTTCCTAGCATGTTACCACATGTTAAATCGGGTCTCGGAATGCTAATTTACACTTACAGCAGCAGTACACGCGATTAGGAAAAGTCAACTAGCATTTAGGTTGGTCAACTAGCAATTAGGAATCCTAATCGCCTCTATTATAGGCGATTGGGGCTATACCATATGTTATTATTAGCAATTAGGGCTAATCACATGAACTTACTAGCAATTGGGGCTAATCACATGAACTTACTAGCAATTGGGGCTAATCACATGAATTTATAGGCGATTGGGGCTAATCACATGATATTATTGGCGATTAGCACCCCAATCGCATGAGTTATAGGCGATTAGCATTGCTACTCGCCTGTAACCATGCTGTTCCGGTTTTTCGCGCGTTTAACACTCCAAATCAGATCCAGAACGTGTGTAACTACCCAATATCATCCCAAACACTATCCTAAACATGTTTAACCAAAACCCTTCGTTCATCCTCGTGAAATCAGTCCTGCATGCAACCAAAGCAATCCAAACACATACACATAGCATGCAACATTCAATTAACGCATGTAATCATAACCCTATTATCCAATTACTGAGATTCCTATCATCATACTAACAATATTAATTCTGACCTAGCATGATAACACATCAAATCATCATCAAGAATCATAAAAATCCTATCTTTCTAATCATACACACCCATAACGCATGTATATTAGTTATAATCCGATTAACAACCCTTATTGACGATTTTCAGAAAGCTTTTTCGTTTATGAACAGGTCTGGACCATTAGGGATTTATTAAAAACGTTTACAAAGTGTTATGGATGAGAATCAAACCTTAGAATTATGAAAGAATGATGATTAGACCTTGAAACCTTGTGTTTTTGATCAAAATCGCCTTCCAGAGGTTGTTTAAGTGTTTGGGGCGGTTATGGGACGACTAGGGTTGATATTAGGGAGTTTAGGAGGTTAAGTATTGTATTTATAGGCGTTTCTAGTCGTCCAGCCCGTAACTAGCGATTGTGCAGCAGTTTCATGCAATTAGGGCTGCTAATCGCATGAATGTGCATGTGAGTGGGCCTAATCGCCCTTAACATCACACGATTGGGCTCCTACTCGCCCCTATTGATGCCTACTCGCCTCCCTTATAGGCGATTAGGCCTCCCTAATCGCCTATAGGGCTGGTTTGGTGCGTTTTGCGCGTTAAACCCCGTTTTAACATATGTTTACACATATTAACATACCGACAAGTCATATAATGATTGTAAACACATAACACAAGTAAATACACATATTTACACTCGTTCACCAATTCCCGGGACTCGAGACTCGTACGTTCCGTATGCCCTGACGATCCTACAAATCGTCACCGTTTGTACACTTGGTTAAGGACCGACATCTAATGAACCTCTAGACCAACATCCAATGATCTTCTAGACTAACCAATAGTTCCCGAACCATAACCCGACTTAACTAACCCAGTTAAGTACAATATACACGTGACTCGCTAAGGTAGACTTTCATCTAGACAACGTTGTTAACCCGAATTTGCCAGGTGTCACATCATCCCCACGTTAAAAGAATTTTCGTCCCGAAAATTTGCACAAGTACAGAAAGAACAAAAGAATTAACGAAGGAACAAAACAAAAGATAGAAACCAAGAGAGAGATTTACCCGAGTTGTCACATCATCCCCACGTTAAAAGGAATCTCGACCCGAGATTCATTCAGCTGCCGAAGAGACATGTCTCGACTCGAACGCTTCCTTAGGAAAAAGATGAGGATACTTAGACTTCATCTGATCCTCCCGTTCCCACGTATATTCCGGTCCCCGGTTCGAGTTCCACCGAACCTTAACGATACGAATCTTGCTGTGACGTAGGCTACGAATCTTGTAATCAAGGATCTCCACAGGTTCTTCCACAATCCGAAGACGATCATCAACCTTGATCTCTTCTAGTGGAACGATGAGAGACTCGTCAGCCAGACACTTCTTCAAGTTTGACACGTGAAAGACGTTATGTACGTTACCGAGCTCCGTCGGTAGGTCAAGTCGATATGCCACCGGCCCAATCCGTTCCAGGATCGTAAATGGGCCGACATATCGCGGATTGAGTTTGCCACGCTTCCCAAAGCGTATGACGCCCTTCCACGGTGAGACTTTTAGAAGTACCTTGTCATTGACTTGGAATTCCAGTGGTTTGCGACGCTGATCAGCATAACTCTTTTGCCGGTCCCGTGCCGCCGCCAACCGATTTCGAATCTGTACGATCTTTTCCGAAGTTTCGTACACTAGTTCAGGCCCAGTGAGTTGACTCTCACCCACTTCAGCCCAACAAAGAGGAGAACGGCATTTCCGTCCGTACAGTGCTTCGAACGGAGCAGCCTTGATGCTCGTGTGATAACTGTTATTGTACGAGAATTCTACCAATGGCAGATGAGCTTCCCAACCCTTGCCAAAATCGATCACACACGCCCGCAGCATGTCTTCTAAAGTTTGAATCGTACGCTCACTCTGACCGTCAGTCTGTGGATGGTAAGCCGTACTCATGTCTAGTTGTGTACCCAGAGCTTTGTGCAAAGACTTCCAGAAGTGAGAAGTAAAATGGGAGTCACGATCCGAGATAATAGAAACTGGTACCCCGTGCTTAGAAACAACTTCTTTCAAGTAAAGACGAGCCAAACGATCCATGGTGTCGGTCTCCTTAATAGCAAGAAAATGGGCTGATTTCGTCAACCGATCGACAATCACCCATATCTTGTCGTTCCCGCTTGGTGACTTAGGAAGTTGTGTGACAAAATCCATAGTAATCCGTTCCCATTTCCATTCCGGAATTTCAGGTTGTTGCAGGAGACCTGACGGTTTCTGGTATTCCACCTTGACCTTAGCACAGGTCAAGCATTTGCTCACGTATGAGGCTATGTCCGACCTCATGTTTGGCCACCAGTAAAGCACCTTCAGATCTTGGTACATTTTATCCGAACCAGGGTGAATAGAATACCGAGACTTATGAGCCTCATCAAGGACAAGCCCCCGTAGTCCCCCGAACAAAGGAACCCATATACGTTCTGCGAAATAGTGCAGGCCATCAGGCCTTCGCTCTAGGTGCTTGTCGGCACCGTGCATGGTTTCAGCTTTAAGGTTTTCCTCCTTCAAAGCTTCCAATTGGGCAGAACGGAGTTGATCAGGTAACGACGAATGGATAGTGAGCTGCAACGCCCGAACGCGACGAGGTTTAGAAAATTCCTTCCTGCTCAAGGCGTCTGCTACAACATTCGCCTTGCCAGGATGGTACTTAATAGCACAATCATAGTCGTTCAAAAGTTCGATCCAACGGCGCTGCCGTATGTTCAAGTGTTGTTGGTCGAAAATGTGTTGGAGACTCTTGTGATCGGTGTAGATGGTGCATTTGGTACCGTACAAGTAATGTCTCCAAATTTTCAACGCGAATACCACGGCACCCAACTCCAAGTCATGAGTTGTGTAGTTCTTCTCGTGCACTTTGAGTTGACGAGAAGCATACGCAATCACTTTCTCGCGTTGCATCAACACGCAACCGAGTCCATGAATGGAAGCATCACAGTAAACGACAAAATCATCAGGACCCTCAGGTAAAGACAGAATAGGAGCAGAACACAGTTTAGACTTCAGTTCTTCAAACGCGGACTCTTGTGATTCACCCCAGTCGAACTTCCTATCCTTCTGAGTAAGAGTGGTGAGGGGTTGAGCAATCTTCGAGAACCCCTGAATGAAACGACGATAGTAGCCCGCAAGGCCTAGGAATTGCCGCACCTCAGTTGGCGTCTTTGGTGCTCCCCAGTCCTTGATCGCTTCGATTTTTGCTGGATCGACATGAATTCCTAGTTCATTAACCACATGTCCTAGGAATTGAACTTCGCGTAACCAAAAGTCACACTTTGAGAACTTGGCGTAAAGTTGCTCCCGTCGCAGAAGTTCCAAAACTAACCGCAGATGTTCCCCGTGTTCGGTCTCGTTCTTGGAGTAGATCAGAATGTCATCAATAAACACAATGACAAACTTGTCCAGATATGGTTTACAGACGCGGTTCATCAAGTCCATGAAAACCGCCGGTGCGTTCGTGAGACCGAAAGGCATGACCAAGAATTCGAAATGGCCATAACGTGTTCGAAAAGCAGTCTTTGCAACGTCAGCCTCCCTGACGCGCAGCTGGTGATAACCGGACCTCAAATCGATCTTGGAATAATAACTAGAACCCTGAAGCTAGTCGAACAGATCATCAATACGTGGAAGAGGATAACGGTTCTTGATGGTCAACTTGTTCAGTTCTCTGTAGTCTACGCATAATCGGAAACTCCCATCCTTCTTCTTGACAAATAAAATCGGGGCTCCCCAAGGGGAAGAACTTGGCCGGATGAAACCCTTGTCCAAGAGTTCCTGTAACTGGCTAGACAATTCCTGCATCTCGGGAGGTGCAAGACGGTAGGGGGCCCGAGCAATAGGAGCAGCCCCTGGTACGAGATCAATACCGAACTCGACTTGACGATGAGGAGGAAGACCAGATAAATCATCGGGGAAAACATCAGGAAACTCGCGTACCACCGGAATGTCGTCAATCTTCTTCTCATCACTAGGGGAAACAGATAAAAGCGCCAATACGGCTGGATAACCCTTTCGAAGACACTTAAGGGCTTTCATGCTAGAGATGATGTTTAGCGAAACACCACCCTTGATACCGTACACAGAAAGAAATTCTCCATCAGGGAGAGGAATCCGAATAACCTTATCGTAACAGACAATCTCCGCGCGATACAAAGATAACCAATCCATTCCTACCACAACGTCAAAACTACCCAATGGTACCGGCATAAGGTCGATGGGAAACGATAAACCCGACAGCTCTAACTGACACTCCCGAAGAACACTAATAGCCTCAATCGTTTTACCGTCAGCTAACTCAATAATATACTTGGCCTCTAATGGTACGGGTGCTACATCTAGCAGTCGACTAACATCCATGGATACAAAACTCTTGTCGGCACCAGAATCAAATAACACGCTAACAGAACGATTATTGAGAAGAAACGTACCGGTGACTGTATCAGGGTCCTGCCTAGCCTCAGCAGCTCCAATGACGAAGGCACGTGCATTTCTGCCGCCGCCCCCGTTGTTACCATTCCCGTTGTTCCCACCCTGTTTCAGTTTTGGGCAATCCTTCTTGTAATGCCCAGTGTCACCACAGTTGTAGCATCCTTGTTTCCCTGTAGTCCCCTGAGTAGTCGGAGCTGAGCTGTTAGTCGGAGCCTGAGTCGATGGAAGTGTTGCCCGACAATCTTTAGCATAATGCCCTGTTCGCTGGCAGCGGTGACAACGGTTACTGTCGCAGTTCCCTTGGTGATGGCGTCCACACTTGTTGCATTTGGGCAGCTTTCCCGCATAACCACCCTGCTTATTACCCGAAGACGATGAACCCCCATTATCAAACCTTTTACCCTGCTGTGCAGACCCAGACCCTTTCCCGTCATTTTCCCACTTGCGCTTATTGTTCTCTGGAGCCTTAGCAGTCGAACCTTTCGCCGGCAAAATCCCCTCATTCACCTTTAAGTTAGTCATCCTATGTGCCGATCGAACTACCTCCGCATAAGTAGGATGATTTCCGGCAGCTACCAACCCTGCAATTTCCGGCACTAACCCTGAGACATAATGTTCAATCTTACGATACTCTGGCACGTGCAAATCGGGACACAGCACCGCCAACTCATTTCTCCTCACAGTATACTTCTCGATTTCCGATCCAGTCATCTTGAGGTTCCATACCTCATGCTCCAGCTTCTGTACCTCTTCTCTCGGGCAATACTCCCGCTTCAGCAACTGCACAAAGTTCTCCCATGGCATAGCATATGCCTCCCCAATACCCATGTTCTGGGTGATACCATTCCACCAAGTCAATGCCACGTCCTGAAATAACGCAGCCGAATACTTCACCCGATCTTCTGGGAGACAGTTACACATTAGAAATACCGACTCCACTTTCTCCAACCACCTAAGCAAACTGACCGCACCCTCGGTGCCAGAGAATTCCTGGGGTTTGCAGTCCCGGAACATCTTGTAGGTGCACATGGGTGGGGGTGGGTCAACAGGACCACCTGAAATGAAACGTATGAGAAACCATGAATAACGTAAACAAGGTTCACCAATAAGGCAATGAAAACGGATAAAACAACTTACCACCACCGTTGTGCCCTAACTGAAAGGCAGCCTGGAGCAAGTTGTTCAGATCAGCCTGTGATAGGTTAATACCTCCACCACGACCACCAGCACCACCGCGACCACCACCGCGTCCACCATTGCGACCACCTCCTCGTCCTCCACGCACTCCAGACATGATTCTGGCAGAAAGAACGAGAAAATTTAGTTTCGCAGTTAAAGATAACCACTAATGTTCACAAGATCAAAGCTAGATCCAATCCAGGACTATCCCTTCAAACCCAGAGCTCACTAGGGCTTCCATGCATTTCGTTTTATGATTTTGTGTGCACCCAAAATGATAAAACGCTCTACATGGTCCTCCAAGTGTTCTCCTAGTTCAAAGTTCAAATCACCGAACATAGACTCTTAGCTACACACCGTAATACTACGGTAGTTCATGACAAGTGTTTCTATTGGAGTGCGAAAGGGAGATGTCCGAGCCTTGGACAATTCTCAAGAGCACACGAGTTACTCCAATAGACTACACTGCCTAGATAACAAGTAACCCAACCTAAGATAGAACGGATGATGTAACGTAGAAAGACCAACGATTTAGAGACACCCCGACAAGACCATACGTAAACCACTATAACGTTTAGTACCATGTGATCGTCTAGTGTGTGCGACTCGGCTATAGACTAGACTCTACATGCAGTCCTAGTTCACTATAACCATTGGCTCTGATACCAATCTGTCACACCCTCAAAATCCACTTGCGGAGTTTTACCGCGAGGCGCATGACAAACCAGGATCCAAACCAACGATCACAATAAACAAGTCTAAATGAATTAAAATGTAATTTCAAAACACAGTTTAATATTCCCGTTTACAGCGGAAGCTTATTCAAATAAAATCCAACATAAATAAATCAAGTTCAATGTTTGTGAAATCATGCAACTCTATCTAGACGCCGTGCAGACGCGTGCGCCCTAGTTCCATTGTGCTACCTTAGCGACCTGAGAAAACATGTAAAAGTTTACGTCAGCACAAAAATGCTGGTGAGTTTACAGGTTTGCAGTTCAAGTACCAAGTCCACCTGTCCATACTATAACAAATAGAAAACCAGTATCCGCTAGCTAGGCGTACGTTTGTTACTACCACGATTGGAAAACCATTACTAACTCGAATACCAAAAGTATGCCCGATGTATGTTCCTGTTGTTCCTGTTGTTCCTGTTTGAGACAATATGCACCCGCCGACCCTCCAAGTCGACGAGCGGGGTTGGTCACTCCCAATAGCGCTATTCACATTTCCCCGTTGTGCAAACCCGCACATTCATGGTTCCCCCCGGGACTTCCAAAGATCGTGTAGTACACAAGAGAAACCCATAGTATGACAGTAGTTACCAAATATAGTTTTAACACATGTTTTCTCCCCCGAAAGTATAAAACCAGATTAAAAGAGGGGCCGTAAACTCACCTTAAGTTCCTTTACTCCTTAACCCGAGTAAACTCAGCTGCTATGCTAGTCCCGTAAAGTGGCGACCTAACATACGACAGTTACAAGTACTTAGACTAATAACCCGCAGGTTAATTAGTCCCTAGATGTCCAGACCATAACCAAGTTCGTTTGAAAACACCGTGACTGTTTAACTGACCCAAAGTACAAGACTCGACATCCCATTGGTGACCCGAGACTTCCCGTGTTATGTTTACGCTCCAAAACGTACAATAACGCAAGTACACTTAACATACGTTAACACACAACAAGTTATAGCACATAGTTCACGTATCACCGGAATACATCCAATTATATGTTACCAAGTTATTAGACATGTTACGGGGTTCCTAGCATGTTACCACATGTTAAATCGGGTCTCGGAATGCTAATTTACACTTACAGCAGCAGTACACGCGATTAGGAAAAGTCAACTAGCATTTAGGTTGGTCAACTAGCAATTAGGAATCCTAATCGCCTCTATTATAGGCGATTGGGGCTATACCATATGTTATTATTAGCAATTAGGGCTAATCACATGAACTTACTAGCAATTGGGGCTAATCACATGAACTTACTAGCAATTGGGGCTAATCACATGAATTTATAGGCGATTGGGGCTAATCACATGATATTATTGGCGATTAGCACCCCAATCGCATGAGTTATAGGCGATTAGCATTGCTACTCGCCTGTAACCATGCTGTTCCGGTTTTTCGCGCGTTTAACACTCCAAATCAGATCCAGAACGTGTGTAACTACCCAATATCATCCCAAACACTATCCTAAACATGTTTAACCCAAAACCCTTCGTTCATCCTCGTGAAATCAGTCCTGCATGCAACCAAAGCAATCCAAACACATACACATAGCATGCAACATTCAATTAACGCATGTAATCATAACCCTATTATCCAATTACTGAGATTCCTATCATCATACTAACAATATTAATTCTGACCTAGCATGATAACACATCAAATCATCATCAAGAATCATAAAAATCCTATCTTTCTAATCATACACACCCATAACGCATGTATATTAGTTATAATCCGATTAACAACCCTTATTGACGATTTTCAGAAAGCTTTTTCGTTTATGAACAGGTCTGGACCATTAGGGATTTATTAAAAACGTTTACAAAGTGTTATGGATGAGAATCAAACCTTAGAATTATGAAAGAATGATGATTAGACCTTGAAACCTTGTGTTTTTGATCAAAATCGCCTTCCAGAGGTTGTTTAAGTGTTTGGGGCGGTTATGGGACGACTAGGGTTGATATTAGGGAGTTTAGGAGGTTAAGTATTGTATTTATAGGCGTTTCTAGTCGTCCAGCCCGTAACTAGCGATTGTGCAGCAGTTTCATGCGATTAGGGCTGCTAATCGCATGAATGTGCATGTGAGTGGGCCTAATCGCCCTTAACATCACACGATTGGGCTCCTACTCGCCCCTATTGATGCCTACTCGCCTCCCTTATAGGCGATTAGGCCTCCCTAATCGCCTATAGGGGCTGGTTTGGTGCGTTTTGCGCGTTAAACCCCGTTTTAACATATGTTTACACATATTAACATACCGACAAGTCATATAATGATTGTAAACACATAACACAAGTAAATACACATATTTACACTCGTTCACCAATTCCCGGGACTCGAGACTCGTACGTTCCGTATGCCCTGACGATCCTACAAATCGTCACCGTTTGTACACTTGGTTAAGGACCGACATCTAATGAACCTCTAGACCAACATCCAATGATCTTCTAGACTAACCAATAGTTCCCGAACCATAACCCGACTTAACTAACCCAGTTAAGTACAATATACACGTGACTCGCTAAGGTAGACTTTCATCTAGACAACGTTGTTAACCCGAATTTGCCAGGTGTCACACTATGCCTGATAAGCTTCTATGGTTATGGAACTGAATTGGAACCGGGATCTTAAAATACTAAACATCAAGAATAAACTAGACACCCTCGACCCTTCTCAAGGGGAAACCCTAGAATATTTTTGTGCTGTTAAACTACCGGTTGGAGTACAAACCCTCACAGGTTATCTAACTCTTATGATTGAGTACCCGCTAGACAATCTACCTCACAGCGCGAAAGCCTCACTACACTAGGTGTAAGGGGTAATTATTGAAGCCTAGATCTAACTTGATATGCAGGAGTTGAAAGGGAAACTAGGCAGATCTTCTCACAAAGCCTCTAACCTAGCAATCTAACAACCTAGACATACCAACAAGTCCTCACCTCACAGCTATTGAACTTGGAAGAATACCTAAAATCTTCTAACCACCAAATATCACTCCTATGGTAAACTCTAGTGGTAAGTATTCCCGCCTGAAATGCTAAAATCTTCTAGTCCAATCTAGCAAACCCAAGAATTCTATATTTAATTGATCAAAGAATTGATAAACTCTAGTATTAATATGGACTAGAGTTTATCATTGTGTCAGAGCCGATCGTATAGCATTAATATGGACTAGAGTTTATCATTCTTGTCCTCTTCCTGGAGCCCCCAAGAATTCCTCCAATGATAGATTAATATGTGTCTCTTGTGCGCCGCTCTATCTTTCCTCTTCGAATAAATCCTTCTCGCCTCTGTCTTTCTTCCCAAAATAATTGTGCCCTACAGCCCCAAAGTTTGGATTTGGGCTTTTAAAATTTCTTTGTTTCATTCAATCTTGTTTTGCTTGTTCACGTGAAGATGGACTTTAGTCCAAATATTATTATTATTATTATTAATATTATATATAGTGGTATAACTCCGTGCTTTAGACTCGGGTGTTCTTAACTTGACCAAAGTGGCTCGTTTACGCTCCAACGTCCATTTGAACACCTACCAAAATACAAAATAAATAAATAAGCGCTAAAACTGGCTCAAAACTAATAAAAACTATAACCACCTATACTAAATAAAATAGACTGGTACAAGCCTAAAACTAATAAAAGTATTATTTAAACGACTCGAAAACTATACAAATTTTACACTGGAAATAGATGTATTTTACAATACATCAACCTGCTGACAAACAACGGTCAACACCTGATAAGCGCGTGCGGCCACGCGCGGTAGCTTCCCTTATCACCTTTCGTACGAGGGTACGGAAGATAATAAAGGGAAGATTCACAAGGATCTCGGACAGAGTACGCACCAAAGAAAGGATGACAGGTGGCAAGAGTGGTCCAACTACCACTGAAGAGGATGGCGACGTGACTGTTCCCATGCTTCCACTGTCATCAACAGTGACAGCAGACATCCCCTGCCGACGTCGGGAGCATGGTCAACGACTGTAGCAAGGACAGGGGCGCCACCTGCCAATCAGGGCTCGCCACGTGTCCGCATCGAGCAACAACCATGCTTCGATATGACGTCATCCACAGTAATCTGCTTTTCCCGCCATTTTTATGGGAAGCTTGGACCAAGGCTTGGACCTGGCCCAAATAAGGGTAACTTCTCATGGGCCCCTCGAAGAAGCCCATGAGTTCTCCTCTAAATAAAGAAGGACATCTCCTTGCAAAAGGATCCGAAATTACTCATTGTAACCTAGCATTACTCTTGTAATTCTCTTTACTTGTTCATTAATAATATTCCGGCTAGTTACAGTGGACGTAGGTCATTCCTCGACCGAACCACTTACATCTTGTGTTCTTATTCACGTAACTCTCACACACACTCACGCTCCTTACTCTCACCCGGGTTTAAACAAGAGGTTTGGGTAAGGATTAATCCTGACGAACATAAGTATTAACCCCCACGGTGATTAGTGATAACCACCGTGATACTTATTGTTTCTTCACCGGTTTATTACACATATTCAAAATGTTCGGGAGACGGTAATTATGGGTTCCAATCCGTATCTATGTCTTTAAGGGGTCATGAGAATGCCTGGGCTACGATCCGTAGGGATTTGATGAACAAACTACTTGAACGCTATGTTATGTAGGAAGTGATGTACTCAAGGTGGGGTTGGTATACAGTTGATGTCGTAATAAAGTCATTAGATTACTATGGAATTGGACAGGTGCCCCGAGACAAACGGATGGACTGGCCGAGCCAGGGAATTCTGATTTGTGAGAGATATGGTGTGGTTCTTCAAGTATTCCACCCTACAAGAGGATTTCTACAACTTACTTCCCTGTGTTCACTCATCCTGACGACTTACCTGGACATCCAATCAAATCGCTAGCCTTTGTGAACGGAGACCGCTACATCATGCTTAATACAGCAGAAGACGCTCCAATGCCACGTACACACGATTTTTGGAACTATATGGTTGGGAACATAACGTTCATACAAACCCATGGGGTGAGGATATTTTGGGATCATCTAGCACAGGGTCATATGTTGTAATTATAACATGTAATGTATTATTAATTGATTTTTTCGTTTACGCTCTTTTATAGATATAACAAGTAGTGGGAAAATTTTTTTTATAAAACCTCAAATAACATACATAAAATTAACAAACAAAACACACACAAAAAATAGGTTTTATACCTGTCGTAATGGCCCTTACGAGCCGTAGAGTGTTTGGATACGAGTCGTAGAGGCCTCTACGACTCGTAGAGTGTGGAAGAGATACGAGCATAGAGACCTCTACGACTCGTAGAGACACAAATATTATTTTTATTAAAAAATGTTAGGAGCTCGTAGAAGAGCTCTAGGGCTGTGCAACGGTTCAGAACCGGACCGAACCGAACCGAACCGGACCGAACCGCGAACCGTTTATTCCAAAATATGAGAACCGGAACCGATAATTACTAAACGGTTCGGTTCCAGAACCGGGTGAAACGGTTCTCATGAACGGTTTCTAGACCGAACCGCTTGTCAATAAAATCCTAAAATTAACATTAACAATTAAATAAAAAAATAAACAAAAACAATGATTTTTCTTAAAAAAATTATCAACAGTTTGTGTTAAACATAGTTACTAAAAGTATAGCAGTTTACGTATCAAAATATGTTTTGTTCAGATCAGATCATTCTTTTTATACAGATTAACGGGTCAGAACAAGCTGTGCTGACTGCTGACCATCACATAAGGCAATACTCTACATTCATACCTAGTAAAACAATTTAAAAGTGTTAAGAACTATAAAGAATGAAACATCACATTCTATTTCAAACTAATAATAGAATATTTAAATATTGAATTTAATTCAAAACGGTTCTAACGGTTCTTAACCGGACCCGTCGGTTCTAACCGGAACCGAACCGTGAACCGATTATGCCAAAATATGAGAACCGGAACCGGAACCTATAACATTAATTCGGTTCGGTTCTAGCGGTTCCGGGTCGGTTTCACGGTTTTCGCGGTTCGGAACCGTTTATTGCTCACCCCTAATAGAGACCTCTACGACTCGTAGAGACACAAATATTATTGTTTATTAAAAAATGTTAGGAGCTCGTAGAAGAGCTCTATGACTCGTAGAGGCTTTCTCTACGACTCGTAGAGGCCTCTATGAGTCGTAGAACCCCACACATTGTTATTTTCCTTTTTTATTTTTCTAAATAATAATAATTATAATAATAAAAATAAAAATAATTATTTTTTTAAATTTTTTCCTCTCCGACCCGTAAAGGTCCCTACAGGTCGTATAGCAGTGGCTCTACGAGTCATTGAGTCCTTCTACAAGCTCATATGAATTAAGGATCACCCTATTTGAATCCCCATAATTTGGGGAATATCATGTTTCATGTTATATATATTTTTTTTCTATTATAGAAACCAGCGAACTAGTAGCCCAGATGGTCCACATATTGTTCATAAGTATTGTTTGTGTTTGTGTGACTCAGATCGAATCTCATTAAATCCGGGCCAATGCCCTTTTTTCAAAAAAAAAAAAAAAAAAAAAAAATTTAAGTGTATACTGGTCTCTACGACCCGTATGGTGGTGAATTTAATATTAATTTAATCTGCGACCCGTAGAGGCCTCTACGGATCGCAGAGAAACTGAAACATTTAAAAGCTTTTCGTCTGTTTTCATTCCTTCATTTTCCCCCAAATCCCTTCCCCAATTACCCAAAAACAAACCCTAACACCACCAGCGACCCAACCACCGTTCAACCACCACCATCGACCCGCCACCGTTCAACCACCACCACCGAACCCACACCCAGCACCGCTGTTCACCCACCACCACCACTGTGCAACTACACCACCGAACCCACACCTACCACCACTGTTCACCCACCACTCCACGCCACCACCACCGACGACCACCATAACCCCCCACCACCGGTTCTCTCTCTCCCTCCCTCTCCTTCTCTCTCTCTCTCTCTCTCTCTCTCTCTCTCTCTCTCTCTCTCTCTCTCTCTCTCTCTGGTTCAGGTATTGATTTTGACCTAGGTTTTTTTTAATCTGCTGTAAGTACACTAGATGCCTAGTTATGATATTGGCTATTTGATGATGTGTTTTGCTAGTTAGACTGATTCAATAAGTTGGAAATTAACTTTAAATCATCTTAGAATCGTATTGGATGTTCATAAGATATAGGAAACAATGTATAGGTGAATACTTGGTTGTCAAAGGCGCTCAAAAAACAAGGGTCTGAAATAAGCCAGGCACGTAGCACAAACATACCGATATATAGGAATATTAATCTTGTTTAGGTCTAGTTTTCTTGGCCATTTTTGGATATTTCAGACCAGTCTAGCCAAAATTTGTAGATTTTTTTCTGGAATTTAGGTAACTTAGCCCAAATTAGCCCGGGATGGCAGTAAAATGCTTTCCTTGCGCCTAGGCTCCCTGTAAGGATTTTGACAACATAGGTTTAATAATATTTTCTGTGTATTGAATAACTGAAAACCATATCTGTTTATATAGAGAGATTACGATGTTATGATAGGATAATGACAAAGCTAATCAACTAATGACAATTATTAAACTTCAATAACTGTCCTAATATTTAAACTAGAGATAGAGTTAAGACTAAGAAGCAAACTTAAAGATAATTTTTTTGAATTATAGATAGTAAACTAGGGTAACATAGGCTTTATTTGAACAAATTTTGATGTTATCATGGTATATTGGTAATTTATGAGATAAAGGGTTAAATCTCAATTTTGGCCTCGTAGCCGTCCTTGGACTATATGCGTATGCATTAATGAAAAGTTCAATCTATAGTTCAATATCTTATACAATGAAGACATTACATGGATATCTTGTGGACAAAATCAATGTTAATATGTTTTGGTGATAAATTGGCAAAATATTGCAATGAAATTCCATCTGCTCATGTGCTAACCTTGGCTTTAAATCTATCAGGTACACTGCATTTTCTGAATTAGTACCACTTCTTGCAATGGGCACAACTCCATTCTGAATTAGTACCACTTTTAGTTTCACATCTAAATACAATACCTGTAAGATTGACAACCTTCAAAGGTAACTTATCATTAAGGTGTTCACTATTTCAGCGCGCTCACAGCGCTAAAACACGTTGAATTTAGTTTGTTACTTTTGTTGAGAATATATAAATGTTTGAAGCGTTTTGTAGACGACATTTTGTTGTCGGGTTCGTACAAAAACAAAGGAAACTTTGTCGAATTTTTTATATAAATCCAAAAATAATTAGTTTATAACATTTAAATATAACCCGCTTATATTTCAAGCGCCTAAACTAATTAGTTTATAACATTTGAATATAAGTGCTTATATTTCAAGCGCCGAAACTAATTAGTACATGTACGTGTTTCTTGCAGGTATGGCAGACGAGGGTCATTCTCCCATGTTCGGGGGGGGGGGGGGGGGGGAACCTCGAAAACTGGCCCCTTTGTCAGTTCCCAGAAAGGACGACCGCGCGCGAGCGCTTTATGAGGTTACGTGAGCGCCCAGTCTCTGGACAGCATGGAATCGACTGGAAGGCGCTGAGGGCGTTAGGCGCGAAGGAAAGGGCGAGGCAGTAGGTTCCAAAGGGCAGCGTTTGGGATTGGTTGTTTAGCATATGTGATGGGGAGGCTTACATGCCGATAGTTATCGAGTTTTGTCGACATTTTGCTTCCGCCCACGTGTGGCCGGTGAAGAGTAGGACGAGCCGGAGATCAAGTTTAGGGTGTTCGAACATGAGAAGCGGATGTATTTGAATGAGTGGGCTAGCTTTACGAGGAGGTTGAGCTCATACAGGATCATTACACTACAACCATCCACAAGTTGGATTTGGATGAGATGGTTGCATGGTGGCCCAACATTGGTGGCGAGAAATACGGTGTCCCAGGAGCGAAAGATAGGTATTGTTATTGTTATCAACTGTGCAGGTTTGCAAAGACGTTTTAGATTGGTGACCCGTTGATTCGTTATCTGCATCGTTGCCTTACTTTCTCTATCACGGCGCGGTCGCAGAGTAACGAAAAGGTCACGCAGGGCGACCTTTTATTTCTTTATCGCATGCTCAGGCCACGAGCGTGTGCCATGCATCGTTGCCTCGTCGAGCTGTTTGCGTCGCTCTCGCACAAGATGGATTCTTGGTCATAGCCTGCGAGGGGATCATCTGTGCCTTAGGCGCCCACGGTCCCCGATATCTCACGGCTACCAGCAACGCTGAGATATTACTGGGACGTTTCATGCCGCCCAGGGAATGCCGGTATTTATTTATTTATTATTATTATTTTATTGTAATTATTATTGATATTATAATTGTTAACAATATTATAATTCTGTGTTGCAGACCGTTAGATTTGGATTCGATGAGAAATATGCAGATGGCGGACAAGATGAAGGATCGCCCACCCAGATACTATCTTGTTACGAAGAAGGGTGAGCCGGAGTATGTACCACAGCCTTTAGTACATCGTGGTCTTTAGGAGGGGCATGTTGAGGTTGAGATGGTGGAAGTGGCAGAGCCGGTCGTGGAGGGCGGTGTAGAGGTGGAGATGCTGATGCCAGAGCCCGATCCTCAAGCACAGCAGAATCCGCGACGCGTTTACTGAGGGCTGAGGATCGGTTCTACCGTGATGGATCTGATGCAGCTGATAGCGGATGAGGCTGCGGCGTCGCGTCAGTGGCGGCAGCAGATGGATCAGCGGGTGATGCAGATTGAGGGGACTCTCAGTCTGCTGCTTACGAACGAGGATGAGAGGCGTGCGTCTATGGGTTTGGCACTGTTATCACAGCCTGGTGGAGGCACCCATGCCGGGAGGTCCTCCAAGGAGCCCGAGTCGTCCTCGCTGCAGCCGTCGGCCGTTGTTGACACCACGCAGCAGCAACCCCCTAGTAGTTTTATTTTGATCTGATGTATTTGTCTAGTAAACTTGTTTACATTATATTTTATATTTTTGTATATTATGTTTTGAAATGTTTGCTTATATTTGTCTTTTTATTTATATAAATGATTGTTATACGCTTACACGCTTATCGAGATGACAACGAAAACAAAAAACCGTTTACACACTTATCGAGACGACAACGGTAACAAAGTAAAAGCCTATTATATAAATGTTTGTTATACGCTTACACGCTTATCGAGACGACAACGGAAACAAAAAACTAATTACACGCTTATCGAGATGATAATATACGCTTACATGCTTATCGAGACGACAATGGAAATAAAAAACCGCTTACACGCTTAACGATACGACAACGATAATAAAGTAAAAGCCTATTATATAAATGTTTGTTATACGCTTACACGCTTATCGAGATGAAAACAGAAACAAAAAACCGCTTACACACTTATTGAGACGATAATATACGCTTACACCCTTATCAAGACGACAACGAAAACAAAAAATCGGTTACACGCTTAACGAGACGATAATATACGCTTACACGCTTATCGAGACGACAACGGAAACAAAAAACCCGCTTACACGCTTATCGAGACGATAACGGTAACAAAGTAAACGCATTTATACCCAAATAACGAACCTAAAAGTATTTATATGCATCAATACGGCCCGTAGGGGCCTCTACTGGTCGCAGAGAAGTTTTAGTGTTGTTCATTCCATCCAAAACGAAGGTAAAAGTATTCAAGTGATCCTATGCGGCCCGTAGAGGCCTCTACGGGTCGCAGATGATCAAGTCAATAATTTTCAATGATTGGCAATCATTGACAATGATTGGTATATGTCTCTACGGGTCGTAGAGTCCCCTACGACCCGCAGAGAACCCTCTGCGACCCGTAGGGGCCTCTACAAGTCGCAGAAACATGTGTAAATAAGTTTTTTGGTGGTGCAAATAAGAGGCCTTACATGAAACCTCTTTCGGTTAAGATTTTGTCAACTAGTTGTTGAAAAATAAAATATAAAAAAAAAGTTGTTGGCATAAGGTTGTGTGTAGTGGTTTAGTTGTGGGGCGCTATGAAGCCTATAGCGCCCGGGCACACCGCCCCCCGGGCGCTATAGGGCGTTTCAAGCCCAAGGCGTTTTCCATATAACGAGCGTTATGTTTTGATTTGTGCAATATGACCGTTCCCAACGGTCGGATAATTTAAAAAAAATAAAAATTCAACCTATATATAAACATACACTATACACATATACCTTCACACATACAATTCACACACATACACTACACACATACAACCTTCAACCCTCAAACAAATTCAACACACAAACAAATCACCAAAATGTCGTCCACTCCCTCCGATGACTCGTTTGTCGATCTATATAATTGGTTTTTTCACGATGACGGCGCGGAAGAGGACGAAGCCGTTACGAGTGCGGTTCAACTTGCGTCTAGCGCGATGCAACATGTAAGTACTTCCGCCCCACGGCCGATATTGTCTAGGCAATATATAGAGCGAGACCGTGTAGCCGCCAATGAGCGTTTGATGAATGACTATTTCAATGCCAATCCGGTTTACGTCCCTGATTTGTTTAGACGAAGATTTCGGATGCGTAAAAACTTATTTTTGCGCATCACCGAAGATTTAGAGTCCGCCTATGACTACTTTAAGCAAAAACCCGACGCTAGAGGGTGTTTAGGATTCACCGCAATTCAAAAGGTCACTTCCGCAATACGTGTACTCGCCTACGGGAACACATACGATATCAATGACGAGTATTTGAAGATGGCGGAGAAAACCACACGCGATACCTTGGAGTATTTCTGCTACGGTATTTACAAATATACATATATTTTTTTGATACATTAGTAGTTACATTATATATATATATATATATTTATATATTTGATTTTTTAGGTATATGCCAATTATACGGAAAACGATACTTGAGAAACCCGACATGGAGCGACCTTCAACAACTATACGAAGAGCATTTAGAAAGACATGGATTACCTGGTATGATTGGTAGTATAGATTGTCGTCAATGGCGATGGTATGCTTGTCCAACCGCATGGCGAGGTCAACATACACGCGGTGACCAAAAGGGACCAACGTTGGTTTTACAAGCAGTTGCATCACAAGACCTGTGGGTTTGGTCGGCCTTCTTTGGTCTCGCCGGGTGTATGAACGACATAAATACTTTTCAGTTTTCGCCATTGCTAGAGTCTTACATTGGCGGAACAATACAGAAAGCTGGGTTTTATGCAAATAATAATTACTACGAGCATGGATACTACTTGACGGATGGTATATATCCGGAGTATTCAATGCTCGTCAAAACGTTTAGTCAGACACAAGATCAAAAAAGGCAATATTTTAAAAGAGTTCATGAGTCTGCAAGAAAGGACGTCGAGAGGTGTTTTGGCGTTCTTCAATCACGATGGCATTTTTTTAGAAATCCTTGTCGTATGTGGGAAAAAGAAAGGATTAGAATGGTGATGTATGCTTGTATCATAATGCATAATATGATACTTGAAGACGAAGGAAAGGCAATATGCCCAAACTATGTACCAGAAGAAGATGTTCAAGGGACGCAAGTGACACAAGAGGAGAGATTCCAAAACAGTTCCATGTTGCGTTCCAAGGATATACATAACGCGTTGAAGGCGGATTTGGTTGAGGAAGCATGGGCGATTCACCCGATTCATCACAACCAAGAAGGAGAAGAAGAAGAAGAAGAAGAAGAAAGAAGAAGAAGAAGAAGAAGAAGGAGGAGGAGGAGGAGGAGGAGGAGGAGGAGGAGGAGGAGGAGGAGGAGGAGAAAATGAAGAAGAAGACGACGACGACTAGTATTTTTAAATATTTGTATTTTTTTTAATATTTGTAATTTTTTTAGTATTTGTAATTTTTTTTAATATTTGTAATTTTTTTAGTATTTGTAATTTTTATATATTTAATAGAATATTTAAAGTATTTAATATTATTATTTAAATAAGAAAATAATAATTTAACCAATGATTACCCAATCATTTATAAAGCCCCGTAACCCCCCTTCCCACTACACCCTCTTTTTTCATAACATAACCCCCCCTTCTATTAATTTTTAATATTTTAATACTCATAACCCTCTATAACCCCCCACCACTACACATACACTAATGCATTTATTCTAAATTCTTAGTATCTATGTCTTAAAAAATGAATTAAATGTATCTAGTATTTGTGGGTGATTATATTTACAAATATAATATATAATCTATATATATTATATATATATATTGCAAATGGATTAATTGTACATGTCATACTCTTATACAATCTCTCATTTGAGAGATGCCACATAGGATGTGATGTGGTAACTCTAAACCAATTAAAAAAAAAGAAATAAATATGATTTAACCTAATCTAATACAATCTTTAACCTAATCTATTAAATACATAATCTACTAAATCTAAATATTAAAACTTTACTATTTTTTTCTCTCATGTTTGCTCCCTTAACTTTTAAACGTTAATATCTTTTATATACGAGATTTTTTAAAGAAAAAAATTACACCAAATTAACGAGCGTTTTATTATCTTTCCAACGAGTACCATAGTGCTATATAAATAACGGAGAAAAAAATGACTATTTTTTGTAACCCGACAGGTATTGTGTCGGGTTTGGGATTAGTTTAAAAAAATTGTGGGTTTTGGTCGGGTCTGGGATTAGGTGATACCCGACCCGATTACCCGAAACAACATACCCAAATACCCGAAATATATACCCAATCATATACCCATGAATTTTTTTAACGCATCACATAACCCTTAGACTAATGCGTTCGATATTTCAATAATTAACTTTTTTTTTCTTATTTCATGTTAGTTCTTTTTAGAATGATCGATTACAAACTTCCGAATTCATTTGTAATGACACTAGATTTATACCCCGACGCAGAGATTCGTTTTTTTTATATATTTGAATATGATAACTTATGGCAGAGATTTGTTTAAAATAATAATAATAATAATATATTTTATTATGTCATATTAAATATTTCAACCCGGGACGCTCACGGGATAAAAACTAGTATTACTAATATTATAAAAGGTTTTTAGTAAATCCTAGTCGAAAAGTCATTTAATTTGTTGCGATGAACAAACTTTGTTGTTTTCATGACCATCTATATCTATATGTATAATAAAATAAGACAATATGTTGTGTAAAAAGTATCTTTAACGTAAAAAAGATAAAAAAAAAATTAAGCTTTTAATCTAAATGAATAAATAGATAAAATTTAAAGGGAATATATACATTTGATTTTTTAAATGAGAATGGGAATGGTAAATAGGTATAATCTATTATTGTTGAGACCCGCCTCCATTTTTTAAACATTAATAACTTTTTCAAACGACATTATTTTTTTTAGAAAAAAATACACCATAAAAACAAGCTTTTTATCTTTTTTCATTTGCATACCATATTGCTATACTTTAAAAAAATTGATGGGTTGATAACTTGGGTTTTATCATGTATAACTTTCGTTTTTATCAAATATAACTTGCATTTTTTTATGAGGCATAATTTGAGTTTTATCATGTATAACTTACATTTTATTAGGTATAACTTTGCGTTTTATCAGGTATATCTTGCGTTTTATTATGTATAACTTGCGTTTTAGCATGTATAACTTGTGTTTTATTAAGTATAAATTGCCTTGCATTTTATCATAAAATGCAAGTATACCTTCAACAAAACACAAGCTATTAACACAGTGAGATTTTAATATATATATATATATATATATATATATATATATATGGCAATAGGGTATGCAAATGAAAGAGGATAAAGAGCTTGTTTTTATGGTGTATATTTAAAAAAAAAAATTAATGTCATATGAAAAAGTTATGGTCGTTTTAAAAATGGCAGTGAAACTTGAAAACAGTCAACAATTATTGTAACACCCCAACCGATGGCGGAAACATTGAGGTGTCACGTAGTGACGATTGTTCAATAGCTCATGGACTAAAAGTGTAAATTTTGATATATTGATTAAGTAGTTTATTACATTGAAAGAAAAATACAAGATACAATAATTCTAAAGTGACAACTAAAGTTAAATACAATGAATTCAAAATCTAAGTAAAATTTCCAAAAGCTTAAAAGTCATCTCATAAATAACCTGAAACATGTACGAAAATAGTATATGTCAATACAAAAATGTATTGGTGAGCATACCCGTTTGATACATATAGTAAGGAAAATTTAGCAATTCATGTGTTATTTTGCAAAATGTAATAACTGGTATCCGGGTCAAATCAACCCTATGAAAGGAAAGCAGATATATATAGTATGCGCTAATAGTAATGTAATACATAGCAATGACGAGGACTCTCAACAGAGTCACAAGGGTATATACCATAGTACTAT